>JAJJWW010015177.1:0-215470 GCA_023531295.1 Papaver armeniacum
TTTTTGCGAACATGCCCTCTCCATGTAAAAGGCGGCTTTGTCAGGCATTGCCAAAGAAGTCCCCAATCACGCAGAGCATCTTCAGCCGAGTCCCCAGCTGTGTAGTCTTTACAACCTGTAACTGTCCGGGTAGTCGTAGCCTGACGGAGTCGCCTTCCCCTACCATCTTGATATCTCGGGTCGAAGAAACGAGATCGATGGCCCACATTATACGATCAATCCTCCCGTGTGGTCGCCAATTGTTTATGGGTAAAAATCGTTTTCCTTGGATTTTGTAAATTCGGTAGGTGAGTGAGGCCCCTGGTTTAGACCCTAAACAAATGTGTTGCACGTGAGCACTTTCAGATTCGAGAGATCAACTGGCACAAGTCCGGCCTAAACCAAGAAATGGCCGTTCCAGACTTGCTTCGGTCACAAAGTGGAGGAGAAGGGTTGATTTGGGGGAGGGAAGCAAAGAAAGGTGTTGAGACCAGAATAGTGCAGGAGAGTAGTGTCTCGACTTGATCGGAAAGTGAAAGTTTCTTAAGCTTGCAAGAGATGAAAGCTTTTGGAGAGCTTGCAAAGTTGCCTTTTCCGAGACTATTGTGTTTTTCTCCGACCGAGAGACTTGTTGTCGGTGGAAATAGGTAAGACCTATTTATACAAGTCGAGATTGAAACGTACCTGGCCTCATGAAGGAAGAGAGTAAAGGGTGAAATAATGGGAGGAAGTGGTAACCGCATGGTGTTTATGGGTGAAAACGTTTTCACCATTATTTCCTCATTTATTTGACCGCTTTATTCCTATTCACGCTTTCTTAATGTGAGCGTAGTGTACGCTACATGATGTGACCGCCAAACCAAGACCTCGGAAAGCATCCCCGTTTGTGTTGATGTCTCAGTGTTGGTTGCACCCTGAGTGCAAGTGGCGCGCTAGTGGCGCGTGTGGCATGTGCCAATGGCATGTGCGGAATGCCTTTGTTGGGTTGCACCTTGAGGAAAGTGGCAATGCGTGAGCCGCTAGTGGCGTGTGTGGCATGTGCCAATGGCATGTGCGAATGCCTTGGTGGTAGGTTGAACGTTGAGTGCAAGTGGCAATGCCAGCCGCTAGTGGCGTGTGTGGCATGTGCCAATGGAATGTGCGGAATGCCTTGGTGGTAGGTTGCACGGTTTGCAAGTTAGGCTACAGTGGGTTTTGGCATGTGCCAATGGCACGACGCCAAGTTGGCTAGGTTGCACCGGCTTGCAAGTTAGGCTACCAGCGTGCGTGTTTGGCATGTGTCAATGGCACGCACGACCATTAGGGCCACGGCTAGGTAATGAAAGCTACCAGCGATGCGTGTTGGCATGTGCCAATGGCATGCTCGGCCATTAGGGCCACGGCTTGGTAAGAAAAGCTACCAGCGATGCGTGTTGGCATGTGCCAATGACATGCTCGGCTAATTTTGCCTAGGTTGCACGGTTTACAAGCCTAGGCGCGGGCGCTTTTGGCATGGCGCGGCTTAGGGCCAAGGTAAGGGTGTTTGGCTTAGCGTGGTGTGACCGTCGTAGGCGGGGCCAAGGCAGTGCGTTTGGCATGGCGCGGCTAGCTTGGGCTAGGTGTGTGGCATGATTAGCCCGTTGGCACGAGGTGCGGCTAGTATGGTTGGCATGCTTAGCGCGTTTGGTGTGGTTAGCATGATTTGCCATTGGCATAGAGGTGCGACTAGCATGGTTGGCATGCTTTGGCGTGTTTGGTGTGGCGGCATGATTTGCCATTGGCACGAGGTGCGCTAGGGGCAAGGTAAGGGTGTTTGGCTTGGCGTGGTGTGACTAAGCGTAGCTAGGGCCAAGGCAAAGTGCGTTTGGCATGGCGCGGCTAGCTTGGGCTAGTGTGGTCGGGCATGATTTGCCATTGGCACGAGAGGTGCGGATAGCATGGTTGGCATGTTAGGCGCGTTTGGTGTGGTGGCATGATTTGCCATTGGCATGAGGTGCGCTAGGGCCAAGGTAAGGGTGTTTGGATTGGCGTGGTGTGACTAGCGTAGCTAGGGCCAAGGCGAGTGCGTTTGGCATGGCGCGGCAGTGTCGCAGGTGTATGCGACATGATTTGCCATTGCGCGAGAGGTGCGGCTAGCATGGTTGGCATGCTTTGGCGTGTTTAGTGTGGCCGGCATGATTTGCCATTGCACCAGTGCGCTTGGGCCAAGGTAAGGGTGTTTGGCTTGGCGTGGTGTGACTAGCGCGCTAGGGCCAAAGGCAGTGCGTTTGCATCGCGCGGCTAGCTTGGGCTAGGTGTGGGCTGGCATGATTTGCCATTGGCACGAGAGGTGCGGCTAGCATGGTTGGCATGCTTTGGCGCGTTTGGTGTGGCTTGGCATGATTTGCCATTGGCCAAGGGCCAAGGTAAGGGTGTTTGGCTTGGCGTGGTTTGACTAGCGTAGCTAGGGCCAAGGCGATGCGTTTGGTATGGCGCGACTAGCTTGGGCTAGGTGTGGCTGGCATGATTTTCCATTGGCACAGAGGTGCGGCTAGCATGGTTGGCATGCTTTGGCGCATTTGGTGCCGGGCATGATTTGCCCATTGGCACGAGAGGGGAATTAGGGTTTTGCTCGTTGTAACCTAATTTGAAAATACCCCTATTAATTACTGACTACATGCATTAAATGTTCTAATAAATGTGTCACCGTAACATTAGGTTATTCGGGGTTTTACGATTTTACCCTTTGTCTAAAAACTACCATCGACACCAGGTCATGTGTTGGTTGGAGGATTCAGCGTGCCAGCTCAGTTCTAAGGGTTGTACACGACAATATGGAAGAAGCATGGCCACATTGCTACCACTACGAAGCTCAAGAGTCGTCTTGGTTGGTCAACTGGCGTCCGAAGCTTTATTTTCTATCCATGGGATGAGCGTCACACTGGGGGAACAGTTTCGAGGAGATGATTGAAGACCGGAAGTGCCATCGAGATGTATTTGCGCATACGACTTCAATGCTCCTTGGTTCTTTAAAGGGTTCTCCGAGATCTGGGAGCTCCGAAATTACAAGATGAAGTCCCCTCTGCAGACCGTGTTACTCGAAGAAGAAGAGGTTGAAAAGTTGTCTAAGGAGTTGAAGATGAAGCAGGCCGTACTTCAAAGGATGAAAGTCTCTCTTGCTTCGGAAGGACGAGTTCTTTGTCAAGGACTTCCCCTTGAAGGATTCGCGCCATCTACTTGTTTTTTCTTTTAAATGTTTTTTTCTTTTTTGAGTGATAGTGAGGATTTCCTTTCACAATTTGACTTCCGTTTTTGAATTAATAGGTAATTGAGTTGGTTTATTTTGAGATAGTTTTGTGAACGACTTTTCTGAAAGGGATTATGTTAAATGGAATTTGCATCTTGGTCATGAATGATTGCATATATCATATGAAATTGTAAATATCGTGTAAAAGGGAGGTATGAATGGAAACAAACACGGCGTTTTATCACTGAGCCTCTTTCTCCACGTGCGGGATGCCAAGTCCCCAGTGAATTCTAAAACTATCTTTCTTGTAAAATTGTTGAATAGAACTTACTTGCTTTTGAAGCCTCACTTGTATCAAACCGAAGTAGCCTCTCTAAGGAAATCGTCCGCATTAATTTCTCAGAGAATGAGAGTTATTCCTCTGAACCAAGCTTCTTCTGAACAATGCGCTTCAAAGCGTTGCATTCACTGGTGGGGTGGTGAAGGAACCGGTGGAAATGACAGTACCTAGGGTCCATTACTTCTTGATCAGTGGGTGGACGACATACGGAGGTAGCTCCACCTCTCCGTTTCGCACTCCACGCCTCCAGCAACTCCAAAATATTCTTCATTGGGAAGGGAAAGTGTAGGTACTTCGAGTCTAGATTTTCTGCGTTAGTGGGCGTCGTGATGTCTCTACGTGGCCTTGATGTGGAGCACGTTGGAGATGAAGTTGGAAGATTTGTGAGTGCCATCATATCGCGGATCGCTTGCCCGGTAAAGGGATGTGGAAGGTGTCGTAATATCACCGCCGAGTGATCGAATGAACGCTCCCATCCTCTCGTATTCACGTATTTCCTTATTGATCTCTCCTTCCTCAAGTATTTCTTCGCTTGGTTGGAAGGTCGATGCGGATTGGACAGATCTTAGGGCTTCAACAAGAGTTTTGAGATATAAATCTTCTAGCAGGGCTCAGTAGGATGCGGGCTCCTTTCTTTATCCGCGGACATTGTTGTACTCCAGGACAAGTCCTTTCCGTGGGTTGCCTCGAGTCTTCATTGTTGGATCGGACCATGTTGTTCATCTTTCCCGAGTCTCCTCATGCATTCCGCTCTTTTCTTCTCCATTTGGTAAAGGTGTGACCTGCCAAGGATTCGTTTTCTTAGACTTCGAGTAGATGCTCGCCGACCCTTCTTGTAATTGTCTTTGTTATATCATTCAAAAGGCGGAATGTTTCGCTCATCTTCTAGCGATACCGGCTTTTTTTTTTGCCAAGACATCCTCCAAACATTCTAGCTATACTTCCTATGGTATCTCGAACCACTTTGTGGTTTCTGGTGAGGATACATCGCGACATGAAAACCGAAAAATTGAGAATTTTTCTTTTTGCAACCGAGAGATCAACCTCATTGTGGTCGCCAATTGTTTATGGGTGAAAACTATTTCGCGGTTTTGGTAATTTGGGGTGTGTGGATGAGAAATGAATCTAAACCTAAACAAATGCACTGCGCGGTGAGTGCTTGTGATTCGTGAAATCAATATGTACAACTCGGCCTAAACCAGAAATGGCGTTCCGGACTTGCTTCGGTCACAAAGTGAAGGAGATGGGGTTGATCTTAAGGAGGGAAGCGAAGAAGGGTTGAGATTGTGAAGGTGTTGGCTATGTATGACTTGTATCGGAAAGTCAACCGGCTTGCAGGATGTAAGCCAGGTTAGGTGTTTGAATACGATGGTATCAACACTTGCCTCGTTGTCTGGACTTGTCTTGTTTGAAAAATAGGATGGAGAACCTATTTATACAAGTCTTTTAGCCTAACCCTCGTATCTCGTGGGAAGTGGAGAAAGTGGAGAAAGTGGAGTGATGGAGTAGTGGAGTAATGTGTTGGTGTCACACGACCAGGCTTGCCCACTTCTCCCATCATCACTTGACCGTCCATGACTTCCTGACACATTCTTGTGATGGCGCGTTGTGCGCTGCACGATGTACCCTTGAGACCAATACCCAAAGTATGTATCCCAGGTTTGTGACATGATTGATGTCATCGGAATGTGTGGATCGTGGGACCCACAAAAGGTAGCATGTAATGCAAATTGAATAACTCGCGTTATTCGGAAGTTGATACTTGCAAGTATCGTGTGTATTCTATCAGTGCATCGATTATACTCGGCATGTATGAAGCATCGCTGTTTAAGCGTCTCAAAATAGCCTCATGTCCAGCCTACTTCATGTGATGGTTTAGAAGTTGCGCAAGCAAATCCTACCTTGACCGACCACATGGTGTGGTAGAGTGACGTATGGTGATCACCATGACGCCGCACCGACTCAATTAACTCCGACTGTGGTTGTATAACCAAGCGGTGAAGTTGAATGACGAGATGATCTTTGAGACACCCATGCACCGTTAATGAAATTAGGGTTTGAAGAGGTGCGCAAGCACACCTCTTCACCTTGTCGAATCAAGCTTGGGATACGATTTTGGCCGGAGCCGATCGTACATGTGGGTAGACTGACATGACGGTGTAGCGCCCATACCCTATTATCTCACGAAAGTGTGATCCGGGGCCACTCAATTCGTACGTCGAAGTTGAGTGGTCGAGACCGGGCCATGACGGAAAACTAGCGCTGCAAGAGACGCACATCATGCTATCTTCAGGCGCGCGTTCCAAGACAACCAATTCTTGGTCAGTCTTGGCCGATCGGTCTGGAGTGTAGGTGGTAGGCTGGTATCCACGCCTATACTGACCGGGGTCCCATGAAAACGTGATCTAAGCTATTCAAATCAGGGTGAAGTTGAGTGGTCGAGATCGGTTTGCAATTTGGGAAGTGTGACCACGCTAGTTTGGACGCGCATTTTGGGATAGCCCAGGCATGATATGCCATGGCCCGTCCCAGTGTGAGGGATAGACGGGCCCGGTGGTCATGGTGCCGGTATGATTAGGACCCGCTTAATATAATCTTGGACCCTCCATTCGTGTAGGAGAAGATGGACGCTCGTGATGCTCAAAAACCCTAATTTTGAGTTTCACGGCCGTGCGTCATGCTCGTTGGGCGCTCAAATTTGGATGACCAACCATGGTTGGTCTTGACCGATGGTCGGGTATGTAGGCGGGCCCTCGGTGATTGTGTTGACATGCTCGGCCCTTTGAATCTACATCTACACCCTCCATCTATACTGCGAAGATGGATGGTTGAGAATCGTTTTGCGACACATGTAATATGCCGCAAACCCTATTTTAGGTTTTCCTTCCATACCATTTCTGGTTTGGACGTTTTGGCAAGTTATGCCAATCTTTTGGGAGGCCGACCATCCGGGCCCGCGTTGGTTTAAATGAATATTCCATTCCTGCTTGGAATTTATGGAATTGATCTGGGTCATCCAATCATGTTGGTGAAGTTGGGTGATCGTGATCATTTCCGGGATCGATACGGATAGTCCTGGATGCTCAATCGGGCTAGTATAACACAGAGAGTTGCTCAATCGGGCTAGTATAACACACCGAGAGTCACCGTACAAGTATTTCATACATGCTTTCATTATAATGCTTGGAGATTCGTGTTGCTCTCACGAGAGTAACACTTCAGTCATCATGCCGCTTCGATAATGAGTACACGGGAAATACAAAGGCTGGTTACGCATTAATTAATAATGTTTGTAAATTCACTGAGGTATATGGGATTGTTGCTACATGATCCAACTCGGATGAATTTCGTATATTTAATTCTGAGAATGGGATTGTTGTCACATGCTCCATTCTATGTGAATTAGTAAAGTGAAGGAGTATCCAACACTTATTAATGGCTTTATCTTTTACAAGATGTTAGCGCATAATTTTACGGGCTTTTACAATTTTAACCTTAAATGAAAATCCACCATCAACACCAATGTAGGTCTCCCTGTTTGCTCGCATCACCACTCGCAGTTTTAATTTATCATGGAAAGCGATGCCAACAACTGATTCTTGTACTCGATCTAATAAAGTAGTCATCCTCTCCGAAATTACATTTTATTCATTTACTATACAATTATACCATTGTAAAATGAGCATTCCATCCATTGTACAACAAATTCTTGTTCTCTAAAGACCCGCTAATTAGAGATATGCTCGACCACAACTTTGTTTAATTTAATTGCATTATGAACATAACTACAATTTAATTAGGTTAACTCAACCATTTCCATTCATACCAAAAATAATCAAATGGGTTCCTTTGTTAATTCTTAACTTCTCTATATAATTGAAAGAAAGTTTGAAAACTTCAATTGCTCACCTAAGCAAGATATTGATTCTTAAAGCGCAATTTGACTTTCGCATTGATATAAAATTGATGATTTCGATTAGTCCTTAAGCGGTTTCTAAAGGTCACTGTATAGATACTCGTTTTAGGATACAAAGTCAACTAAATAAAAAATCAAGAGAACATGAAAAATAGTAAAGCTAATTGTGAAAAAAGAGAACTTAGATGACCTTAGGGTTGGTAAATTCCAAATTAAAAACCTCTCAGCTTATGTCTCCCTCCATTTAGAACTAGGACCATTTGAATGAGGGGTTGGGCTAACGAAAACATTAGAAGAGATCATAGGATAATAAATCAAATACCTAAAAGAACAAAATATACGGTTAGAAGATGGAGAGGTAGAGATAATTTGAGCGGTGAAAAAGAAGATTAGGGTTTGTATCTTGAAAACACGTGGATAAAGAGAATTTACCGTTCTTGCTATTTGGTCCACAGAGACTAACCCTCGCTTTGCAAAATCAAACGCGCAGTGAGATACATCAAAATTACAAATTCTCAAAGATAATTGTTTAGAGAAGATGGAGAGGTAGAGATAATTTGAGCAGTGAAAAAGAAGATTAGGGTTTTGTATCTTCGAAAACACGTGGATAAAGAGAATTTACCGTTCTTGCTATTTGGTCCACAGAGACTAACCCTCGCCTGCAAAATCAAAACGCAGTGAGATACATCAAAATTACAAATTCCTCGCCTACAATACATGGAAATATTGTCGATATTTTAATTTTAATTAATCCAAACTTACAAATGTAAACTAATCAACCCTAGTTTCAAAAAACAAATAAACCCTAACCAATTGATATTTTTTTTTACATAAACTAATAAGTTTACATCTGATAGATGTAATCAAAGCATATATGTGATTCATATTTAATAGGGCGGTCTTTGTTAAAAGATAATGTGAACCACACTGTCCGCAGAGAGAGAGAGCGATATGTTTACTTGATTCAGTTTCTGCTACGGTAAAAAATATAAACTCTAAGGCACAGATATAGATAGAGAAACAGAGTCGAGAGAGGCCTATGAACAGAACCAATAACAAAGAGGAAGAAAACAATAACAAATAAACAATAACATGCATGGAACAACGAATATCAGTGTTTGTAGCTTATAAACTCTTACCCAAGTTATGAGTATCTGAGTAACCTTCAAGTGTCGGTGCCAATCCCATACTTTCCCAGGAATGGAGATTAAATTGGTGTTACAACCAAGATATGATTCATTTTAGGAATCCAAGGGAATCTCAGAATCCATAGCAGAGGAAGAGGCAGTAGGTACATCAGAATAAAGATTTGCAAGACCTCGGAGTGTAGATTCTGATGGGAAAACTACGACATAAAGAACGATGGGTAAAGAAATGGATGTACCAATTGATAGCAACAATTCTTATGATGCACACACACCTGCTCTTTTATGCAATAATGAGTGAGTAAGTTTTGCTTCGTCTAAGTCCCGAAATATGACAAAATGATGAATGTGACAAAATTTTAGTTCTCATGAATAATGAAAAGATGTATGTATTTGTGATACAGAGCTTGGCAAGGTTTAGTATATACACTGAAAAGTAATTGAAATGAATCGAAATAAGCAATGCAGGTTGAGATATACTTACTATTTCCTTCTCCAAGTACTAATATTCCCATCAAGGTGGTGGTTTTGATGCTATCAAAGTGATGCACATTTATTTTGTTTTATTACGAACTGGCCTATATGGTGTTGACAGAAGGGCTAACCTTTTGCAAAGTGGGAATAAGCAAGGAAGCAAAAAATCCTAAATGATCATTGTGCATTTGCACACATCATGCTGATTTAAAACTTTTAATGATAATCCACAATAATCAAGATGGTGTCACCAAGACGAACACATGAACTCACCATAACACTGAATTAGAGTTCTTCCTTTTAAGTACTGGACGGGTTTCCTTGATGCAAAACCCCTAAACAATCGAAAGAAGAAATTCATTGGAACTTCAACGTTTGAGCTTTTTCCATCTAAAAAAAAAGAAAACGAAGAGCTTTCAGTTAAACAAATAGGGTTAGGTTGTGTCTAATAATTAAAGACAAAGTGAACCCTAACAAATCAAATATCATGAATGAAGAGAAATTGGTTAGGTCAATTAGTCATGTACCTAGCATTAATCTGACCAAAACCAAATTTGAATGAAACCAAAGCTTCCCACTACCTCACGGACTCTAAATCACGCCCTAATCTTCTGATTTCACGACCATATAAGTGGTAGCATATAATCATACACACATAAAATAAAAAATCAAAAGGAAACAGAATAAAGAGAAATAGATATCATACCTGATCAGGAGAAGAGAGGAGTCGGTAGTGGAAACGCAGGAGTTAATTAGGTTTATGCGAGAAAATATTAGGGTTGGGGATTAAAATCGTACCTGCAAAATATAACCCTCGCCTGCAAAATAATTAAAACAAATCATTAATCAGAGCAAAACAAACGCCAAACACTCTATAACTTCATCTTTTACATCTTCTCTGGATTTCTTATGAAACCCTAGCTCTTAATTCAATCAAGCATCAACAAACGCCAAACACTCTATAACTTCATCTTTCCTAGCTCTTAATTCAATAAGCATCAACCCTCTTAATCTTTATCTATCAACAACCCGATAAACTTGTCGATTCCACAACAACATCAAAATCAGTTGAAACCCTAAGTTGTTTCTCTCCGATTTATTTCAACAATCAACATAAACTCTCTTCAACCTTCATTAACCACACAGTTACTCAGCGGCTCGTGAACACAGATTACTCAACCTGACTTTGTCGATTGATTCTCGCGGACTCTCGAGCGGGAAGAACAACAGAGGAAAAGAAGAGCAGAAGAAGAAGGAAGAAGACTTTTTCTTTCTTTTTTTATTTCAGCGAGCAGATTTTTTTTTAGCTTTTTTTTATGCCATTTTTTTAGCCGAAAAAGTTATCTAGTGTTACATTCATATAATTTGAGGAAAAGTGGAATGAAGAATTTTCAAGGGTGCGGGGACGCTCACCCAAGGGTGTGTATTCTCACCGCGCGACGTGGAGCCTTATATGACTTATGGGTTTAAAGGGTTTGATTTATAACTTTTTCTTTTTTATGGGAATAAAGATGTGATGTCTTTTTTTTTTAAGCAAATCAAATTATATTAAGACTTAGTGACCACCTCCGAGTATAGCCGAAAGCCAAACTGGTAGGGTTCTCCAAAACATAGAGTTGTTGTTTTTGGTAGCCCAACTAGCCAAGGCATTGGGACCTCCATTACAAATCTTAGGAAGAAATATAAACTTACAATAAGTAAATAAAGTAGCAAAATACTTAATATTTTTCAATCTTGCGTCTGTCATTGAGTTTCCTTCAAATTTTCCATTCTACAATCGAGTCATTAGTTCTTCATTATCATCTTGTATTACCAAGTGAGTCATCTTCACCTTGTGAACATGTAAACACCTTCCATAACTCATTCCAACAGTAAGTCTTGTTGTGTGGGCTCTAGCGCGAGGTTTGAAAAACGGGTCATGGCTCAGGTCACGAGTACTAGGCGTGACTATTATAACGCGTTTTGACAGGTGTGAGCACGTTTTGGGCAAAAAACGCGTTATTTAGAGAAAAAACGCTTTTTTTGTACGTTTTTTTCATAAAAACGGGCGTTATAACGGTTAAATAGAAAATTAAAAAAAAAATGATATGAAATTCCTATGTAACGGTTATAACGTGTCTGAAAAACGTTGTGACTAATTTTGTTTTCTTTTTTAATACTCCCTCCGTCCCTAAATAGATTATCTATTCATTTTTGAATTTTGTCTCACTAATAGATGACCTATATCAATAAGAAATTGGATATTTCTAAAACTACCATTTTAATTGATTATTGTTAGTATAAGAAATATGTATAATTTGATAGTCATGATTATATTCCTTACGTAGGTGTTTTAAAACCTAGGATGTCCGTGGATATGGGAGGACAATATAACAGTTCTAGGGATTCTCAAACTTCGATGGCAAAATTTAGAAAAAGTAAAACATGTCGGGAAAAAGTCGATTCTTTTGTTGGGCGTTTTTTCTATGCCAATGATATTCCCTTCAATGTGGCTAACTCATCTCAGTACCACGAGGCATTCAATGCAGTTGCAAATTTCGGCCAATCCTATAGAGTTCCATCATCTTATAAGTTTTCGAATCTCATATTAACTTCAGAAAAATAAAGGATTGAAAAAGATGTGGTGTCTGTCCAATGACATTATTAGAGATAATATGGTTGTACACTCATGTCTGATGGTTGGAAAACAAAAGCAACCATATGATTGTAAACTTTCTAGTTTACAATGGTAGTTGATTACGTTTTTAAAAAGTGTCTACATAGAACATAATCCGTGGACGACATAGTATTTAATTACTTTTTTCAAGCATGTTATAGATGATATCTGTCCGAAAAAAATTGTTCAATTAGTAACAGATCAAGGATTCCAATTCAAAGCTGCAGGTAACTAAGAATAACTTCTTTTTATTTTATACATATATATTGGGAATATATTTATCATTAACTTCTTTCTATTTTTGTTTGAATAGGTAAGAGATTGGCATCAGAATATGGCACATTTTTCTGGGTACCTTATGCTGCTCACGTGTTGGACTTGATTGGAAGATACAGAAAAATTCCCCTTTGTTAAAGATGTGATTGGAGAATCAAGACAAATTAGCATATTTATTTACAATCATGCTTGGGTTCTTGCTAGATTTCGTCAACATTTTGCAGGACGCAATCTATTGCGCCCTGGCTTAACAAGGTTTTCAACGAATTTTATTACAATCAAAAGCATCATTGATCAACGTAATATTATCGATAGCCGAATTCTGGACAAAGAATTTCTGAAATTGGATGAGGCAATACACAAGGTTATGAGAATGTGAATCCATATATGATTCTCGTTATACTTCCGATCGCTCTGACCATGGTGTTCAACATATGAACGAAGAATATAATTATAATATTGATAACAATAATAAAGTAGGTAACAATGATGATGAAAATGAAGGAGGTTATGATGACGATAATGAAGGCTATTATGATGATGATACTTATGCGAACGAAGATGGCCGGTACTGACGATGACTATGATCGGGGAAAGGAACCGCCGAGAAAATGAAAAATACATGAATAAATCAAAAAAGGTGGTGGGTAGTTGGTTCGTAGTTTTTATTGATGAACACTAATTTAACAATCTTATGTTTTTTAAATTTGAAGTTTTTAATCATGTAGTTTACTTTCCATGTATTATTTAAAACAATTTAATTCGAAGTTTTAAGATTTCAATCCAGAGAAAGGAAAAAAAAAACTCAAAAAAAATGGTAAGAAAGTTATTTGCAAGATTATAATGTGCTTGATAACGGGAAAACAGTTCTAAAAAACACACGTTAAAATGTTATTTAGAAGAAAAAACATTCAAACTAATTTTAGAAAAACAGTTATAACGTGTGTGAAAACTGAAAAACGGTCCTTAAAAACTGTCGTTATTTCCTATTTATCGGCATTATAAAGGCACGTGGTTCGGGGACCCTCACGGCCACAATATATGGGTGTGACCGTTTTAACGGCCGTTTTTCCGGTAAAAACGGGTGTTTTTCAAACCTTGCTCTAGTGTATGAAAATGTAAAAGAAAGGTGAAATATCAAGTCGAATGGTTCGAAATAGGATTATATTTATGGTTTTCCCGAGCCATCTTCTAAGGTTCCATGGAAGATAGTCTAGAATCCAACCTCACGCGTCAAGTTTATTAACATCTTTTTTTTGTTTCATTAGTTAGATATCGCATTCCAAACAAAAATAGAACTAGAAGAGGGAACTTCGTTGTTGGTTGTTCCTATGTTAGCAACAGTTGCTAATATAATATGTGCTTCTAACAAGTTACTGTGCTTAGAAACATATAGATACGTAACAGATGAAGAAGAAGCTATACAAAAAATCTCATGTTGAAGCATGAGTTAAAACATGTGAAAAAACTGAATAACTTTATCTTTAAAGAGAGCTTCCAAAATAAAGAAGCCATGGATATAAACCACTGACAAGAGATATTTCTTTTCCTTACTTATTTGCTCAGGAAGTCGGCTACCAAATTTTCTTTGCTCTTGATATAAGGAATTCTAAAAAATAAAAAAATATGGCAAGTCAATATAATCTTCATTGCTTCTTTAATTATTTCCTGGTTACGCCACTGAATGGAGACAGATTGCCTTTAGGCATAAGCTATGATGTGTCTGCAATCTCCATCTACCGTGCATCATCGAAGACTTTAAGATTTTCCCATCTTTATAGTCATTAGCATAGCTATAGCTTCAACCTCTTCAAAACTGGAGGATGGAAAGAACCCATAACCAGCTTCGTTACCTGAACTTGTATCAGTTCACAAAGACCTTATCCAACTAAAGAGGATTTAAAAATCTAAGAAGAATCAAAATTCCGCTTTAGTTGATTAACATCAGGAGTTATCCAAGGAAAAACTGGTTATGATGCTTTGTTTAATCTAGTTGTGTTACCAGATGTGTTATTTTGTTTAAAGAAGGAAAACGCCAAAAGTTTATATGCATTTGTATGGCAATAAAAGTTTTTAAACTGGATTTTAATTGTTATCGAAAACCCTAAAGCATCTTTCCTTCCAAATTAACCAATATTTTGTTGCAATCATTACCTTAACAGCAAATGAGTTTGTACATTAATTCATAAAAAGTGCATTAGAGTTCAAGGAGTTTGTACTAACATGGTTACTAACATGTTTTTATGGAAGCCCTTATCCTGCTAATAGAAATATAGCTTGTGACTTCCTTTCTGAAATAGCTGAACAAGTAGACAAACAATCTTTGCCTTGGATTCTTTTAGGAGATCTAAACATGATATTTTGCCAGGAAGACAAAATTGGGGGATTACCCTTTAAAAAATCTGATTGTGATTACTATCACAATATTCTTAATAAGGCTGGTCTCTTAGACATAGGATTTAAGGGTTATGAATACACTTGGAATAATCTTAGAGAGGATACAACTAACATACAAGAGAGACTAGATAGAGCAGTAGCCAATGTAGAATGGAGTACACAATTTTCTAATGCTAAACCTACTCATTTAGTGGGAGTTGGCTCTGATCATTGTCCTATATCTTTGAACTTAGATTCCTCCTCCATCAAACTATAATATACCTTTAAGTTTTATGACACATGGCAAAAGGAAAGCTCTCGTGTGCAGACCATTAAAGATTCCTGGAATCATGTTATTTCAGAAAATCCTACGAACTCCCTGATATCAAATCTAGAAACCCTCCAAATTAATCTAAATTTTTGGAAGAAGAATATTTTTGGCCTCCTATCTAAACAAATAAAGAATACCCTAAGACAAATAGATACCCTGAATAAATCTAGTCATGTATACAGAAAAGAAGATAAGATTAAAGAGAAATTATATCAATTAGAAAAACTCTATGATGTTCAAGAAGCTATAGCAAAACAGCTGTCTAGAGACAATTTAGTTCATTTAGGTGAAAAAAAAATACCAAATTTTTCACACTAAAACCCCGAAAAGAAGAAAATGGAACAACATAGAATGTCTGAGAAAGAGTAATGATGAATTAACCTTTAAAAGACCTAAGATTCAAAAAAACCCTCTTGGATTATTTTCAAAATCTTTTCTCTGCTCCCTCTCCTCCTCCTCGATTAACTCTCTCTTATTTCAAAATATTTCCCCTTGTCTTTCTACTGAAGATAATGATCTACTTAACTCTGTCCCTTCTGCAGAGGAAATATGGTTAGTTATCAAAAACTTAAACCAAATAAATCTCCGGACCGGATGGTTTCCCGGCTAGTTTCTTGAACTTAATTGGGAAACAGTAGGACAACAAGTAGTATCTGCTATTGATATTTCTTTGAATTAGGGAATTACATCCTGATTTAAAAAAAAACCTTCCTTTTTCTTATTCCTAAAAGTAGACACCCTAAAGACCCTAGTGGATTTAGACCAATTGGTCTTTGCAACACCATTTATAAAATTATAGCAAAAATACTAGCTAATAGGATGAAACCACTCCCAAACCATATAATATCTCCCTTCCAAGCTGCCTTTTACCTAAAAGGCAAATCTCTGACAATATTGTAATTACTCAAGAGTTAATCCATTCCTTTAAGAAGAAGAAAGTGAATCATGTTGGAATGGGAATTAAGATTGGCATGTCTAAAGCTTTTGATAGAGTAGACTGGGACTTTTTGATCTCTACAATGAAGGCTTTTCGCTTTGATAACAAGTTCTGCAACCTTATACATCAATGTATATCCACCTCTTCTATTGCAGTCTTACTCAATGGATGCCCTGGTAGTTACTTCAAACCTTCTAGAGGTCTTAGGCAAGGGGATCCTTTATCCCCTTATCTGTTCATTATTTGTATGGAAATATTCTCCAGATTACTCATTTCTGGTGAATCTGAGAATTTAATATATGGTATTAAAATATCTCATAAGAATAGTCCTATTTCTCACCTTTTTTTGCTGATGATTGCCTGATATTCATTAGAGTTGACCTTAAAGAATGTCACAACATTCTGGCTTTAATAAATTCCTTTAGTAAAGCCTCGGGTCAGTTCATAAATTTTGAAAAATCAGGTGTTTGCTTTAGCAAAAAGTCCAACCTAAGCATCAAAGAATGATCAGTAAGTTATTAAAAATAAAAAAAAAATAGATCTAAAAGACTCTTATTTGGGTACTCCTCTCTTTATAACTAAAGCAAAAATAAAACTATTTGAAGGAATATTTGAAAAAATGAAACACAAAGTTCAAGGTTGGATTGGCAAACTACTAGCTCAGGCCAGTAAAATGGTACTCAATAAAGCAAAATTAGCCGGCATGGCTAGTTATCAAATGAGTTAATTTATTTTACCAAAGAAAATAACAAAAAAAAATAGATGCTCTTCAAAGAGACTTCTGGTGGGGAAAGGAAACTAACCATAGAGGTTATTACCCAAAGTCTTACTCTTTTCTTTGCAAACCAATGAGTAAGGGGGGATTAGGATTTAGAAATGCTCATAAGTTCAACTTAGCAATGATAACAAAATTAGCTTGGAGACTTCTACTGAGCCAGGTGCCCTTTGGGTGTCACAACTCAAACCTAGATACTTCAGAAAAACTTCAGCCTTCTTAACTAAAATTCCATCCACAAGTTCTTGGATATGGAAGTGTATAAGTAAGGGTATTCACCTAGTTGAGCAAAATAGTATTTGGGAAATAGGAAATGGGAATAGTACCAATATTTGGGAGGATAAATGGATACCTAACTTAGAAGCCAATCTTAGTGTCTTTAAAACCTCTAATAACTCTCACTTAACACTTCTGAAGGATCTTATTGATCCAATCACTAAGAAGTGGAACTTTACTTTAATTTGTGATCTGTTTCCAGAATACATTGCTAGGAAAATTAATAACATCAGAATAGATATAACCAAAAAAGATACCTCGGATGGCTTCTTACCAACTCTGGTATGTTCACTGTTAAATCTATGTATAACAAGCTCAATGAAAGAACATTGAATCACTTTAATTTAAGACAACCTGACTCTTTTTGGAAAAAAATTTATGGAGTCTTAATGTGTCTCAAAGGATCAAAAATTTTGCTTGAAAATGTTTACAAAATGCTATCTCTACAAATCTGAAATTATCTAAATTCATGAGGATATTCATCCAAATTGTTCATTGGCTGTCAAGAGTATGAATCCATAGAACACTTAATTATTTTTTGTTCGTATGCCAAAACAGTGTGGGCGGCTGAACCTTATCCAGTTGAACTAAATTTTGATTGCAATACTACCTTCTTAGATGTTTGTAAGGAATGGTTAGGTAATGAGGACCCAATTATACCCATATAAATCATACTGACTAAAGCTTGGTTCATATGGAAGGAAAGATGCAATAGAGCTTTTAAAACACAACAACAAACTAGTTCTCAATTAGCCTTAGAAATCCAGAGATTTTTGGACTTCTGGTATAAGGATAACCCTTCTTTTAGAAAAATCTCAACAGATACAATTGCAGTTCCAAAGTGGAAATTGCATAGGAGAACTCAAAAGAAACTTAATATTGATGTTGCTTGGATTTCCAAGGATATACCTGCAGGTTTTTCTTTAATTTATAGGAATGATGCAGGCATGTTCGAGCAAGGCAGGGCAGGTCCAATCTCAGCCTCTTCCCCAGAAGAAGCGGAAGCTCTAGGAATGCTGCAAGGAGCTAATTGGGCGTCAGAAAGAAGACTCACAAATTTTAGTGTGGAAGGTGATTGTAAGAATTTGTTCGATTATCTACATGGAAGATCATCTCAAATGGCCGGGCAGAATCAAGTTATTATGGACGAAGTTAAAAGAGTCTTTTCTATTTTGTCAAAAAAATTTGGGTTTTTCTTATATTCCTAGAACTGCTAACAATGTGGCAGATACTCTTGCAAAAGAGGCTAAAACTTTCCTTAATCCTTTTGATTGGGTCAATGATCCACCTATTTGTATTTTGCAAAATTTAGAAGTAGATATATCTAATGCAAGGGATAGTTCATCTAATCCAGCATTAGAGAGCTCTACTAACAACGTTGTAAGGGTTACTAGCTCCCTAAGTTAGTCCTTTGAATGCATTTGAATTTACAAAAAAAAAGTTCAAGGAGTTTGTACATTAATTCATAAAAAGTGCATTAGAGTTCAAGTTAAGAATCAAAATAACTACTGGAAGATGTGTCCATACAAATTTAGCATATAGTGACAATTAAAGAAAAGATATTTGACAATTTCATTATCATTATTGTAGCAGACACATTTACCATCTACAAAATCAATAAATCAACTTAACTAGGTGATGCATTAAGCATTTCCATAATAAACCTTGATTCTCTAAGATACATTTAGGTTCCAAAATATTCTCCAGAAATCTGCATGATGATTGCTGTCAGTTGATGGATTATGTAATTTCTCATACATAGACTTAACTATAAAAGTCGTTATTTAGTTAAAGTACATCGCAAATTATCCTTCTCAAAGTGACCTTCCTGAGAATAGTATAGTCTCTTAGATTTTGTTAAGCAATATGCCCGAGGAAGTTATTTCTAAATTTTTCTAGGTTTCACTTCTTAGTATCAAAATCAATGAGCTCGTGTTATCGAATTTTGTCTGTTAGGACAAAGAGAGATCAAGGTCCCTTCTGTGTAAGGTATCCAATTATCGTTCCAAACATTGATGGAAAATCTATCATCTGCCTCCAACAAGCCTAGATTATTATTCACCTCACAAGTATAAACCTGTGGAATCAA
This sequence comes from Papaver armeniacum, assembly GCA_023531295.1. NCBI lineage: Eukaryota > Viridiplantae > Streptophyta > Magnoliopsida > Ranunculales > Papaveraceae > Papaver > Papaver armeniacum. The sequence goes on from JAJJWW010015177.1 coordinate 18,776, forward strand.
CAGAGTTTGAGACGAAGAGAACTTTGATGATTTCTATCTATCTTTATCAAGTGAGTAGCTAAAAAATAGATCAAGATCAGGATACATGAGTTATCAAGGAAAGATCACTATACATGGCTTCATGAATCTCTATGAAGACTTTTTAGTCGCTAAACCCTAAAAGGGTTAGGAAGAGAACGACTCTAGATACAACTAGGATACACCAAAAAGTAGTGTCGGGATTCAAAGATCCCAGTTGCTTGAAGTTCCCCTTTTATAGACATTCAAAGCATAGGTTGCTTTAAGTTTAAGCTAAGATAACTTTGGAACCAAGCAAACAATATCCACCGTTAGATGCATCTTTAAATCTGATTTACATAAACAAGATATACACTATGGTTAGGTGAAGTATGAACAACCGTGTATGAAGACTATGTTCAACATGATTAGCGAAACTAGCCGATTTGAACTTAAAAACTTAATATTCATTTTCATGAACACATAAGACATTAACCTTGAGTCACAACCATGTGATCAAATAAGTCTAGTGTTTTTAGAGAATTAATCAAATGCAAATTATCTCATGAAAATAATTTAATCGTACTTGAAAATATAATCGACATGGTTAGCAGGTGTACAAGGTACAAATACCATTGTCGTCCATAAGTTGGTTCAATCACAGTACGTGTACCAGTTTGTAAATATTTAACCAAACCAAGTTCCGGAGTTAACAGAACTATTTAGGTTTGTGTAACGATTTAGAAACCTTAAGACTGTCACCGGTTCCGGAGTTCACATAACTAAATTGGTTTGTGTGCCAGGTTTGGATACAAAGGGAGTTAGGGAACAAAAAAACTTAGTTTGCGTCGGTTTGGATACTAATCCCGGTTTCGTAACCACAATTTCAAAATGGTTTGCATACGAGTATGTGTACCGATCCGGTTCACGAGTTAAACATATTTTCATATGATGTGCATAAGAATATGCGTACCACAAATCTGTAAGTCGATAAATAGATACTCCGCTACATGTACAGTACATGTAATACGTGCTCGGACTTATAACATTTTTTCCCAGTTTGAAAAGACTGATAACACATCTTGTATCTCGAATCTATAGTAGTTCTATATTTCTCTCTAAATCGATTGAAACATTCCGAATAACATCAATGACACATATCACTGTTCCAGGCTATTTTCAAACGATAAAACTTGAATCATGGTTTTGATTCAGAACAATAAATTGTCCTTAACCGAAATTCATCAAGTATGAAAAATGTTCATTAAGCTTAGTCATTGTATTTCGAGAACTAATTTTCAAGATAAACTTGACTCGAAATTCTTGTTTATGCATAATAGTCTAATTAGTTATGTGACACCGTCTCAAATTATAGAAAAGTGAATATAACTTGAGATATAGGTGATTCAGCCTTCGCTTACCTTTTGTTGATGAATTTCTCCAAAATCTTTGGTTGATCTTCGCCTTCAAACGGTATAACGCGATGATGACTGTCGTAATCCACTGTTTCTCAACTACATTTTATCCTAGTCCGAAACTTAACTAATTGTATATTAGAAATCAAAATATAATTTTGACAACAAGCTTGAGATAGCAACACTTGTGAGTTCGACCGATCGGAGTTCTCTAACAACTAAGAAGCAAAATAATTCTTAAGAATTTTAGTGGCACATATACCTAACCATAAGTGAGGTAGTTCCTTAAAAATTGGATTAAAAATTCTTTGGGGAACTATTTCGATCAGGGTAGCGAGATCAAGAGGCATAGAACTGTGCAAAGGATCATTAGACAAACTTTCCACAATCTCTTGTATTACGGGATCCTTACCATTCTTAAAGAATTGCAAGGAATTATATATCTCATGTGCGTCGCGGTTCTCTATCAAACTTTTTAACCATTCTTCATTAGTTTCTGCCTCAACCAAAATAACATAAGTAATTATAATTCTTGAAATCTCAATTGGGTCTTCCACGGATTCAATCAATTTGTATTTATTCTCAATCACTATCTCTTCAATACTCTCATTGAGTCTTCCACGAATTAAATCAATTTGGTTTGATTCTCAATCACTATCTCTTCAACACTCTCGTCATCCCAATCGGGCTATTTTGTAAGAAATTTTTTTCCGATGTAAATCCTTAGATCTTTATTGGAGTACCTTACCCCATTTATAGAAATAGATGTGTCATTCTCAGTCTCCTCCTTTTGAAAAGGAGAATGACCGTTGTTATGATACGGAGTTGAAATAACTTTATCACTAGAATTTCGAGAGGTTTCTCATTTTCGTAATCATTATTGATCAAGTATTAATTACTATCACAGGAATGCCGGACTAATTTTGGCTTTGCGACTAAACTTATTCTTTATTTATTTCTTATTTAAGTTGATCAAGGTCTCTTTTTAAGTTTTGGACACTTTATTGAATTTGTTGGAGTGAGTTCAAATCTTGTTGATGTTGCATCATCACTTGGATAATTTGGTCAAGTCATTCTTCTAAATATACACTTTTACGCACCACAGGATTTCCATCCAAGTCTCATCCTTTTGAATAGGCGAATTATCATAAAAACAATCAGGAGTTGGTTTGGATATATTGTAGTAAGATTCAGTTGACATATTATTCTTCATGCTTGGCTGGTCATTAAATGGTTTCGGCATGGATAAACTGGCCTTTAACTGAAGAATTAACTGATCAAGTTTTTGCTCACCTTTAGAAGATAAAATATTAGAAGTATAACTACTCTCCAACCCTTGAGGTTTGCTCACTTACATACCCACCATAAAGAGGTTGGTATATATGAGAATAAGCATAAGATTTCGTAGGATATTGATCATAGCCAAAAGATTGGTTGTGATTATACCTATGGTATGGTTGGTAGTTATCATAAGATTGAGATTGAAAAGCATATTGATTACCACTATCACATGAGTGACTATAATGTGCAAAGTACATGTTATTTCCTAATTTCACAAGAACGAAAAGAGAAAATCTAAAAACAAAAATAAAAATGATACTTACTCCCTGTTTTCAGAATATACCTCCCCTTTTAACGAGCGGCGAACACCTCAAAATCCTAAAAACCTGAAATATTAAAGAAAAACGTGAAAATATCATAACCTACTAAAACAAGCCAAAATAAATAAAAAATCAAATTAACGACTGCTCTTCAGTAGTGGCACCAAAATTAATTTGATACGTGTCTAAGAACAACAAATTACTAAAGATATTTCCCACTAATTAACTAGTAATATGGCGGTAGTAAAGATCATTTCACAAAGAGCTAAGTAATTCATAGGTTATTTGGATTAGCAAACTAGAATAAAGTAAATACTGAAAAGACGAGGGTACTCAAATACACCACAATCTTTTATTTATCAACTTATATAAGTCCTCTACCGAATGTGATCGTCTATGGACTGAGTGATAGGTGTGATAAACACCTTGATATTTATCTATTGTTTATGCTTTCTTTGTGAGTTTTCATGTAAATTATGTATCTTATGTGTGCTTTTGAGCTAATCAGGTACTTTGGAGTCATTTGGAGCAAAAGAAGATGAAATCATTCATTTGAAGCGATAATTGGAGCAAGTTGAGGTTATGCAGCAAAAGAGGTGAAGATTCGAAGAATGAAGCTATCGATTGCGGAAGTGACAAAGAAGCGAGAAAACAGAATAGGCAGTCAGTTCCCTGAGACTGACAAGCCATACATGAATTTGGTGGCCCATATGGAAGATATCGGGTGCCATAATCCTTCCAAGCTATTACCAACCTTAGACTCGAGAGGAACATTTCTTTCATTCAGCTATCACATGAAATTGAGTGAGGTATGAAATGGGGGGTTGTTAGAGTTCAATCTGAGATAATGGGTTGGACCGGATCGAGAAGAGATGAAGAACTAAAATTAATCAGTATCGGTTGAGTCGATGTTTACCATGGGTATCGATCTTTGAAATAAGGAGATAAGAATCATGTGAATGGTTGTGCAATTTTGATGCAGTTTTTCTGTTGAAATGAGAAAGGGTTTTGAAATCTGAACTGAAAAGAGAGTTTCTGGTGTTGGAAGAGATGATAATTACAAGATGAGAAGATTACAAAACTCGGGTAAGAGTCTGATTTGAGTACAAGAAGTTGTGGGCTTTGATTTGAAAGCAAGATTGCAGAGCTAGGGTTTACGAGAACACTCTGTAAAGGGGTTTATCATGGGTTTGCTATGGAGAAGAGAAAAAGAACGATTGCTGATGGTATTGTGATCGAGAGATGAAATTGAATTAAAACGGGTTGGTGGTTTGAGTCTGAGATGGATTTGATATTAATGTAATTGGAACTGAACTGGAGGTAGTATTGCCATGTCCTGGAGGTGTGATTGAAGGCTAGAATGCAGTTGAACCAAGAAGCATTGGCTTTGGCAGTAACTTCTGCTGTTGTAGAAGAATCAGAAGCTAAGTGTGCAACTGGTAAGGCAGAAAGGGTGTTTATGCGGTGAAACTACAAAGTAGTATAAGATGCAAAGGATGGGAGCTGCAGGGAGTGTATTTAATTGGTTAAATGGGCTCGAACTGTTGGTTTGATGAATTATAGGGTTTGGAAACTACCGGCGAAGCAATAAAACTTAGAAAAGAATAAGAGCAGTACGAGTGCTGAGTTGCAGCCATGGGCATGGTGGTTCTAGTGGAGTTCTGCCAAGGAGTTGAAACACTGTGGAGATATGCTATAGGTGATGATAGAGAAACTGAAAGCAGCTAAGGGTTATGCTTGTAATTATGGCTGAACTGAAGGAAATAGAAGGTGGCTACCGCAATAGATTTTGCTGGCATGTTGCAGCCGCAGTAGGAGTTATGGAATTGATATTGTTGTTGTGATTGTGATGTGCTATAATGGGAGTCTACGTATTCATTAGAGGAACCGACTAAAGTGATACAAGGGACTATGTGGTTGTGCAAAGAATCGAAGTTTGGTTCTACCAGGTTACTAAAGCTACATGGAAGTGCAAGAAGAGAAGGAATTACAATGGTCATCAAATCAAGAAACACGAAATGATGCGATTGCAATGGTCGAAGCTTAGATGTTTGTTAGGCTTATCCTGAAGGAATGTATGAACTGCAGGTGGTCTTGAGTAGGGAATAGTTGAAATGGCGGATTCCGGATGATTGAATAGTACGGCGGTGGTGTCAAGAGTCAACAAGGGATTTGTGATGTTTGTCACAAGGCTAAACTTGTTGATGTTTTGTTAACCGCAATGAATTGCTGGTGCAGAGTGGAGCTGGTGATTGTCATGGAAGAGCGGGTGTGTTGTCTTATTATGAAGGCTTGTGGGCTGGTAATGCAGAGATGGAGTAAGTTCTGCTTTTGCATAGAAGAACGGATATGAAATTTGTTGAGTTGGTGGTGCAATGGCCTAGCCCGAGGTTGATTGATTCGGAGATGGAGTTTGTGAAATTGTGGTGGTCTCGGTAAAGTGGAAGGCCTTGTGTTGTCACCGCAGCCCTAGAATGGAATGAGAATGCGTAAATTATGCGATTAGTCCGAGGTGCGGAATGGCTCGGGAATGAAGCAATGAAGATGTGTGCATAAGTAATGGTTGGATGAATTGAGTGGAATTGTAAGAGAAGATTGCAGTGCAGTACCGGTGGTAGTATGGATGCAAATTCATATGTCTTGACTGAACTTGAGCAGATGTTGGTTGAGCACTGGTTTTGGAGGATTGGTTCTCTGCAGAAAGATGGAGATGGAGAAGGGTTGTTTCTCTGCTGCTACTGAATGAATGATCGAATGGGTACCGTGAACGAATTTGATTGAAGTCGATGCAGGAAAGCTATAGAAAGAGTCAAAACTCGGCCAGTTTCCGAGTTAACCGAGTTGAGTCACCGATTCGATGGTCGACTCAGAATGACTTGGGTGAGTTCTAGTGTTCACATGCCAGCCCATGAAGGTGTTGACGTGTAGATTGTACTTGCACGAGTTTGGCAAGTTAGAGGCTATAAAAGGGAGAAACCCAGGGGGATTCAATCTTATCTCTTCTTCTACTTTTGGTTCTAGGGTTTAGAAACATGAGAGGTTTTCTCTTCCTTCTTGTTATGAACTCCATGAATATGAATACCTAGTTTTTATTATTGGTTATGGATTAATTGGATTTCACATAACATGTTTCTTGTTCAATAAATTAGTTTTGTCTCATGCTTTATCGTTTATGATTCACCATTAATATTATCATATGAGTTGAATGCTTGTTTAGTCGAGTCGCGAATCGATTGAGTTTACTTTCATCTCTATTGCTAGATTAGAGTTTATTATACGCAAAAGTGATAAATTTCTGATTGCAAGTAGCATAATTGTGGGTAGTGCTTGTAGTGATATATCCTACTAGTCACAAGTGAGTCATAACCTTTGTTAAATCGGATTAGTGCTTTTACACGTTCGATTGCTTTGATTGGCCTGATTTCATAGAACTTAATGCATCTAGGAATTAAACTTGATTAGTGCTTTTACACGTTAGGTTGTTCTTTTAGATAGAATTCATATTCGCATCTTTTAATGTGTTTGTTGATGACAAGAGGAGATTAGCTGGTATTCTTGCGATCAAGGTATCCTAGGGCCTTTGATAAAAGTTGAGATTAAAATATCAATTCTAGTTATTGTGTTGAAAACATGTTTGTGATTGAAGACGAAATCCATGACCAATACTTTCTCATCCTTGATTTGATTTGTTACCTTTATTGTTTGCTTTTATTTAGTTTATTATATAAAAATCACAAAACCCCCCATTGTTATTTATAAGATACCGAAACAACTTGACAACTCTAGACCTCTCTGTGGGAACGATCCTTTCTTGCCCTTGCTATATTTATATTTTGAGTAGTAAGAAAGTGTAATTTTTTTTTTTGACGCCTACGACAGCTATCAAATTTTGGCGCCGTTGCCGGGGAGGCAGCGGGTTGTTATTTGTTTTTGGTTTCTTATTTTTGTTTTGTTTTTAGTTTTTGTTTTATATTCGTATTTTCTGGTTTTTGACATAGTTTTGAGAATCTTATTTCAGGTACCAATTTATATGGACGGAGCATATTAGAACAATGGATTTGGTTTTCAACAACCTCAACACTATGACAATTGCCCACTATCTATGGGATACAATCAAAACCAATTTATTGGTTATGATGCATATCCTAGAGAACCTTACGGTGATTTTCATACATACCAACAACAACCTTGTAGTGGGTATGTAAGTCAAGCACCAAGGTGGGATAATTCTACATCTAATTGGCTTAATTCGAGTTGTATGCAGATCATGAATGGATTGCAAGACATGCAACAGAGGCTAGACCAACTTGATCGTAATAGAGAGAACGCCGCACAAACCAATTTCTGCAACACTTTTTCTTACCCGACTCTGGATCGTAGTTATGATCATTCACCCATTCAAAGGGAAGAGTCATGGGAAAGAGAACCCACTGTAGTCAACGGTGGTAAGCGTGTGAACGTCGAAAACTTGCACAGTAAATTATACAAGTTGGAAGATGATGGAGACTCGGGAAGAGCTTCTCGAAAATTAGTAGGACCGTTCATATGGAACTTAAACGACGTCGGGATAAAGGTTATGAAACCGATGAAGATTCTTATTATGGTGAGTCTGAAAATGAAGACAAACATAATTGTGTTAAAAATGACCAACCTTTGGAGATATTTGATGGCATTAGTATATTTGACTCAACTCTTGATCTTTATAATGATCAAATACATATTCAAAAGGTACATGAGTATGATGAAACTAGTGTGTTACAAAACTTCCTTGCAACAAGGTTTGAGCCTTATAATTAAGAGGAGTATGTTGAGAATGAGACCGTTATGACCAATATTGTGGAAGACCCAATTGAGTTTGCAAATGATTGTAATGATGATGTTTATGTCGAGACTTTAGTTAAATGAAAACGGACGAAGAATGGTTGCAAGGTTTGATAGAGGACCATGATATAAAAGAGGTGAATAATTCACTTGAGTTTTTCAAGGATGAAGAGGATTCCGTGATACAAAGAGATTGTGATAGGTTTGTCTAACCCGTTGCATATTGTTTCTTCTCCTTTACCTCTTATTGGTTTGAATGTATGTGCTTCGAGAATATTGTTGAATGACTTTGTTTCGCGATATCCTCCATTAGAGATACTTGATTCTCATACTATGTAGGTTTTGGAACAAGAAACCGTGGAAGTACCCGACTTCTATATTCTTTATACACTTCCAAGTGTGGACAAGAATAAGTGTGGGGGAAGCTTTTATCGGTTGATAGCTTCATTTTTGTTTTATATTACTAATATTTGTGTAAAGCTAGTGTTTGCAAAACAGGTTCTATGGAAGGATCCTTAACTTTTCAGGTTATTGGTGTATGGGGAATCGATCTTGCAAGTCGGGCTGACGACTTTAAACTAAGCGTTGCATGGGAGGCAACCCATTGGATGAGTATTTCTTTTCTTATCTTTTTATTTTATTTTTCTTGTCTTGTTTTTATTTTTATGATTTCTTGTCGCATATCATATAAGATTTCCCACCTTGACTTTCTTTGGACGATTCAATTTACGCATTTGCATTGTAAATTTTTCATAAATTTTCAACTTTTGTGTAAAATAGTGAATAAAAAACTCCAACTTGTGGTTAGTTTAGAGTCACATAGTATACATGTCGCTAAGATTACATCGAGATTCTCATAAGAGTGGTTTGAACTTAGAGATGATGAGAGAACATGATCGGGTTTCTTACTTGTATGAGAGTTAAAGTTGGATTTAACCATGCCAGTGGCAAATAAGGTGCAGACTGAATTCGGTATTAGAGTAGTGATCCCCTATAATGGAGACTACCCATGTTACATCATGTGAGGCACCGACCTTCAATTCTTTTGTACTGTCTAAATATGTGCTTTTAGAGTGTGTGTCACCGCACGTAAATTCGGGCAGAAATGGTGAGCTGCCCAACCTCCCACCAATAGAAGCACTATTTTGATCTTTTGAGTGCTATTTTGTCAATCATGATGGTGACATCGAATTGCTAACTTACATACCACTTGTAATCTTGTTCCTTGATTAGCACCATCCACTTTATCTCTACACCAACAGGTCCATAGAAACACCATCATCATCAACAAGAGGAGCATCACAAATTCGAAGGAAAGTTGAAGACGTTCAAGGTTTATAAGCAACAATACAAAAATGAGCAGATTTCATATTCAAGTAAAGCAACAAGACAAGGAGCAGAATTTTTACAAGTTGAAGACTTTATGTACAAGAGTGAAAGTTTATCAGGATGAGAGTTCGAGAAGTTTATGATATCAAGACATACAAGTTGTGAAGAATCAAGCAGTAAAGTACTTACACCATGGCCTTTGTACTTACATTTTATTTTATTTTATCTTATTTGTATTTTATTTTCTCTTGTGATAAAAAAAAAAAAAAATTGAAAAAAAAAAAAAAAAAGAGATGAGAGAAAATTTGTTTCGGTTCATTACTAGTTTTATTGTTTTGTTTCGTTTTGTTTTTATTTTGTATTTATTTTTCTTGTCTCATAAAAAAAATATAGAAAAAAAAAAGAAAAGGAAAAAAAAAGAAAATAAGAAGAATTGATTGTATCATATTTTGGGTTTGTATAGTTCGTTTTTAGTTTTGTATTCTTCCAATAAAGCCAATGGAAGAAGGAATATCTACAATGAAGTTTCAAGCAACAAGGAATCGGAGGAAAAGAGTTACATTTTCAAGATTCTACGAAGTTCAAGAGTTATCATTAAGAGTTGAAGACCGAAGATGTTTCTATGGATGCTGTGAGAGTGGTGCTAGCTGCACGTCGAACAGATAACGAGGTAAGTAAGCATATTCTCACCTTCGTTAAGTGGTTGATTTTCTTTCTTAGAGATCGTCAGAAAAATGGGTTTTCAAAAATGATAAAAGATGTGGGTTTTCGAAATGATTCGGAGGGTTTTGCCTTCCTACCATTCAACATGTCGCAGGATTCTCTCTTCATTCCTACCTGGACACATGTGTGACCCATAAAAAAGCTGTTTACTATTGAGAGCAACTTCATAAAACCCTTTCTTGTGAGGCAGAGTCGGGACTTTTGATCACTCCGAACCCGGATTTCTTTCGAGAAGGGATGGTTATTTCTCTCTCAACTTTTAAGGATGAGATTGTGTTCATATATGTGTCTAACTTCTTATGACTAGTGTGCAGAATCTCTATGTCTTCTTAGCGCGTTGGATGCTATCATTTCGGAGAACTAGTAAGTTGGAAACATAGGTTTTGTGGGTATATCTCTAGTAAACCCTCACGAGACTATAACTCGTCCACTAGGGACACCTAGGGGTTTAAAGGCTTGTTATACGTGCTAAGTGTAATCGTTATCTCGACGACACGGAGTTGTATGTATCCTTTAGAATTTTTTTGTTTGATTTGCTCGAGGACTAGCAAAGTCTAAGTGTAGGGGAATTTGATAGGTGTGATAAACACCTTGATATTTATCTATTGTTTATGCTTTCTTTGCGAGTTTTCATGTAAATTATGTATCTTATGTGTGCTTTTGAGCTAATCAGGTACTTTGGAGTCATTTGGAGCAAAAGAAGATGAAATCATTCATTTGGAGCGATAATTGGAGCAAGTTGAGGTTATGCAGCAAAAGAGGTGAAGATTCTGAAGAATGAACTGTCAGTTCCGCGCAAGCTCGATGGCGTAAGCGAGAAAAACGATCGGTTCCCCGAGATCGACAAGCCATACATGAATTTGGTGGCCCATATGGAAGACATCAGGTGCCATAATCCTTCCAAGCTATTACCAACCTTAGACTCGAGAGGAACATTTCTTTCATTCAGCTATCACATGAAATTGAGTGAGGTATGAAATGGGGGCGCTGTTAGAGTTCAATACAGATAATGGGTTCAGACTTCGGATCGAGAAGAGATGAAGAACTAAAATTAATCTGCTATCAGTTGGAGTCGATGTTTACCATGGGTATCTGATGCTGAAATAAGGAGATAATAATCTGTGAATGGTTGTGCAATTTCTGATGCAGTTTTTCTGTTGAAATGAGAAAGGGTTTTGAAATCTGAACTGAAAAGAGAGTTTCTAGTGTTGGAAGAGATGATAATTACAAGATGAGAAGATTACAAAACTCGGGTAAGAGTCTGATTTGAGTACAAGAAGTTGTGGGCTTTGATTGGAAAGCAAGATTGCAGAGCTAGGGTTTACGAGAAGACTCGTAAAGGGGTTTGTCATGGGTTTGCTATGGAGAAGAGAAAAGGAACGATTGCTGATGGTATTGTGATCGAGAGATGAAATTGAATTAAAACGGGTTGGTGGTTTGAGTCTGAGATGGATTTGATATTGGTGTAAATGGAACTGAACTGGAGGTAGTATTGCCATGGCCTGGAGGTGTGATTTAAGGCTAGAATGCAGTTGAACCAAGAAGCATTGGCTTTAGCGTGCTTCCATTGTTGTAGAAGAATCGAAGCTAAGTGTGTGCAACTGGTAAGGTGGAAAGGGTGTTTTTGCAACCAAACTACAAAGCGAGTATAAGATGCAAAGGATGGGAGCTGCAAGGAGTGTATTGAATTGGTCAAATGGGCTCGAACCGTTGGTTTGATGATTTAGGTGGTTTGGCAACTACCGTGAAGCAATAAAACTTAGAAAAGAATAAGAGCGATGAGTCTTCGAGTTGCAGCCATGGACATGGTGGTTCTGGTGGAGTTCTGCCAAGGTGTTGAAACATTGGTGGAGATATGATATAGGTGATGCTAGAGGAACTGAGAGCATCTAAGGGTTATGCTTGTAATTATGGTCGAACCGGAAGGAAATAGAAGGTGGCTACACTGCATAGATTTTCTTTGGCATGTTGCGGCCTTGAGGGAGTTATGGAATTGATATTGTTGTTGTGATTGTGATGTGCTGTAATGGGAGTCTGTGTTGCAGTAGTGAACTGAAGCAGTGATACAAGGGACTATGTGGTTGTGCAGTAACTGAAGCTGGTTCTACCAGTTACTAAAGCTACATGGAAGTGCAAGAAGAGAAGGGAATTATAATGGTCTGTCAAATCAAGAAACCTGAAATGATGCAGTTGCAATGGTCGAAGCTTAGATGTTTGTTAGGCTTATCCTGAAGGAATGTATGAACTGCAGGTGGTCTTGATTAGGGAATAGTTGAAATGGCGGATTCCAGATGATTGAACAGTACGGCGGTGAACTGCAGTCAAGAGTCAACAAGGGGATTTGTGATGTTTGTCACAGGCTAAACTTGTTGATGTTGCTGTTAACTGCAATGAACTGTTGTGAATTGCAGGTGGAGCTGGTGATTGTCATGGAAGATCAAGTATTGTGCTATTATGAAGGCTTGTGGGCTGGTAATGCAGAGATGGAGTAAGTTCTGCTGCATAGAAGAACGGATATGAGGCTGTTGAGTTGGTGGTGCAATGGCCTAGCCTGAGGTTGATTGATTCGGAGATGGAGTTTGTATGAAATTGTGGTGGTCTGGTAAATTGTAGGGAAGGCCTTGTGTTGTCACTGCAGGCCTGAGAATGGAATGAGAATGCAGAAACTGTGCGATGAGTCTGAGGTGCAGGAATGGCTCGAATGAAGCAATGAAGCTGTGTGCATAAGCAATGGTTGGATGAATTGAGCTGGAATTGCAAGAGAAGATTGCAGGTGCAGGTACTGGTGGTAGTATGGATGCAAATTCATATGTCTTGACTGAACTTGAGCAGATGTTGGTTGAGCACTGGTTTTGGAGGATTGATTCTCTGCAGAAAGATGGAGATGGAGAAGGGTTGTTTCTCCGTACGCTCTCGAATGAATGATCGAATGGGTACCGTGAACGAATGTGATTGAAGTCGATGCAGGAAAGCTATAGAAAGAGTCAAAACTCGGCCAGTTTCCGAGTTAACCGAGTTGAGTCACCGATTCAGTGGCTGACTCATAAGGACTTGGGTTGGGTTCTAGTGTTCACATGCCATCCCATGAAGGTGTTGGACGTGCAGATTGTACTTCTGCTTACGAGTTTGGTAAGTTAGAGGCTATAAAAGGGAGAAACCTGTGGGGATTCAATCTTATCTCTTCTTCTACTTTTGGTTCTAGGGTTTAGAAACATGAGAGGTTTTCTCTTCCTTCTTGTTATGAACTCCATGAATATGAATACCTAGTTTTTATTATTGGTTATGGATTAATTGGATTTCACATAACATGTTTCTTGTTCAATAAATTAGTGTTGTCTCATGCTTTATCGTTTATGATTCACCATTAATATTATCATATGAGTTGAATGCTTGTTTAGTCGAGTCGCGAATTGATTGAGTTTACTTTCATCTCTATTGCTAGATTAGAGTTTATTATACGCAAAAGTGATAAATTTCTGATTGCAAGTAGCATAATTGTGGGTAGTGCTTGTAGTGATATATCCTACTAGTCACAAGTGAGTCATAACCTTTGTTAAATTGGATTAGTGCTTTTACACGTTCGATTGCTTTGATTGGCCTGGATTTCATAGAACTTAATGCATCTAGCGAATTAAACTTGATTAGTGCTTTTACACGTTAGGTTGTTCTTTTAGATAGAATTCATATTCGCATCTTTTAATGTGTTTGTTGATGACAAGAGGAGATTAGCGGGGTATTCTTGCGATCAAGGTATCCTAGGGCCTTTGATAAAAGTTGAGATTAAAATATCAATTCTAGTTATTGTGTTGAAAACATGTTTGTGATTGAAGACAAAATCCATGACCAATACTTTCTCATCCTTGATTTGATTTGTTACCTTTATTGTTTGCTTTTATTTAGTTTATTATATAAAAATCACAAAAACCCCATTGTTATTTATAGGAAACCGAAACAACTTGACAACTCTAGACCTCTCTGTGGGAACGATCCTTTCTTGCCCTTGCTATATTTATATTTTGAGTAGTAAGAAAGTGTAATTTATTTTTGACGCCTACGACAGCGATCACTGAGTCGAGACAATGCAACTAATTCGGTTCACACTTCGTGTAATCATTTATGGGTACGAGATTGACATAATACAATAACAAGATCACTTGTGTGATTGACTATGGATACAAGACCGAGACGATACGACAACAAAGTGTGTACTTGATAATAGGTTCGGAAATAACCGAAACTCTGTAGGATCAATATCAAGTATTACAGAGTTAATACTTATGAATTTTACTTAACTATAATGCAGAAAACAAAGTAAAAGACATAACAAGATTTTGTTAATGAGAAAACCGCAAATGCAGAAAAACCCCAGGACCTAGTCCAGTTTTGAATACTCTTATAATTAAGCCGCTATACAAAATCTAATACCAACTTCGTATAGTTGAGTCCAAGCTGACTACCCCTATCTACTTAGTCCCAGATTCACTCTTCTCGGAATCTAACAACTAAAGAGATTAGTGATCTAATCAACAAAATGTTGGCCATTAAGAGGAATGTTGTTCGGGGGATCCCATATTATGGAAAACTTGAAAATATACTAGTTAAACCACCTTGACCAACATGGTGGCTGTTGCGGTAAAAAGCTGACGGTGGCAAGTGATATTTATTGTTTACGCAGAGAAGATTATAATAGATTAAGGCCTCCAGAACTACACGGGAGCGAGATGTTTAGTCTTAGCGTTCCCATTAGTCAGTCGTGCCAGCTATGAAGATTATACTAGCGTACTGTGTTAAATAGTATTGGTACTTCATCTTGTATTTTTATTTTTAGTAAAACTGATTTTCTTCTTAGGTGGTTCAGGCTTGTTATAGTCTACTTATAGTCTTTCTGTGTATATATATTTTAATAGTGCTTTATTCAAACTCAACGATGTAATCCAATCCATTATCGACATGGATGCGAGGTGTAAAGTACCATTGAAAATTCTAGATCTAATGAGAGGCTATTTTCCCTTTTTTATAATTTTTTTCATGCCCAGTGTTAGAGCGGTATGTCAAGTTTAGTTGTCATATTTTAGTGAATCAAAACTCATGTTAAGAGTCGGCGATTATGTACTAGAGTTAAAGTTCGTATAGGTTAGCTTGAAAGTATTAGGATATGAGACATTACAAGTATTGCGAAGACTTGAAGATGTGAAGAAGCAAGGAGCTACAACGACAACAATCATCCTTCCACTTGAGGTTAGTGATATTTGACTTGAGCTTGTTTCATTCCCTAATGTATCTTTCAAGTCGTGCATATTGAAAACATAGCGTGAAGCATATTTGAACTCTAGATAGACATAGTATTAGGAATACAATACGAGGTTTATTGCTTAACCATTATTGGGAAGCTAGTGTGAGTATGCACAATACTCACATGGAGGTAGAACCGAAACTTGTTTTGGTAGAACCGCAAACCCATGATTGTGATTGAATGTTGGTTTGATCAATCACATAGTTCTTGAAGTCAGATGAAACAATTCTAAACTTGTTTGGAAGTGTGGCAGATCGGTTTCAAGGTTGTAAGTGTGAAAGAGAACTTACAAAGTTAAGATGTCGACAAACTTTGAACACGTCTTTGTGAATGTTTATTTCTATAATTGTTCAAAGATATTCCTTAAAGGCTAAGGAAGAGAATCCAGGATCGAAACATAAGTAAGTTAAGAATCTTTTTCTTAAGGTTATTAATTTCATTTTGTAGGGAAATTACGGGTAGTAATGTGCATTTACTAATTAGATTTTCAGAAAGATTTCGATCGTTAGTTTTGGATGAGCATTTCCGGGGAATTATGAAAACGAATCTGTGCTTTTATGAATATCTTGAGAATATTTTCGGTTTGGAAATTCCTTGGTGTCAAACTTCCTTGTCTATAAATACACGAAGTTTGCCTTTCTAACAAACTAATCCTTAAGTAACATGATTTACTCTTTTGTTGTTATTCTTGGTGTACCGCCTATTAGGAGAGTAGAGTAACCTAATTGGCGAAATCTCTTATGGAGCGCTCAGTTTAAAGTCTTTTTGGGATTGAGAAGCTCTAGCGTGACCGTTGGTGGGAAACTAGATAATTGCGGTTTATCTTTGTTTCGATTGATTTGATTGACTAACGGTGGTTGAAATCGGTGCACCTAGTTTGTTTATTCTTGAGAATCTTCTCTTATGATATAAGATTCACTCAAACTAGTTTAGATTTATTGGGGATCTTTAGGCTGTTGTTAGTTAAAGACGATCTTGTGATAATCCATTGTTAACGAGACTCCGTTCTGTGCGTGATTGATCACAAGAGATTCAAGTGATTGTGTGCAGGTTTTTATTGAAGATTAAAGAAGATTTGAAGACAAAGAAGATATTGAAGATCTGACTTGGGTTTTGTAATCTTTGGTGTGCACAGTACTTGTTTCGGTAAAATAGGATCCAATTAATAATCTATTTATCCTTGTGGTAGATTGGATTGATTAATTGAGTAAATCGACATCAATACGTTTCCTTGTGATTAAAGGTATTAATTGGCTTAATCTTAAACGATTACCTTTGGGTGATTGAACATAAGATAGATTTAAGGACCCAACGAAGGAGTTTATGTTAAGATAAACAGAAGATCCTTTGTCCAACTCATATCACTTGGTTGAATAGACTTGATACCAAAAAAATTTGTTGTTTCTTTACTGTTTGGAATACGAACCAAAGGTGTTCCAAGTACGTGACTAATTCACAAGTCGGAGGCGTGGGAATACGGACGGAACTAAGTGAACTATAAGGTTAGTTACTTGGTCTCAACTATACGAAGTTAGGTGTAATTTTGTGTAGCGGCTTAATCTGAGAGTATTCAATTACGGACAAGGTCCGGGGTTTTTTTTGCATTTGCGATTTTATCGTTAACAAAATCTTGTTGTGTCATTTACTTTTATTTTCCGCATTATAATTGTTTTATTATAATAAAAGTAAATGACACAACAAGATTCCTATTTACTTGATAAGCAATCCTATTGTGTTTGGTTAAGTCGAACCTTTGTATCAAGTAAACATACTTCGTTTTTGTATTGTCTCGATCTCATATCCATAGACGATCACTCGAAGTGTGAACCGATTAGTTGCATTGTCTCGACTCAGTCCATAGACAATCACTTTCGGAGAAAGGACTTATAGGTAGTAAAAGTTTTAGCTTGAGGTATATTTGGGTACCCTCGCCTTTTCAATTGGTATCGGAAGCGAGGCAAACACGAAAGATCTAACAATCTGTGTTTGGTGCGATCAACCTATAAGAAATGAGTCAAAGTAAGATTAAGCGAGCGAAAATTATTGAAAGACTCGGTTAACGTATTGCAGAGGTAGTTAAACCACCTTCAGAATCGAGAGGTTACAAACTCTAAGTTGGAAGAGATTCGTGAACACTTGTTGTCTAACGAAATTCTCTAAGTGTGTCTAATAAGAAAGTAAAGGAACTTGGTTACTTTACAATTAAAGACTCTTGAATGTGAAAGGCATCACCTAGACTACGAAAAGTTGAGGAAAATGATTCTCAACAAATAAAAAGTCTTAATGACAAAGTATGTGCTAGTCTTTCTCAAAGCGGAATTATTTGAGAAAGATCGTGATGCGACCCTTGAAAAAGTACGTTTGTTGGAAGAGAAACTTGTTGAATCTGATGCAAGGATTAACTCTCAACAAAAGAGTTTTGAAGAGAAAGAAGGTGTATATCTCTCACGAGAAAAACACCTTGAGGCTGATCTAGCCGGTGCTCTTGATAAAATCAAGGCGTTGGAAGAAGAAAATTTGGGCTGAAAAAATCCAATGAAAGCTCAAACAAGTTAACCTCAATGTTAGAAGCAAGTAGAAATCATCGTGATACGAGGATTGGGCTATAAGGAATATATGCTTCAAATATTAGCAAAGAGGTAAAATTTGTTAAAGCTACAAATTCTTCTCAATCGGGAGGCTTCCGATAACAAAGATGCTCATATTTCTTGTAAAAAAGAAGAAAAGTCTGTCAAGCTTAAGAATATTGTTCAACGGTAGTAATCAAAGAAGGCATTTATGCTAATGTCAAGGCTGACAACAACGTTGAACAAAGAAAAAAGAAGAAGAAGAAAACTCGTCGAGTTCCAATGCAAGAGGATCCACAAAAAGGTAACATCAAAACTCATACTTCGTATATTTATACTAAGCATTGTTATTATTGTGGTAATAAAGGACACTTGCAATGGGGATGCAAAGTTAAGTAAGATGCAAGATGAACTTTCTTTTGTATCAAACGAATTGGGTAAGTTTTCTCCTCATAAGAACTCGGATCGATATTGTCCTAAGTTTAGGCAAAAGAATTATTATAATGATAGTTTAAATTTTTCATATCACTCGACAAGGTCATCTCATAAAATACCCAATTATAGAAAGATAGATGACGTTTCAAATGCAAAGACAAGATCTGATGTTCCAGATTGGAGAAAGGATGTTTCGCAATGTATTCAAAAGGACAATCGTCTTAATGATATGAAGGAGAAAGCTGCTCCTGCGAAACCCAACTCTAAATGGGTCCCGAAGTCTTCCATAGCCAAGAAGGGACCAAAAGTTAGTCATTGAATAAAGGAACGCATAGAAATTTTCCACCATAAATAGTTCGTGCCATTGAAGACTGGCGGTACGTTTATAGAGATAGCATTACTGTCCATAGAATCAGATTGCTACAAAGACAAACTTATGAGGTCTTAGCGTGTTTGCCTGCTCTGATACCAATTGAAAAAGCGGGGATACAACAACCACACCCAATAATTCGTTTGGAAATCTGTATGGACTAACTCCAGTATACTTTCAAGAGAATCAACTAGACAGTCAGACTCAATCTTAAGAAAAGTATATCAAAGAGTTATATCTCAATTTCTCAATTCAATCCGCAATCAAACAAATAGGAATTTGCGATCATGATTGAATATAAGAAATAACTTGGACGGTATCAAAAATCAATATCCAAGTGTCAATCAATTTAATCAACAACCCAAAGGTCGGATTCACAATTGATTGAACTTACGTACAACCTGTGATATTTCAATTATAAAGATAAACAATATAATGCGGAAAAAGAAATAACACAGACACCAGAAATTTTGTTAACGAGGAAACCGCAAATGCAGAAAAACCCCGGGACCTAGTCCAGAATAAACACACTGCGATTATAAGTTGTTACACCAAATTCCTACTACCTATTCGGACTAGATGTAATAGCGCCGGCACAAATAGAACTCCTAGCACAACACCGATTGTCTTTAGGAATTCTTCTCGTAAATCTTCTAGCAGAACCCAAGGATCTCTTTAGAAGATACAACAACATGATTGATACGATCCAATATTTTGTTTGCACAAAACACCGGTTTGATTTCCCTTTAGATGTGAATCAAGGTTTTGGAAATCTTGTGTTTGTTTTGAACAACTACCAAATAAAAAGTAGTTAAATCAAAACAAACTTGTAGAATAGGGTTTTAACTTACAATCAGTATACGTACACACAAGGAGTCCGTGAACTTGATTTTCGTAAGTAAACTTGGGCGATTCCAAAGATCAATTTCCAAGTTAAGAAAACCCTAACAATTCTACAACAAGAACTACTAGAATAAATCTAGAGGTTTCTTTTTTAAAACTTCTTAAGGATTTTTACGAGATACCTTAATCGAAGTTTTCTTTCTAGCTTCCGATTTCGACTAACAAGTATTGGTATACGATGGAAACTGAAATCTATCAAAACCTAGGGTTTATGATCAACAACTCTTGAATGGTTTTATATCAGAAGAGAAAAACTTAGAATAGACAAGATGTGAAAAACCTAGATTACAAGTTGTATACTCAATCACGAAGATTAATCCAACTCGGCTTTGTGATCCCCAATACAAAGACTTTTATCTCACTCTTGTTCACGAAGAACAGAAGACATGGAAAACAACCTTATGAGCTTACACCAATTTTCCAAGGGGGATGAAAAACGTGTAGCACTCACGAACCCTTATTTATAGTGAAACATAGCTTGAAAACTAAGCAAAGCTATTTTCCTTTTCAAGACTCTCCTAATTTTGGGAGTCTTTCCTAAGTTACAATTCTTGCCAAAATAATTAATTAGCAAATATTGTATTTATGTGAATAAATCACATTTTAACTTAGGCAGGAATTTAAAGTTATCACAAACACTTTAATATGGTAATCAAATATGTTTGGATTAATAGCCATCTTGTCTAGATAATGAAACATCACCAACTTGACCAAAAATTCCTTTTAGTCACGCAATTGGGCCCAAGTCCGTGAACCGTTAAAAGCAGTCCATGGATTGTTTCCTACTAACGAACTGTAACAATTTCAGCAACACTTAAAACTGTTACTTTAATAAATCACTCAGAACTTCATCATTATAACTCGGAATTGAGTGATTCTTGGCTCGTTGAATTCCTAAGACCATTCACTATAACATGAGAACCTTTCCAGGGATAAAGGTTATTGTCACAAAAGTCGTGGCTCAAATAACCTTGAGTATATATACATAAATGTACATTTACCGTCATGGAGTGAGCATTTGTTTGGATAGATTAGAAAGGTAGAATTGAACAAGAATCCAAATAAAATCTATTAACTCATACCTTTGTTGATGAATTCCTTGTTGATGTCTTCTTGTAATCTTCAGTCTACATTCTTAAGAGTAGCTCTTCTTAGACCTAATCTAGTCTGAAACTATCTTTAGTATATTAAATCAAGAATACATTTTGGCAACTAAAATTGACAACTAACTTGACATACCAACGCTAGTGGGTTCAACCGAGCAATGCTCTAACAGAAATCAGAGTGTTGAAGGTGTGGTTGTTTATGACTTGCGTATCAGAAAATGGTTTCTGGCTACTTGTGTTGATAACACTTGTGTCCCTATTTCGAAATAGATTGAAAATCTATTTATACAAGTCATTTGAGTGCAACCCTGATATTTTAGGAAGTGGAGGAAGTGAAGTAGTGGAGAAGTGGGTTTTGTACGGAAGGTAGTGATCATTGTGTCTCGTTATGAGGAATGACTGATCACACGTTATCCCACTACTCTCATTACTGATAACCGTCCGCCCTTCCTGACACGTTCTCATAATGGACGCGTTGCACGCCGCACGCTGTAAACCGCCAGACCAATACCCCAGTAAGCATCCCCCAGTCTGTGACATGTTTGATGTCTCGAGTAAGTGGGTCGTGGGACCCACCTCGGAGAATAGCATGGTGCTATTAGGTGAAATAACTAAGTTTTTTATGAGGCCAATATAAAATATTGTATGGATTCGATGCATGTGAAGCATTGCAATTAAGCAGCTCAAACTAATCAATACGTATGAAATATCATTGTTTTAGAGCCTGATTGCATAAGTCGCGGATTGGCGTCTTAAAGGAGGCATGATCGACCACCTTTGGGTGATAGTTTGAGGACCCTACAATCAAGTCATCACTTGGTCGATCGCCTCAGGTGGAAGAAGGATGACCGGTCTTCACAATGTTGCTTTGCTTGTTTTCTGAGAATAAATCTACACCGTCCACTTTTCAAACAAGCTGCCATTAGCATACGTATGGGCCGCTCGGGTTTTGGATTTAACCACTAAGTCATCCACGTAGTCTTGACTTGTTTATGCATCATGTCATGGAAAATTCTTTGTCATGGCGCTTATTTGGTAGGTGGCGCCGACATTTTTCAAACCGAAGGCATCACGGTATAGTAAAAGTTTCAGGAGAGAATACGGCATTTGTCTTACTTGCGTCGTGCTTGTACATCTTTATTTGATTGTAGCCGATGTATTCGTCCATGAAAGAGAACATACCGTGTCCACTAGTAGCGTCTACCAGCATATCGATGTTAGGGAGAGGAAAATCGTCCTTGGGCAGCATTTGTTCAGATCCCTAAAATCAACGCGACGACTTTGATTTGGCCGCTTTTCTTCTTTCTTGGAACCACATTGGCCAACCAGGTGGGATGGTGAATGGGTTTGATGAAACCAGCGGCTAGTAGTTTTTGAACTTCAATCTTGATCTATTCTTCTACATCGTGTCTGAATTGCCTTGGGGATTGTTTGACCGGTTTGGATCCGAGTATTACATGTAAATAGTGTGTGACCAGTTTCTCGTCCAGGCCAAGCATTTCCTCGTACGTCCACGCGAATACATCTTGATATTCTTTAAGAAGGTTCACAAGTTTTTCACGTTCTTCAGCGCATAAAGTTGAGCTGATGGAGATAGGCCGCGGAGATTCCTCGCTTCCGATGTTGACGACTTTGAGTTCGTCTGTGGTGGAGTTGGTTCTGTCCTGCAGTTGTTGTGGTGCATCTGGCACTTCCTCTTGTGGCTTACTGCTGTGATTGCATTTCATTGGGTGGAGAGACTGGGTGGTAGTCTCCCCTGCTAATTGCTAACAACGACGCCGATATACGGTTTTCCCTTTTTCGTCACAACTTGCAATAAAAGCCCGCTCCCGCTTGGTATGAGTGCGAGTTATGTTTTTGTTTGATGAGGGGAAATTAGCGTGTTTTTCTTTTGGAGGAGAGCATGAGATTGGGTGTCTTGGTGCAGCAATGTGATTCTATCCTCTTCTTCGATTGATGTCCACGTCGGGAGCGGAATGCAGCGGAATTTGCCTGGCGAGTCTCGCGAATTTTCCCTTGGTTCGAACATCTCCATACCACAGATTGGTGCATAAGGAGATAATGACGTGGGAATACGAACAACTTCTTCATTCAATGTGGTCTTTAGGCACTGATGATATGTTGAAGGAATGATCCTGTTATCGTGGAGCCACGGTCTACCCAATATCATGTGGTAGTTTGGCTCCTTTTCGATTACCTCGAACTTTACCTTCGATTTGGATTGGTCCTCACAAGCAGTTCAGGTTGATGTATCCATATGTGTTGGTTAGGTTACCTTCGAAATCTGTCATCATGGTAGACTCTCGTACAATTTTGCTTGGCCGAACCTTGGCTATCCTGAGAGTTCTGAGAGTAATAACATTGGAGGATTCCCCTGTGTCGACGAGGGCCCTTTTGAACTCCGAATCTTTGATGCGGGCAGTGACATGTGGGGCCCGGTTATGCCCTTCTTCTGCCATCATGTCGTCCTCAGTAAATGTAATATTGTTGACGGAAATCTCTGATATTCTTGGAGTCTCCGATCGTAATGGAACTAAAAATGCGTCTAGGGCTATTTGATTGATAGCAGCAAATGTTTCTGCTCGCTGGTCCTTTGAAAGTTGTAAAAGTTCGCATAAACTTTCCACCAACGCGGCTGCCTCCTGGTCTATCGGTTTCTGATTGGTGGTGAAGCTGTTAATTTGAGAGTGATCATGTGAGACGTCAGTCCCCATTCTTGGAGTTTCCGGGGTGGGCGAATCATTCAAATCCGATGTCAGGATGATAAGGAAGTTGAGTATGTTGTTAATTGCATCCTTCATCAGGTTCATGTTCCTTGCGTGGATCTCCTGTATTCGTGCCAATTCGGCCAACTTTGGAATTTCTCCATTGGTTGCGCCATTAGGTGTCGTGCTGGGAGATGGAGTGTTGCTATTTCCCAGAGCCTGAGCGGAATTTGAGATCGTGGACACAACTCTAAGACCGACCATCTTCTGAAAATTGGGTCGAAAAGTGAAATTGAGAATTGAAAACTGATATTTTAACTGAGAGATTAATCTCCCACTGTGGTCGCCAATTGTTTGTGGTGAAAAACCGTTTCTGCTGATTTCGGTAATTTCGGGTGTGTGGGTGAGAAACAAAACTAAACCCAAAATAATGTACTGCACGGGATTACTTTTGATTCGAGAGATCAACCTGTACAATCCTGGCCAAAAACAAGAAATGGTCGTTCGAGGCTTGCTTCGGCCACAAAGTGAAGGAGGAGGGTTGGTCTTACGGAGGGAAGCGAAGAAAGTGTTGAGACCAGAATAGTTGATTCTGGAAGTGTAGGCATTTTTGTGACTTGTATCAGAAAATTGAACTGGTGAGCTGAATGGAAAGCTACCAAGTGATTTCTGTAAGTGGTATTGTTCTCCTGACCAAAAAGTTGTTGTTTGGTGGAAATAGGTGACACCTATTTATACAAGTCGCAATAAAACATACCCTGGTCTCGTATGAAGTGGAAGCGATTGAATGTTGGAAGAAAGCGGTAACGGGTAACGCCTGGAATTGATGTTTCCATAATGAAAGATACGTTTCACCATTATTTCTTTCCATTACTAACCGCCTCACTTTTATGACACTTTCTTGTAACGGGCGTATTGCACGCCGCACGTTGTAAACTGCCAGACCAATACCCTGATGAGCATCCCCCAGTTTGTGACATGTTTTGATGTCTCGAGTGTTTTCATGGAAAACGTGTAGCATTATGCTATGTGAGGCAAGTTAAAATTGAGAGGCTTGCCGGTTCGGTGGCTACCTTCGACGGCCGAGATTTTGCATCTCAAGAGTAAGGGTAGTCGTTGATTATGGCTATCTTCCGTTGGCATCCGGCGGTGTGGCGCGACATAGGTTGCTCATGCTCTTGGCGTGGCCAATTAGGGTTTGGTGTCGTGACCAAAAAATTGGCATCGTAGCCAAGTGTGTGCCATGGCCAAAGAATTGGCAGAGTTGCCAAATTAGGGTTTTGGTGGCGCAATGCCTAAAAGTTGCCAGAAGCCTTTCAGTTTGGTTGCGAACTCAGACGGCCGATATTTGCATCTCAAGAGGAAGGGTAGCCATTGATTATGGCTACCTTTCGTTGGCAGCCAGCGGTGTGGCCGCGACATGGTTTGCGCATGTTCTTGGCGTGGCCAAATTAGGGTTTGGCACAAACCGTGGAATTTCGGCATTGCGGCCAAAGGGTTTTCAAAAGTTGTTTGGTCTGGTGGCAAGCTTGTACGGATGAGATCTACATCTCAGAAGGGATGGTAATCGTTGATTGTGGCTACCTTCCGTTTGGCGGCATTGCCGGCATGGTTCGCGCATGCTAGTAGCATACGTGCATGCTAGTGGCACCTTGTGTGGCCATGGTTGCTGGGTTTAAGTGGCTGGTCGCCTAAAAGCTTCCACAAGTCCATCAGTTCGGTGGCGAACTTGGATGGCTGTGATTACATCTTAAGAGAAAGGATGGCCATTGATCATAGCCGAATCTTGTTTGCATAGCGGCATTGGCAACACGTTGGTGGTATGCCAGTGGCATAGCCATGGCATAGCGGTATGTCAATTGCATAGCCGTGGTATGCTGCCATGCTAGTAGTTGTGGTATGGTGCCATGCTAGTAGGCGCGGCATAGCGGTATGCCAGTTGCGGCGTGGCCAAAGATAAAGTTGGCATCGTGGAAGGATTTGGTAGCAACTTGCCCAAATTAGGGTTTGGCGTGTCGAAACCCTAATTAGTGCGTGTGATGGCATAACGTGTTTAGCATGCGCGTGCAGCATGCGCGCTTGGTATGCGCGTCTGGCGTGTGCGTTTGGCATGCGCGCCTGGCGTGCGCGGTATGCGCATGCGGCATGTTGGCGCGTTTTTGGGAAGCCGGCGCGTTTTGGTAAGTTGGTGTGTTTTGGGAAGCCAACTTAGTATGGCGACCTCTTTTGAGGCTGTGGAAGGTTTGGAGCGACCTAATTGGTCAATGAAAGTAGGGGGCCGGCAAGCTAGGGCGTGGCCATACTTCCAATACGCGGTGGCGGATTTGAAGCGACCTGATTGGTCGATGAAAAGAGGGCCGGCATGCTAGGGCGCGGCCGCACTTTTAGTGCGCTATGGCGGGTTTGGAGCGACCTAATTGGTCAATGAAAGTAGGGGGCCGACAAGCTAGGGCGTGGCCATACTTCCAATGCGCGGTGGCGGATTTGAAACGACCTGATTGGTCGATGAAAAGAGGGCCGGCATGCTAGGGCGCGGCCGCACTTTTAGTGCGTTGTGGCGGGTTTGGTTGCCTAGTTTGGATAAGCATGGTTTCGACCAACGGGGTATAGTATACTGCGCGGGGCGCGAAACTCTAATTTTGAAAATTAGTCGGGTTTATGAGTTATTTGTGAGTTATCACAATAATTGGCTGGATTTTGTATCTTTGCCACACAAAATCCTTATCTATAGAATGCCTTTGTGCTTTACTGCAGAGCATTTCGTGCAATGGCCTTAATTTTGGTACTTGGAGGTTCATGCTACTCCGCTGCGAGTGAACATAAATCCATCATGCCATACCTATTTAAGGGTTCTGCTGGGGAACATAGCACATGAAAGTACTCAGTGAGTCTCGTATTGGCGAGGTGTGCCGAAACTTACAGTGTTATGGATAAAAAGTATATTGAGCGGCTCAATACAAGCTAAAGACGAATCCTTTGAAATGTGCCTTTGGCGTCTCTTCGGGCAAATTTATATAGGTTTCCAAGTGACCGCCGAGGGAATCAAAGTCGACCCAGCCAAAACCCAAGCCAACCTTACGATGCCACCTCCACGGTTTGTGAAAGAACTCCGAGCTTCATGGGTAGGATAAACTACATCCGGCATTTCATACCGAGTTTAGCTCATGTTGGTTGCCTCGTTCACCCCCTTCTTTGAAGAAAGGGGCAAGTTTTGTTTGGACGCCGCTGCAACAAGAGGCTTTTCGGAAGATTCACGAGATCTTTGTCATCTCGGCCGTCATGAAATCTCCTGTACAAGGAAGACCGTTATGTCTCTACACTGATTTTAGTGATACTGCTGTCGGATCCCTTCTCGCCCAAGAAGATGATGGAGGAGTTAAGCACCCTATATACTACTTCAGTTGGACTTTGAGGGATGCCGAACTCAGATACCCTAAAGCATAAAAAGCGTGCCTAGCTCTGATTCATTCCATTCAGAAGTTCAGGCATTACTTGCTTTCAAAAAAAGTGGTGCTGATATCCAGGTCCGATCTTGTGAAGTTCTTGCTTTCAAAACCGTCCCTGATAGGAAGGCCAGCCAAATGGATCCTCCAAATGTCAGAGTTTGATATAACGTGCACTTCCCCAAAAGCTATCAAGGGACAAGCGGTCGTAGATTTACTCGCAACTTTCCCGGGAGAAGGCACCACAGCACTCCACGAAGACCTTCCTGGAGAGTTTTCGGAAATCTCTTTTGTCAAGGAAGAGGCGTGGCTACTAGGGGTGTTCATGGTCGGTTTTGGTTCGGTTTCACGCCAAACCAAAACCGAAACCAATACTATCGGTTTCTAAAAATTGAAACCAAACCAATCCATTAACCATTGGTTAGGTTTCCAAATGGTTCAGACGGTTTCGGTTTTCCCGGTGGTTTTGGTTAACCAATAATTATGTCAAACCAAAAAAAAAATTACACTAATTTCTGAGAAAAAAATAGTATTGGTTTACAAAAATTTATAGACAAAAAATAAATAAAAAGAATATCAAGAGTAGTTAAAGCTTACTCTAAATCTAGAGATCAAAAGAAGATTTAACTAATGGCAGTGACATCTCTAATGAAAATTTAATCAATGATTTTTTTTTTTATCAATATTCGGTTAACCATTGGTTATTGGTTCGGTTTCTCTATCATACCAAAACCAAACCATTAATTTCGGTTTTCATCTTTTCTAAACCAAAACCAACCATTAGTTAATGGTTCGGTTCGGTTTCCCCCTAATCGGTTTGGTTTGGTTCGGTTTCTCGGTTAACCAGTAACCATGAACACCCCTAGTGGCTACTATTCTTCGATGGCTCCGCCACCCCTAGCAATAATACCGGAGGAGCAGGCGTGGTTCTAGTATCCTCAATAGGTGAATTTTTCTCGCATTTCTTCAAGCTAGACTTTGTTTTGCCTTGACAATTATTGAGAATATGAAGCTTTTCTCATAGGGTTTTCATTAGCCAAGCAAGTAGAGCTACGCGTACGGAAATAAGGGGTGATTCCAAGTTCTTTGGTTAACCGAGATGAATGGAGTATACGTGGCCCGAAAGAGGTGACGTTGGCCCGTATAGATCCGAAGCGCAAAATCTGCTAAATTACTTATTTGACGCAACCATAACGCATGTTGGCCGTAGAAACAACGAGACATCTTGTTGCCTAGCCAATTTAGCGTCAAAGGCTGCGGTTCGAGGGTTTGGAAGAAACCTTGACGGTGAAAAAGGCGAACCATGGCATCAACATGGCTTTCACGATCCAAGGAGGCCGAAGCCAACGGCCCCGGAGAACATGATTATTCAAGAACTTAACAACTCGCTTTCTCAAGGGAAAATCGGTCTCAAAACCTTACAAAACTTCTTCATGCTTCACAGGATGTTGTATCACCGGAACCCAGATGGTTCCCTATCAAGATGCCTTGGAGATGAAGAGGTGCAGCAGCAGCTTAACCATATTCATAACGAAGTTTGCGGGAAAACGTTGGTAGTAACACTTTACCGTCGTCTGCAACGCCTTGGCTACTACTGGCCAAAAATGGAGACTCAATCTCGTTTACTCCAAGGATATTGTTACAATTTCCAAGCACCACCGCATCAATGGAAGTTTTCAATATTAACCACGCCTGGGAAGTGGCATAAGCCGTACATCGATTATCTTGTGACAGGAGTACATCCTACCAGACAAGAGAGATGCAACCGGGGTAAAGCAAAAATCCAAAAGATTCATACTCCACGAGGGAATCTGTATCGTAAAAGCTTTGGGGGAGACTTATTACGATGCACAGGGCGGCAATCCCAATCATGTTGAAATAAATGCACGGCGAGCACCAAGGGAAAAGGAAGTTGTTTCTCCGGATACACGAGCGATACTATAGATGGTGTATTTTCGATAAGGGCTAAAATCGTAAACCCATAGCTGTATATGCTTGATCCGGCAATCGGGCAGTATTGAGGCTTATGTCTCTTATCGAAAGCGTGAAAGCTCATGCCACGAGAATCTCGACTAAGAATACCGACTCTCGAGTATATGTAGATATGTAGTCTCTGGTGAGGCAACGACATATCTCATGAATCTTGAGCAATTTCGAGTTATCACTTTTATATAGAATTACAAGGCGGCTCCTAGACGGCTTGCCTGCTAGTATAGAGCAATGCGTCTTGAGGATGTAACAATGTTTTCCACATTTGTATAAAAGAAATATGACGCTTCAACAAGCTCATATCACTCAATTCCTGAATAATTAATGCTCCTAGACGATCGTACTAGTATAGAGCCATCAATTAATTATTCTTAAATCATTAGATTCATTAACTGAATCCCTGGAAAATATTCAATGTTTTCATAATATTTCGTTACTTCAATTTATGGTTCTTCCCAGCAGAACTCCATGGGTTAGTAATAAATATTCAACACACGGGCATCTGAGCTACTATCGAGTAAGCCCCGACCAAAATGATGCAAGTGTACTCAACAATAACGCACTAACGAGCACCTGAATGCACGAATGAGTATTTCAAAATACGACGGGACGATGAACCTATGCAAAATAGGAAAGAACATAATAAATAATAAAATATTAACTTGGGGACTGGGCCCACCGGCCGGCCGTGCCGTGACCATTCCCGCGTCCAATTTTATATTTTATCATATTTTCCTTGATCCCATGAAAATTCCCTCATTTGAACAAAATTCCTTCGTTTCAAGGAAACTCCTCAATTTCATGGTGTTTCCTTCACATCAAGGAAATAATAAATAATTAGGAAAGGTATGCGGGCTCAAGCCTACTAACCGGCCGGTCCCACTCCTTACATTCCTTATTATTTTATTATTCTTTCCTTCATCCCATGAAATTCCTTGATCTCATGGTATTTCCCTAATTTCATGATATTTTCATAAAGTCATGAAAAATAATATAAAATTAGGTAAACTTGTGGGACCGGGCCCTAGCCGGCCGGTCATGCCCTAGCCGGTCCCACACGCCTCTTATTTTATTATTATAATTTTTTATGTTTCCTTCACCTCATGGAAACTCCTTCACTTCAAGGAAACTCCTTGATTTCAACAAAAATCCTTAGTTTCAACAAACTCCTTGATTTTATGATATTTCCATAAAATCATGAAAAAATATAAAAAAAATTAAGGAAATGCTATGGGACCGGACCCATTGGCCGGCCGGCCATTCCTTGGCCATAGCCGGTCCCACACTTCATGATTCTTTCATTTTATTATTATTTTCCTTCATCTCATGAAGTTTCCTCAGTTTCACCAAAAATCCCTGATTTCTTCATATTTTCCCAAATGATTGCTCAAATGCACATCAGCATATTACTGAGACGCGAACACATTGGTGACATGAGCATATTACCTTGACCGACCAGGGTTGGCTCTTTGTCTTGCAAGAGGCCGGTCCCTTATATTTTCATCATTTGACCTAATTTGTTCATATTAGGTTCAAACTCTTCCGAACAATTTTGGAATTTCATGAAATGATCGTCATTCGATCCCGTGATCACCCAGGGCCGGTTTCATGACCCCTTGGTCGGTCCCTCATCTCTTCATAATTAATTAGGTTTTATCACCTAAGGTTCAGACGAGCATTATTTTAATAAATGATTAAACCAACATTTAATCATTCTTTCATCAACAAATTAACAAGTTTTCAAGAGACCTTGGTATTTGCTCACTTGAGCATCTGGGCGCTACATGGTCGACCCATGATCCCATATAGCCGGTCCCTCCTTCACTCCATGGTTAATTTTCAATAAACCATCAATTGATCATCAATTGATCGAATTAGGGTTTTGAGTCCAAGGTTCATAATTCCAGATTCAAACGCTAATAGTTTTACGATGACCTCATGGTCAACACTTTATTAATTACACTTGGTTCAGTTGTCAGTATTTAAATTAATATTTTATTTGGCCATGCTACCAATAATTCATCAAACGAGCAACATTTGCTCAGACGAGCAATATTTGCTCAAACCAAGGAACATTGGTTCAACCATCAATATTCAACAGTTCATCGAATGAGCAATATTTGCTCACGTTAACTATGTTTATTCATACATCATACCTCTGTCTCCATGAGACATGTTCAAATTCATGAGTCTCGAGAACATTTTCAAATCATGTTCGAATCAACAATACAAGGACTCATCGTCCCATGAAGTCGACAATGACTAACTAAATCACGAGACATCAATCGTGTCACATGGGGGATATTAACTAGGGTTTTGGTCTGGCGGTCTACGGCACGTGTGTTCATACACACGATGAGAATATGAGCAAGTCGTACAATCAGTTGAAGGAGTTAACAAAGTAGTGGATGGAAAATCAACCAAGTCTCCGCACGTTGAGCAACTGGTTTTAACACGATTTCCACTTCTCCACTCTTTGATTCCATCAACTGTCACACTTCATGGGATCATAGTGTTTACAATTCTAGCAATATAAATAAGTTCCTGAATCATGATTGAAAAGAGGACAATCTCACGTCAAACATACAATAAGAGATTAACATCTCAACGTCGAGCAATTACTCTCAACAGAGCAAATTCAATCATTGAGAACTTATCTTATTTCATAATACACAACACACCTACAATCTCCGATCACCATTGATCTCACACATTTCTCGGACTTCCCTCCTCTGGATCGACCCATCCTCTCTTGTGACCGAATTTACTCTGGAACGGCCATTGTCTTGGTTTAGTAGGAGTACTCTGATTGATCTCTCGAATTCAAAGCACTCCCTTCTTGCAGTGCATCTGTGTGAGGTTTAACAGTTCGCTAGGTTCAAGGAGTTTCCTCCGCACGGTCGTCTCCTCAATTTCGTAAAACCAGCAACTCGTTTTGCCCCATCTACAGATACTACTGGCCGACCATGGAAGACGACGCGGCTGCTTTTGTTCAAAGATGCCATAAATGTCAAATTCATGGGAATCTTATCCACACACCCTCTACTCCGTTGTATTCGATAAGTAGTCCGTGACCGTTTTATAGCTGGGGACTCGACATCATCGGGAAGATCAACCCGTCATCATCAAAACAACATGAGTATATAATAACCGCAACAGAGTATGTCACCAATGGGTCTAAGCCATTCCTTTACGAGGGACTACTGGAGCCACAATTACAGCGTTCATCAAGGAATATATCATTTGTCGTTTTGGTGTGCCTAAACATATCATCACCGACAACGGCACTCCTTTCGCCAATGGTAGGCCTCGAAAGGTATGAAATATATACGGCCTACGGGTTATACCGCAAGTGCACGGCGTCTATTGGAGACGCGGCAAGTACGGGTCGATCCACAGAGACGAGGGGTGCTCTTGTATTGATCAAAGGCTATGCTAAACTGACTTCAAGTGGTGGTAACAAAGTGACAGAAGATATGTTGTGCCGATATGGCTAATGTTGAGCTAAGTGAACCTAAACTAAGGTATAACATTGAAAACAAATGTGTGCTGGGGTGGTCAAATTCACCACTAAACCATGTTGTGTGTTTAACTATGTTGGCTATTCTTGTCTGGTGAGATAAGGATAATTTGTCAATTTTATCACATATCTAAAGGGTTTCTCTAGTGACACTTCAATACACAGCTAAGGGTACTAACTTGAGCATTAGTTATCTAATTAAGTATAACTAATCGGAGGAATTAGTGTTAAAAATAGAAGCAAGAGCTGCAATACACTCAACACAGTTGAGACCTAACTACAATGCATCCATGGCGTTGGTATGCCTTTGTGAGAGAAAAGCATTGGGTATTTAGTATTGAAGCTATCTAATTCATTGTATCCTCAAGAACATTCAACAAAGTTTCATACACAGTCATGGAATTAGGGTTTCATCTCAAACCCTCACACTAAATTAAAACACAAAATTAAACCTAAATGACACTCTGGCTAATCCAGGCGTAAGCAAAATCATCTTCTACCTCTCTTATTTATACATGCAAAAGTAAATCAAAATACCAAACCCTAATTTCTATTTTAATTCGAAAAATCAACAAACCCATACCCTGACTCGCTTCTCCCTTCTGTCCAATCGCTCTGCAACTCCATGCTTGGTTGTTGTGGAAACCCTAGCTTCTAGTTATCTTTGAATTAGCTTCTAGGGTTGTTAGAGGCTAAGAAAGAGATAACTCGAAGTAGAGAGGGGAGCGGTACTCTTGGAGTTGTTGTCATTGGCAAGGTGATGATGAAGGTGGCGGTCGCGTGGTGGAAGAGGCGAGCTCTGCTCTGTCGTGGGTAAGGGAGGAGAAGAAGTTGCGAGAGAGGTATGGGGGAGAAGAAAGAGAAAGGAAGAGAAGAGAATGGGGTAGTCGACTAGGGTATAGGGTATGGAGATTTATTTGTGAAGCGAGGACTGACAAAACTCGATGAGAAGGCCTCCGAGCGTAGGATGAAGGCTGTGTTGATCGAACGGTTGAGGAAGGTAGCGGTTTTGATGTGATGCGGTGTAGCACGGGGCGGCGATCTTCAATGCACGTGGAAGCGGCGGCCGTTGGATGAGGGAGAAAGAAATCTCAACGTCTCGGAGGAACGGGCTCGGATCGGGTCGTGGGTAGCTTTAGCTCAAGCCCATGTCTTGTAGATGAGTTGCTACTTGTTGGGTTGCAAGCTGTTGCTTGCGAGAGCTTTGACTTTTCTGCTCCTTAGATGCTCGACTCCAATTCTTCGCTCTTTGGCTCCTCAAATTCTCCGAACTTTATTTATTACCTAAAAACACAAAATTAATTAATACAAATATTTATTCTTGAAAACAAAGAAAACACGAGAATACGGGATAATATCGATTCTTGAGCACAAAAGATGAGTAAAATGCCAATAAAAGGTGTATAAATATGCACTATTTGGCACTCATCAAATACCCCCAAACCCTGAATTTTACTTGTCCTCAAGTGAAACGAGAAATTAGGAAATCCCTAACTATACCCACTTGTATTTGGTCTCTCGAATGCATTTAGCGTATGCACTAAGCCTTTAAACCCCTAGGTGTCCCTAGTGGACGAGTTGTAGTCTCGTGAGGGTTTACAAGAGGTGTACCCACAAAACCTTCTCAACCCGGAATGTAAAAGGGTCTCAAGCCTCCAAGAAGCTATGAGGACATAGAGTTTACGCATGCTAGTAGAAGTTAGAACTATCGAAGAACGCATTCTCATCCTTAAGTCTTTGAGCGAAGTAACCATACCATATGAAAGAATTCGGATTCGATTGTGATCATAAGCCTCGACTTCTGCCTCACCATTAGGGTTTTATGATAATTGCACTCAAAAAGATCGCTTTTTTAGTCTCTCATGTGTGCGGGGGAGTAAAGAGAGAAATCCCGCACACGTTGTAGGTAAGAAGGATAACCTTCCGAAATAAAATCACGGAGACTCCACAAAAGTGTGGACAAAAAGAATCTTTTTCTAATGATCTCTAAGAAAGGAAATCAACCATTAGTAAGGGTGGGAGTACTCACTCACTTCTCACCCGATCGGCAATTAATATCACTCTCTCATAAGAACCATAGAAACGTCTTCAATCTTCGGTCTTCGGTCTTCAAATGTTGATGACGAACTTCTAAACTTCACAAAACTTGACAATTTTTAACTTTTCTACTCAAATTCCTTGTTGTTTGGATTTTTCTTTTTAAACTCTTCTTTACCATGGTGGTAGCAAAAATAAGAAAATAAACTACAATATTTTTTTTTTTTTGACTTTTGATTTTTTTTTTTTTTTTTTTTTTTTTTTTTTTTTTTGATTGATTTTTTTTTTTACAATAAGTGAAAATACAAATTGAAACAACTAACTCCATGGACAAAGGACTTATCACTCAATTTTTCCACAACTTGTATTGTCTTGATTTTATAAATTTTATTAATTCTCATCTATTTTCTTTTCTTTTCTTTGTTGCACATAAACCTTGGACTATATCAATTTTTCTTTCAATATTCGATTACTGCTCAGGTTCTTGACGATGATGTGTTTCTATGGGTCTTGTTGATTGAGAGAGAGAGATGCTAGCGCAAATCGATATTTAGAAGGAGTTTTCATCTTTAGACGTCACCCTCATGATTGACAAAAACTAGCACTCAAGAGATCAAAAGTAGTCTTGAAAATGGTGCGAAGTTGGGTAGCTCACCATTCCTACCCGGAATTTACGTATGGTGACACACACTCTGTGACTTTTCTAGAAAGTTGCAAAAAATGAAGGTTGGTGCCTCACTTGATGTAAAATGGGTAGTCTCCACTATGGGTGATCACAATTCTACTACAGAATATCTAAACGACACCTTATTCGCCCTCAGGGTATGGTTAAATCCAACTTTAACGCTCTAATCAACTAAGGAACCCGATTGCGTTTTCCGGTACTTCAAGTTACTGTTATTTCGGTCGAGAATCTCTATGTAAACATAGCTAAAAGCATGCTAGTGACTCTAAAATCTCTAAAAGTTGGAGGTTTTTACAAAAAGAGTTTTTGATTTTTTTTTTTTTTTTTTTTTTTTTTTTTTTTTTTTATTTTTATGAAAATAAAAGATTAGAAAGACTAAAAACTCTAAATGCAAATGCAAATGTACCCCCAAACCTAAATCAAACATTGTCCTCAATGTGTCTACATATAGAAAAAATTTAAACAGTCACATACCATGAGAACTATGTTGATAAGAGAAAAGGGAAGAGATTGCGAAATGTCGGCGGGAGCAAGGTTGAGCTTCGTTAGTCAAGGCAAAATCCAACATTCTCGGTGGAGATCATATCGGATTAGCACAATATATGCACAAGAAGACTCAACCGATTCAAGAAAGAAAAAATTAACAAGTCCTACAAAAATTTACTAACAGTCTAAAGAGTTGAGGGTCAACCCAATAGAAAATATGTACAAACATTAACAAATATAACAAGAAAATGGGCTTTGGTTTGTGTGGGAATTTGGTTTGTGTGGGTTGATTGTTTGGTTTTTGTGGGAAAATTTGGTTTAAATGGGCTGATTTGGTTTATTGGGATTTGGTTTAAATGGGTTTTTTGGTTTATATGGGTTTTTTGGTTTTGTTGGGAGCTTTGGCCCAGGTTATGAAAATGCACAGCCCAGAGGTAGAGCCCAGATGCACAGTAAGGCTTGACAGCCCAGGTTGGGTCGAGTTGGGCTCGGTTTGGTTATGTGCCCAGCCCAACAGATGTGGGCTCGGTGTTTGTGCAAATGCATGGCGAGTTGATTTCGGCCCCAGGCTTGTGTGCAAGGCCAATTTGTATGCAAGCCCAGTTTAGATGTTGCAAGCCCTGGTTATGTTTGAACAGCCCAGCAGTGTGGGTTATGTGGGCCCAGCCTATGCAGCCCAGCTGCTCAATTTGAAAGCAATGACCAGTTGTGTTAGCCCGGGTCGGGTTCACGAGTGCAAGTGATGTGGGCTGTTGTTTGCAGCCCGATTTTGTGAGTGTCTGTTTACACGAGTGTGTGCGAGGTTTTGCAGAGATTAGCACAGACCTAGTGCTTGCAACTTAGCACAATCTAGGCCAAGACTTCATTACAGCACTAGTTTCAGGCTACACACAAATTATTAGGCATGCATTAGCAGTCAACAAGATCAGTTGATATCAACTTTATGCACAGGGTTGCAAATGGGTACTCATGCAGCACAGAGCAATACAACACTAGGTTGTGTGCAAGTCAGGCAAGCACAGCAAGTGAGAGCCTGTGGGTTAGCTCCGCGGGCCCCACGGATTCACGGGTCTTAGCTCGGGATTTCCTCGAAGCACGGGGGCGAGACAACGGCTCAAAGGTTCAAAGGGTGTCAAGGATGTGCTCGGGGTTATGCCGGGGTATGCAAGGCTTGCTGCGGATGCAACAAGGTGCGGGATAGCAATACACGGGGTCTCATACAAGCATGCAAATATTGACAGGGTAGCTCCACACTTGCTGCTTCAGGGGGCTAGCAAGGTGGTTGAAGGCTCACAAATTTGCAGGCTTAAACACAGGCTATGCTCAAGGTTTTACAGATGCACTATCACAGGGTACTTGTTACAACATGCTCAGGGTATTCTCAGGTCATTCAACAAGCATACATACTATCAATCATTCAATCATTCAAGGTTTTAGCATGCGTCGCAATGGCTTACAATCTCAGGTATGCAATTTACGAGGCATCATGCATAACATGGTTCTGACACAAGGATTACAATATGCAATTACCAACCTCGAGTGCGGCACGGGTTTGTGCGAGGCAAGGTTATACCTAGCAACGGCAATGCACGGATGAGCTGGTTAAGCTTTTAAAAACATCTACGAGAGGTCAATTTTTGCATCTACTCAATTTGAGCTCTCGGGCTACCATGCTCGAGTGCATCATTTGGGTTTGTAACAAAATAAGAAGCTTCAGTGTAGCTCAACTCACGGCTTCGGGGGTGGAGTTTAACTCGGAAGTGAAGGTACTATGGTCACGATACATACAAGCTTATATTTCGGGTTATGAGCATCACTCGGCCAAGAATTTTTAAGCAAAGGCACAAGGGCGAGTACGGAGCAATTTACACCAAGTTGCACGGGAGAGATGCTCTAGTTCTCACGGGGCATACATGGGATACGGGGAAGTTCGGGCTTACCTCAAGAAGCTGGGCTTTTTCTTGGTTAGCAATTTGCTCACGGCCTGACCTAGCGGCATGGCGGTACCGTTGGTTATGCTCAAGTTTGAAAACACAGCAGCTCGGCTGACCTGTGACTACCTTGGTTCTTGTTGCTCCCTTGCGTTCTCCTCTTCCTAGGCTTGCTTAGGAGATGTTGCAGTACTGCGACTCAACAAAGACTTTCGGTTCCGGGAATGTGCAAAGACGATGAATATCAGCACTAAGAAGATCTTGGGTGACTCGGGGAAGAACTATTATGCGTAATTGGGTGGCTGGAGTTAAGAGTCACCGAGGCAATGATGCTTACAAAGTTCACATTTCTGAGATATGCAATGATTTGTAGTAAAAGATGCAAGAATGCAAAAGGAGAATGCAATAAAGGATGGAGAACTAGAGGATTTAAGCGAAATGCAATAATGTAGTAACAATATGCAACAAAAGATGCAAAAGGAAAAAAAATTACAGACTAAGTTGCTCTAAAACAGGACTAAAATAGTAACTCAAAGTGAATATATACAGGGGAGGATTGGAATTCAGTAAAGCAAGAACAAAAATCACACAGGGCACACGCCAAGTCCCCGGCAGCGGCGCCAAAAACTTGGTAGGCCTCGAAAGGTATGAAATATATACGGCCTACGGGTTATACCGCAAGTGCACGGCGTCTATTGGAGACGCGGCAAGTACGGGTCGATCCACAGAGACGAGGGGTGCTCTTGTATTGATCAAAGGCTATGCTAAACTGACTTCAAGTGGTGGTAACAAAGTGACAGAAGATATGTTGTGCCGATATGGCTAATGTTGAGCTAAGTGAACCTAAACTAAGGTATAACATTGAAAACAAATGTGTGCTGGGGTGGTCAAATTCACCACTAAACCATGTTGTGTGTTTAACTATGTTGGCTATTCTTGTCCTGTGACAGATAAGGATAATTTGTCAATTTTATCACATATCTAAAGGGTTTCTCCTAGTGAATGGGGTAGTCGACTAGGGTATAGGGTATGGAGATTTATTTTGTGAAGCGAGGGGCAAAACTCGATGAGAAGGCCTCACTTAGAGCGTAGGATGAAAGCTGTGTTGATCTGAACGGTTGAGGAAGGTAGCCGGTTTTGATGTGATCTAGTGTAGCACGGGAGCAGCGATCTTCGATGCACGTGGAAGCAGCGACCGTTGGATGAGGGAGAAAGAAATCTCAACGTCTCAGAGGAAACGGGCTCGGATCCGGGTCGTGGGTAGCTTTAGCTCAAGCCCATGTCTTGTAGATGAGTTGCTACTTGTTGGGTTGCAAGCATTGCGCATGAGCCCCGGACTACTGCTCCTTAGATGCTCGACTCCAATTCTTCGCTCTTTGGCTCCTCAAATTCTCC
Source organism: Papaver armeniacum (assembly GCA_023531295.1). Lineage (NCBI taxonomy): Eukaryota > Viridiplantae > Streptophyta > Magnoliopsida > Ranunculales > Papaveraceae > Papaver > Papaver armeniacum. The sequence goes on from JAJJWW010015177.1 coordinate 57,527, forward strand.
GAACTTTATTTATTACCTAAAAACACAAAATTAATTAATACAAATATTTATTCTTGAAAACAAAGAAAACACGAGAATGCGGGATAATATCGATTCTTGAGCACAAAAGATGAGTAAAATGCCAATAAAAGGTGTATAAATATGCACTATTTGGCACTCATCAGCCAACAAGCAAGTGCAGGAGTTACTTGAATAATATGGAATTAAACAAGTTTTCTCCACCTTTTACTACCCCCAAGGGAATGGGCATGCCGAAAGCACCAACAAGACTCTGATTCGAATCCTCAGCTGGACAGTGCACGATAACCCTCGAACATGGCATGAACAGTTACCCATGGCGCTTTGGGCATATCGGACATCACCAAGGAGCTCTACTGGCTCCTCCCCTTACTTTTTCGTCTACGACGCGGACGCCATTCTCCCAGCAGAAATTAAAATCCCGTCAGCCAGGATTGCCGAGGCAAGTGGAGTCCAGTGGAATGAAGGCGAAGCATCGAATGCCAGGGTAGCGGAGCTAGACACTTTAGATTCCAGGAGGGCCAAAGTAGAGGATCACGCGCAAGCATACAGAAATAGAATTGCCCGAGCATATGACAAAGTGGTGAAACCTCGAGTTTTCAAGTAGGAGATATGGTGTTGAAGACTGCCAAACACATTCAACAAGACATGACAGCACCAAAATTCTCCCCAAAATGGGAAGGGCCTTATGCGGTCACCAAAGCATACAACAGTGGATACTACAAGGTCATCAAGGAAGATGGAGGCAAATTGGAAACAATCATCAATGGAAAATGGCTCAAGGCATACTACGCCTAACTATTACCTCACCCATCGCCATCTCATGGCACGACTATCCAGGCATTTTTCTGTTTCCTTCACATCCCAGTTATTAAAACTTCATTTTAGTCAAAGCATATTAATGAAAATTATCTTATTTCTCCAAAAACCAGTACAAAAAAAATGTATATGTTCGAGACCAGAAAGAAAACCAGACGTCTCACAACTACATAACTCAGAAAAACCCGTCCAATAGATTATAATTCCTTGAAAGCATCATCTTCAACCTGTTTTGATATCTTTCAGTCCTACTCTTCAAGTCCTGGATAGCCTTTCCTACCTTTTGAGATTCCAATTCCAGAGCCTTCTCCTCTTCCAAAACGTCTTTTGTGGCAGGAACGACGTTGGCAAGAATACCGGCTCTGTCGACCTTCACAATGTCAAGGCGATGCCGCAGCCAACTTACATTGAACTCAAGGGATTCACAGGTAGACACCATGTTTTCCCACCTTTCAATAGTTGATTCGGTGACGCCGCGGATAGATGTTCCCTCCATTTCAACAATCATAGGCAGGAGACAATTCATTGTGGTAACCAAAGCCGACGAGCAATGCTTCACCACGTTCCTGGTAGAAATATGGCCATATTTTCGTATACAGAGTCACAAAATCCTTTCGCACTAGGAATTTACCAACACTTCGGTAGCTAGAAGATAAACACTTCATGTGGATTTTAAATGACAATCCTGCATTGGGATATTCATGGCAAGAGATGCACAAATCAGCATTTTCCAGATCAGCAGCGGTCGGTGTGCTTGGGTTCGAAGAGAGGGGGCCGGTCAGATCATCATCATCAACGACGGTCACACATGTCCGGTTGGATATCTCTGCGCAAAAGAAAATCTCCCTTCGTCACTTGCCGGCCAATAATAAACAAATATCTATTGGTTAACGAAGGAATACCGGTATGATCTTCTTAACTCGGATAATACGGATGGGGGAATTGTCGCAGGAGCAAGAACGCCCGCGTTTAACTGAAGAATCAGGCCGGCTCGAGGATGATTCACTTCTGCTCGACATGATGAAAGAAATATTGATTCAACAGGAGAAACCTTTGCAGTGAACTGGGAAGGATGGTATAGTTTCACCATCATATATACTGCGGAAACCCTAAAAAAAACGGATGCTGAGCAAACGCGGTGAGCCTACATGACGGTAGAAAAATCAGCCACAATAAAATCTCTTGTCGAAATCCAAATAAAAAAAAAAAACGGTCAAACATTCAAAGGAGGAATATGTTTCCTAGCTCGGAACCCTGGCACAGACGCGTACACGGAATGTGTTCTCATTTCCACAGAGGCGTTAACAACGCAAGAAAACGACCAAGACAAGCCGAGCCAATGGCTCCGCGCCCAAGCCAAGCCATCTCCACGATCCGAGCTAGCGCCAAGCCATCTCCGCATTGTGTCCAAGACGCGCCCAAGCTAACGGCTCCGCGTCCAAGCCGCGCAATCCAAGCCATCTCCGCATCCAAGTCGCGCCCGATTCAAGCTAGCACCACGCCAACGCTTCACGACCATTCCAAGCGATCCACGCCATTGACCTTGCCAAGTTAGCCGCGCCATCCGCTGATGCTCTAACCAACGACACCAACGACCCATGGCCAAGATGAATCTATGCAAAATCCGCCAGCACAAATATCACAGATTTCTCATGCCTTCCCCTAAAGGTTAGTTGAATTTACTTGGAGATCTCTTCACGTCTTGCTCTCTCGATTTTACTCTTGTTTGTCACCATCTCATGCTTACCCCGTAACAATGCCACTATTACGTGCTAATCAAGGGACTTAATGTTGATGGTGGTTTTTAGCTTAGGGTTAAAATCGTAAAACCTTGTATCTGATGTGACGTCACTCTGCAAGGAAGCGGTGATGTGAGTACTAACCTCTCCACCGATATATTTATTGAGCCGCTCAATATACTTTTTATCCATAACACTCTGTAAGTTTCGGCACCTCGCCAATACGAGACTCACTGAGTACTTTCCAATGCTATGTTCCCCAACAGAACCCTTAAATCGGTATGGCATGAAGGATTTATTTTCACTCAACGGAGTAGCATGAACCTCCAAGTACCAAAGTTAAGGCCATTGCACGAAATTCTCAGACAGAAAGCACACTGCATTCTGTAGATAAGGATTTTTGTGTGGCAGCATACAAAATCCAACCAGTTATTGTGATAACTCACAAAGAACTCATAAACCCGACTAATTTGCAAAATTAGGGTTTCGCGCCCCGCGCAGTATACTAGACCCCGTTGGTCGAAACCATGCTTAGCCAAACTAGGCAACCAAACCCGCCACAACACACTAAAAGTGCGACCACGCCCTAGCATGCCGACCCTATTTTTCATCGACCAATCAGGTCGTTTCAAATCCGTCACCGCGCATTGGAAGTATGGCCACGCCCTAGCTTGCTGGGCCCCTACTTTCATTGACCAATTATGTCGCTCCAAACCCTCTACAGCGCACTAAAAGTGCGGCCGCGCCGTAGCATGCCGACCCCCTTTTCATCGACCAATCAGGTCGCTTCAAATCCGCCACCGCACATTGGAAGTATGGCCACGCCCTAGCTTGCCGGTCCCATACTTTTATTGACCAATTAGGTCGCTCCGAACCTGCCACAGCCTCAAAAGAGGTCGCCATACTAAGTTGGCTTCCCAAAACACGCCGAACTTCCCAAAACGCGCCGGCTTCCCAAAACGCGCCAACATGCCGCACGCGCATACCACGCACGCCAGGCACGCATGCCAAATGCACACACCAGGCGCGCATGCCATACACGCATACCAAGCGTGCATGCCAAACGCGTCATGCCATCGCACGCACTAATTAGGGTTTCGACACGCAAAACCCTAATTTGGGCAAGTTGCTACCAAATCCTTCCACGACGCCAACTTTAGCTTTGGCCACACCGCAACTGGCATACTGCTATGCCGCGGCTACTAGCATGGAACCATACCACGGCTATGCCATTGACATGCCGCTATGCCATGGCTACGCCACTGACATACCACCAGCGTGTTACCAATGCTGCTATGCAAACAAGATGCGGCTATGATCAATGGCCATCCTTCCTCCTAAGATGTAATCTCAGCCATCCAAGGTCGCCACCGAACTGATGGACTTGTGGAAACTTTTAGGAGACCAGCCGCCTAAACCCAACAACCATGGCCACACCTAGTACCACTAGCATACACGTGTGTTACTAGCATGCGCGAACCATGCCAGCCATGCCGCCATGCCACTGGCCGCCAAACGAAAGGTAGCCACGATCAACGACTACCCTCCCTCCTGAGATGCAGATCTCAGTCGTACAAGCTTGCCACCAGACCAAACAACTTGTGGCAACCCTTTGGCCGCAATGCCGAAATTCCACGGTTTGTTCCAAACCCTAATTTGGCCACGCCAAGAGCATGCACAACCCATGTCGCGGCCACACCGCTGGCTGCCAATGGAAGGTAGCCATAATCAATGGCTACCCTTCCTCTTGAGATGCAAATCTTGGTCGTCCGAGTTCGCCACCAAACTGAAAGGCTTGTGGCAACTTTTAGGCACCGCGCCACCAAAACCCTAATTTGGCAACGCTGCCAATTCTTTGGCCGCGGCACACACTTGGCTACGATGCCAATTCTTTGGTCACGACACCAAACCATAATTGGCCACGCCAAGAGCATGCGCAAGCCATGCCGCGGCCACACCGCTGGCTGCCAACGGAAGATAGCCATAATCAATGGCTACCCTTACTCTTGAGATGCAAAATCTCGGCCGTCGAAGGTCGCCACCGAATCGGCAAGCCTCTTAATTTTAACTTGCCGCACATAGCAACATGCTACACGTTTTCCATGAAAACACTCGAGACATCAAAACATGTCACAAACTGGGGGATGCTCATCGGGGTATTGGTCTGGCGGTTTACAGCGTGCGGCGTGCAATACGCCCATTACAAGAAAGTATCATAAAAGTGAGGCGGTTAGTAATGGCAAGAAATAATAGTGAAACGTATCTTTCATTATGGAACATCAATTCTAGGCGTTACCCGTTACCGCCTTCTTCCAACATTCAATCGCTTCCACTTCCTACGAGACCAGGGTACGTTTTATTGCGACTTGTATAAATAGGTCTCACCTATTTCCACCAAACAACAAGTTTTTGGTCAGGAGAACAATACCACTTCCAGAAATCACTTGGTAGCTTTCCATTCAGCTCACCAGTTCAATTTTCTGATACAGGTCACAAAAACGCCTACACTTGCAGAATCAACTATTCTGGTCTCAACACTTTCTTCGCTTCCCTCCATAAGACCAACCCTTCTCCTTCACTTTTTGACCGAAGCAAGCCTGGAACAGCCATTTCTTGGTTTAGGCCAGGATTGTATAGGTTGATCTCTCGAATAGAAAGGACTCCCGTGCAGTACATTATTTTGGGTTTAGATTCGTTTCTCACCCACACACCCGAAATTACCAAAATCAGCAGAAACGGTTTTCACCCACAAACAACATCTTAAAAAGGTATGGACCAGTTATTGAAAGTTTCAAGGAAGTTGTTAAACTCCTAGAGTCAATGCATGATTTTGTTTCGATTACCTGTGGTGAGCAAGATTTTGTTCACCTCAACACAACCTTATTAGGTTGGAAATGCATCCTCACCAAGAAGCCCTTGTAAATGCGGTGAGGATTGCAAAAGAATTGGGGCGCACATATTGTGTTTGGTAATGTGGAACAATTTATTGTTTCAAGCTGAGTCTAACTCGCTTACATATTTCTCGAAATATGTGTTGGTAGGCTTTTGCTTTGGCCAAGTTTATCTTTACCTAGTGACGAAAGTCATGTTATGTTTCAATCACTTTGAAATTTGCTCTAACGAAAAATGGTCTGTGAATAACGGCTATATAACGTTCTCTGAGAATGTTTCAATGATTGAAATGAGAGTTTAGATTACATAACCATTGGTAGGATATAAGCATTGTTGTGGAAACACATATATGTATAAGTCCTTATTCCTTGAACCAAAGTTTGCGAACTTTGTTGATCAAGAGAAACAGAATGTGGCGTGAGCCACGACTGACAGAAGTTCTTGTCCGAGAATTTCTGCTGGAGTTTGTGTACTCCTTTCGTGAGCTTAAGTCCGCGAACCCAGTCCGTGAACTTGAGTTGGTTATATCTAAAACCGGTTGTTCTTTAACTCATGTTTATATAAACTAAGGAATACTTTTGCAAACCGTGGCTATAAATTTCATGAACCGATTCGAGTGAATCAAACCGTTTTTGCTTCGATTGTATCTTGTGTAGTTACATAAGATTTCCTTGCAATTGAACAACTCTCTAACTAGTTCATTTGAGTCATTTGAACTAGTTATGGTGAAGAAGAATATGGTTGAATACCATGCGTATGATTCTTAATTACCTAACTTGATGTGTGATTGAAATTCTTATGTATAACAGGTTAGAAGCAATAATCAATACCATTGGATGTTGGTTTTTATAGTCAAAGAATCTTTTTCATACTCTTCTGGTAACCATTCTTGGTGTAAATCCTTATGGAAAAGGTTATTCTTCCTTATAAGCATATCAATTATTGTTTATACAAGTTTGTGTCTTAGAAAAGCAGATCACAATACTTGATCTTCATGATTACATATTGTGTATTGTTACCATGAGATAGTTATTTGTTTCTAGTAACACGATCTCATGAGAGACTTTCAATAGTTGGTTCTTAACTCTTATCTCATTGTTGTTCTTAACTCTGGAGTAAGGTCACTCTTGTTGTTCTTAACTCTTATCTCTTATCTCCTTGTTGTTCTTAACTCTGGAGTAAGGTCACACTTGTTGTTCTTTCGGGAATGACATCTTATGGGGGAGAGTTCTTAAGTGAACTTGTGCTTAATTTCTATATCTTTGAAGGGAGAAGCGGTTGTGAAACATGTAGGGGTTAACTTGTATCTTAATAAACTCCTTGATGAAGTCACTAAGTTTCGACTCTGTGATATCATCTAAATAAGTTGATAGGTTTTTCTTTTGGTCAAGAAGTTCCTCTATGAAAATTTCATTAGGATCCCACCAATTTTTGTACCTTTGCCAATTTATATTGACAAAAAGGGGTAGAATTATTGTAGTTCACACTACATATACATATGGTTTACGGATCATTATGTAAGGGGGAGTGGTTTTCATGTCGATATGAAGTATTGACTAAGGGGGAGTGATACATATCACCGTAGTATTATTGTCAAAGTTGTGATACAATTGAACTTTGATGCTGTGTAATAATACTATGATGGATCTTCAACAAGTATAGGATGAGCACAAGCATAGTTGAAGAACCAAGGAAATCAAGCATGTAGGATTGGAGTTGTAATGCTTTTAACAAGTACAATCCATATGTAAAATGGTTTTGTCACTAAAATTGACAAAAGGGGGAGATTGTTAGAGCATTGCTCGGTTGAACCCACTAGCGTTGGTATGTCAAGTTAGTTGTCAATTTTAGTTGCCAAAATGCATTCTTGATTTAGTATACTAAAGATAGTTTCGGACTAGATTAGGTCTAAGAAGAGCTACTCTTAAGGATGGAGACTGAAGATTACAAGAAGACATCAACAAGGACTTCATCAAATAAGGTATGAGTTAATTGATTTCATTTGGATTCTTGTTGAATTCTACCTTTCTAATCTATCCAAACAAATGTTCACTCTATGGAACAATTCCTATGACGGTAAATGTACATTTATGTATATATACTCGAGGTTATTTGAGCCACGACTTTTGTGACAATAACCTTTATCCCTGGAACTCATATTATAGTGAATGAGCTTAGGAATTCAACGAGCCAAGAATCACTCAATTCCGAGTTATAATGATGAAGTTATGAGTGATTTATTAAAGTAACAGTTTTAAGTGTTGCTGAAACTGTTACAGTTCGTTAGTAGGAAACAATCCATGGCCTGCTTGTAACGGTTCATGGACTTGGGCCAAATTACGTGATTAAAAGGCATTTTTGGTCAAGTTGGTGTTGTGTTGATACGTTAGCAAGAAACATGCAAGTCAGGTAACCAAAACGGTGGTCGAAAGGGCCTTAGAAGACAATCTTTGCGGGACAAGAAATTATAATTATTTTTTTGTATTGGGCCTATGTTTTATTTATATTTATTATTTATGTCAAAGGGGAAGAATAAGTTGGAGGGATATTGAGATTCCGCGGCGGAGACGGAAAAATCTAAAACTCTCTCTTTAACAAAACACACAACTACACAAGCCGTGCCCAGGCGAAAACGGAGGCCAAGTAGGCTAGAGAAAAAGTACAAAGTAGAGATAGAACTAAAGAAACATCAAACCGAAAAACGGAACAAGATCAACAAGAGAAGCATCATCTAAGCCATCGTTACCTTCTCCCACCTAAACTCGGTCGGCATTGTTTGCCAAAATCTTTAGCCATCGCCAACAAGTTTTCTTTTGTCTAGTAAAGTATTGCTCCAAGCTAGACCTGGAAGTTTAACCTAAGCCTTGGATATCGATGTTCTCTGACTGTTTGGATTAAATTTTGTCTCCCAATCTCTAACCTACAAACATTGTTCAGCTTCAACAACCCACCTTCCATGAGTCTTCTATATATATTCTTATTTTATTCTATTCTGCTATTTATTATCAAGCTTAATAGCAAAATTCCCTTGTCAGGTGGTTTAAACCCGGGGCAGCAAAACCATACACAGCAATTATCTTTAAAACATAGTCACCAGATGGAAAATCAAGCAAGCTGGGACGAAATTAAAAAACGTTGTAAATCTATTGATAGAATGGTCTGGTTTCTACACACGGTCTGTGCACACACATCTAATGAGTGGGTCCGCCGGTGGGGAGTAATAGGGGTTCCCATTTAAGGGATACAAGATTGTTTCCAACGTGCATACGCACGTGCAATCTGGAAATAGAGCCCAACACTTTTATGGGCAGACTAGGATTTACCACTGTTTGTAATTTCATGTTTAAGTTTAAAATGATAAATTATTAACATACCCTCATTTTTATTTACAAGAATGATAAATACACCGAAGCGGTGCACACCGGGTAGGCGGGCACTAATAGCAGTGGCCCCTACTAAGCTCCAGAGGTAATTGGTCCCACCATCCCTATTAGAGCTCCAGAGGTAAAGGTTCCCGCGAAAGAACCCAACTTATGGTCCCACCGAACCATTGCCTATTTATCCACATATCAAAGTTCAATAATATCCGAGAGCTCCAAAGAGATTTCCGATAAATGAATAAGTTGCCACTAGAAATCACCACTACCATATTAAGCCGACTTCCCCCACAACAAAGTGCGTACAAGACGAACTTGGGTCTTCTTTTTGCTGCCTCCTCAAAGGGAGGAGGAGACAACAGTATACGAATCTTTTATGGAGAAAACGTTAAAGAGGAACACTTCGAGAGAATTGTAACACCTTGCATTTCTAAAAACTATGGATCTGTTTTTAGGAGTTCACACCTTATGGTTGGCTCTTGCAATGGTCTCGTATGCTTTTATGTTACACACGACGACATCCAAGATCCCATTTATGTAATCAATCCAGCGACAGGTGAGCACGTTCGTCTTCCGGAGGTATGCCCAGCACCAGAAACCGTTCTTTATGGAAGAACTAGCCCTTAACCCGTGCCGTAACGGCACGGGCCATGATGTTGGTTCATTTTTAATATATCGTATAATTTGTGTCCCGAATACTTATTAACTCCTTATGATTTATATGTGTTTGTCATAAAAATAATTGGGATTTTCCTCTCTTTTTTACTTTGTTTTTTCCTTTAATATTTTACTCACGGAGATTTGCTCAAACGAAAGAAATATAATCTTAACTTCCAGACACTTTTATTTAGGTTCATTGCTTATAATGAGATAATGCTCTACATGAACATGGAAGTTTAAATATTTTTTTGAAATATGTCGTCAGCAGCGCTCATCTCAGTGAAATCAACTAATCAATATCGTCCATAAAAGTCTCCACATGCTCCTATTTCGCTCCAGCTGACTCATCTATCATGGTCATGTTGTCGATCCTCCAAATAGGTAGAGAATAGTATTTTTTTGCATCGAACGAATGATACAAACTATCCAATGTGACATGATTTTCCTGTAATTTTTCAACACCCATTAGATGACAATGTTTAAAATGTATACCCATTACCTTTTCAAAGGGATTGTATATATGCGAACCTCTGCCATTAAATCTTCAACAAAGTATTGTGCCCAACAATTCGTCTTAACGAAGGCTTTGGTAACTTCAAAAGTCTTGGACATTTTGTCACTTCCGTATGTTCCTACCTTCACTTAGAATACAATATGGCGACACATTACCTCATAAAGAACCTTGAACACATATTGTACTCCATGATCCTATTTCAAATTAACAGATTGTCAATAGATCCTTTACCAAAAGTTGACATATTCTACGTTGAATATTTTTAAAAAAAATTTATGTTATTGTGGATCGTTGCTTTCTAAGACTATAGTTTTCAAAATTGGTCTCTTCAAGTCCCACGGCTTTCTAAGTTTATATATCTTGTTTTTTTTTTTAACATTTTAGTTATCCATATTATGTTTGTTACTAACTTTAAACTTGATGTCATCTTCTACTGTCAAGTAATCCGTTGTATATCCCAACAATTCTTCTACAACAATTCCTTTCTTTTGTCGTTTCCGGACCATCAGTAGCCATTATTGTCAAACGCAACATCTAATTTTTGTTGATGTTATGTATTTGCAATGTTCATTTTTCTTAAATAAATAGATTGTGGAAAAACTAAAAAAAAAAAACATAAGTATTACATCGGGTCTAAGTTACTATATCCAAAATACTCCGGACACTGCTTAGGTGCCTTGTTTCCTCAAATTCCTCGTTGCATTCTAGACAGAATAGGCAACACCAATCATTTGCGAAGTGAGCTATTTGCGCAAGTGTGGTCAATGTATCCCTTGCCTGTAATAATAATAACAACACGTCAATTTTTTCACGGCATCCAATTGTAAATGGTATGAATCTAATAGATTTGAATTATACCTCAATCTTAGATATCACCTTCTTCTCACATAACATAGAAATTGAGGAAGGACAAATCTTGACCACTCTTTACATAGGCAGAGTTAGCCAAACTATGTTTTGCAATTGTCTTACGTGAAATTTTTATTAATCCATATTTTAGCCAGACTCTATCGAAAGCCGCATCTAATTAGTCTTATAGAAAGTTAATCTTAAAATTTTGACCTTATCTCTTGACCAAATTATAGAAGTATTCTCAGTCATGTTCAGTGTGTGATCTACCCATCTCGTGTCTACTCTACCTTCTAACCCGATGAATGAAACCTATACATATTGATCCGTAATTTGATATTGTTGATTTTTCATCAAGAGGTCGCATGATTTGAGAATGTAAAATATAAAAGATATTCTATAAACATCGGAGGCGAAATTTAGATTTATGATTTAGAGTTTTTTATGATGATTTTGATGAACAAACACAATTTTCAAACAAATATTTTAGAATGCAAATACATTTTCCCGGTAAATAAGGTTTTATATCTGGAATTGAGTGAAAGTTGTTGTCTTTGTAGGTAGTTGTCGCGAAACAACTCGACATTGATTTTCAGGAAAAATAATGTAATAGTACTTGAGAGAGCGATAATATTCTCTTACGCGGGTACACCAATTGCCTTTATATAATACGGGTGATCGAACAGTCATGATCATATTGTCTTATACGTTCGAACAGTCATGATCATATTGTCTTATACGTTCCGGTATCATCCTCGAAATATTTGGTTTTTGTCCTTATCAAATCGTGCTAAAAACAACCAATTACATCTTCCAAAATACAATAAAACTCACTAAAAAGAAAAAAATATTATTATACACTACTATTACCAACACCCGCAAAACCATAAAAACCATCTACCACCACTATTTCTTCCACCAATAGTAATGTTACCGCCTCCACCATTCACAAACACCCGCCACCTCTTATACTAACCCTACTTCCACTACCACCATTAGAATTAATATAGTTTTTAGTAAAATTATGTATTTATGTTAGATTATTAAAGGGACATTTATAATAGAAAATTAATTAATCATTTATCTTTACCAAGGACAAATCCTGGCCACTCTTTACATAAACAAATCGATAATAAATAATTTCATATGTTCTGATCTTGATTCGTGTCGTTCGTTTAATTATTACATAACATGGCAATTGATTGCACCAATTTTTTAAAATGGACATGTGTTTTATCGAGTTTATGTTAACATTAGAATGATCAACCACGTTTTATACTTTATAATATAACGTTACACATTTTGTATGCGTTACGAAATTAGCATAATATGTTTTTGTTCACCAATACCCGCCACCACCATAAAACCATATGAATCCACTTTTTTTATCCACCACCACCTAGTGGCGGAGCCAAGGGTTGACTAACCTGGCTCTAACCCCTTAAATTTTTAATAATTACATAAATTTGTTAGTTTATTTTATAAATAGTACGTTGTCCATATATATTTATGGTTTAGTCCACCAAAGTTTACATGTTTCTTTTTTTTTAAAAAAAAAATAGGCCTCTTCAATGTTAATTTTTGACTCCATCACGCCCTCCATCCCATGCAGGTTGTTGGACGCAATTCTAATTTTCAATCACAAATGCCATGTATGAGGTTTAGATTGAACAAAATTTCATCAATTGATTAGTTTCATTATATTTTTGTCCGTGTATATATGCTTTTTGAGGAGAGAGGGAGAAAAAATTCTTGGCAAGTTGGATAAGGTGAAAAATGGACTTTGTATCCCATTTTACGATAAAAGAACAAAAATAAATATAATTGTGCTTGGCTCTGCCCTTAACCACCACTAATCTTTCGGCCTCCACCTCTTCTACTACTCATTGTCGCGAGAAAATGTCTATTGATTCTATTTATCAAAATAACTTATTAATAGAAATAAATATTATAATTAATTAAGAAAACATTTATAATTAAAAAATGATTAGTCATTTTATTATGAGCAATTAGTGAAACATTAATTAATAAAACATTTTATAATGAATAGATTATTTATTATGAGCAATTAGTGAAACACTAATTAATAAAACAATTATGGTATTTAAGCTGAACAAACCACCACTGTTGATTTATCTTTTCTATCAATTCCAACCAAGGTGGAACACTGGTTAAAGGCCACTCTTATGACACAATAGGTCATGAGTTCGAACCTCCCCATTGTAATTTTTGAAATTCCATATCTTGACTTGAGTATTCATTTTTCATTCATAATATTGGAAATAATGCCACGTGTGCGAGTTGTAGGGGGTGGTCAGGAGAACCACAGCCCTTGATTTATCTTTTCCACGGACAAATCCTGACCACCACTCAGACAGGCAAACTTAGCCTAGCTTTGTTTTGTATTCTTGATTTTATACGGCGGTTTTGGTTACAGTCACTCTACTGGTGAATACAAGGTGGTTCGTAAATACGATGGTGTCAAGCTCCAAGTGTACACCCTCGGTGACAAAAGGGGATGGAGACACAAAGACGATGTTCCTTAGGACCTCATTGACTCGGGTGTATATGCACATGGGCGTATCTTTTGGTTGGATTACTCCGAAATATGTATAGTAGTATCCTTCAATTTGGAAAATGAGTCGTTCGAGACGCATCCATCACCCCCAGTTCACTTTCCTATGCGTCATTTCTCTACAGTAGAGCTCATGTTGTTCGGTTCAAGTCTGTGTGTTTACTACGCAGAAGTGAACAAAGCGATGCAGATAGATTTTTGGACGCCTTTACTTGACCCCAAAAGCATGACCGCCCTTACCCAGGAATTCAACTGGTTTAATAAATTATGGGTATCGAGACGGATCATCGATTAACAAAATAAATTAAGCAAAAATAAAGAAGACAAGAGAATTAAAGTGGTTCGGCACTAACGCCTACGTCCACTGACAGAACCCCGTAGGGTGAATTAGATTATTGATCTCCAGAGAGATTGATCATTCTGGGCTATGTTGCACGGACACTCCAAGAAAGATGCCGTAACCGTGTCGGACACATAAACGGACACGACACGGTTATGACACTTCGACACTCGATGGACACGCCACATAATGTGTCGCGTAAAAATTGTTCCGGACAACTGCGGACACCAATTGGACACTTTAGGACACGACATAAATGATTTATTTTGGTTTGGAAAATCAAAATAAACTAAATGAGACCCTAATTTATTCTTGTTTTAGTCAAATCCAAGATTATTCATGAAAAACTTTACCATTATTTATATTATTATTAATTTTATATAATTAGTAATCAAATATTTTAAAAATAAGAGTAATTATTTTGTTGTGTAGATTGTAGTAATATTTTATTTTAATGATGTGAATAATATATATAACGTGTCCCCGTAACCCGTTTTTTTTGAGATTTGACGTGTCCCCGTAACTGTGTCGTGTCCTAACCGTGTCACGTGTCCGTGTCCGTGCAACATAGATTCTGGGATAAAGTTACATTTACATTGTGGTTACTATTTATATGAATAATAGGATAGTCAGAAACCCTAGAGCATTAACAACTAATTATGTTGACTAACTAGGTTAAGCTTATCTAGCCAGATTATACAAATCTTGTTGTAAGTACACTTATTTATCTCCCTCACCACGTGTGCTAGCAAAGCCCACGTGGAGGCCACGTCATAAAGCAGAGGACACAGGGGCATCCGTAGGATCCAGACGGTGTGCCATCTGTCAAACTCAACGGTCGAAGATGAAGGAGTATCAAAGGAAGGTACCCCCATGTAACATCGAAGAACCGCTCTGCTACACTTTACCCCATCACGAGGTGAGGGATGATCAACGGCTGGGAAGGTTCAACCGACACGGACGTGACAGAGAAGACCGACACCGCTTTGGCGCAGATCTGGACCGCCCCAACCACTCGCATTCAATGCCGCTCGGAGGGCACGTGTCGGATGACCACGGAGAGAGCGTGGACGGCCGCGTAATGAACATAGAGACATTAGAAGGCGCGGAATGACAAGGAAGTCCGCGGACTTTGCACAAAACATGAGAAGATAAGACTTCAACGGCTCTCTTCCAAGGGACCCCCTAAAAAGAGCTATATATATAGATATCCCTCCCCAACATGAGGGGGGGATCGGGAGAAAACTAGAGAATAGGAGAGAGAACTAGAGAATAGGAGAGAGATCAGTGAGAAGTAAGTATGAGCATCAACCGGTGGGTTTGATGAACACTCAAAGTCTCAAGACCATTCTTGTAATCATTTACCTCATAGTAATATCCCCAGATCCGTGGATGTAAGCCTTAGTGCTGAACCACGTAAACCATTGTCTCCTTTACATTTAGCATTCATACCTCTTTGTTTATATGTTTGCTTCTTAGATCTACCAATTTAGATGTTGATGAGATTATGATAAACCCGCGGGGTTTGGAATCAATGAATCAAAGATCTACCAATGAGTCTAGACTAAATTCACACTTTGATGCGTGTATTTAATACTTGCCGAGATTGTTTGTGAACATATGGTTATCCACCATGATTTCCGTGTTCACAATTTGGGCTAGAAAGAGGACCTTGTCCCAGAAAAGATTTATCTTTTCCCGTGACTTTATAGTCTCTACCTCAAATATTTCACTTACGCAGACATCTAGATCTATGTTTAAACTCATTTTTCGAACATATCTGTATCCTTTGTACTTTCTACCTGCAGATTTGGGTTCTTTACAACCTTTAAGCTAGCAGATCTGTGTTTTTGGCCTATTTTTTCGCACATATTTGTGCCCAATGTATTTTCCACCAACAGATCCGGGCGATTAGGCAACTTCTAACCAACGGATCTATGTTTTAATTAGTATCTCGCAGATAATTTATACCCACAGATCTGGGTTTTTTGGCGAAAAGCAACCCATGAGCCTTGTCCCAATTCATCCCACACATCCGTCTAGGTTATTCGTATTTTTCGCTAAACCAATAGCTTGAATACACTCTTAGCCACTAGAAATTGAGCTTATGAAATCGAGTTTGAACTAACAGCTAACCCGTGGACTTTTTGTCTCGGTTTACCTCCATGTTTTCTCTGCAGAAAATATTACAATGGAAAAGAACAAAGATACAGGGAAGACAAAGATACCTTCAAAAGAGGCACCTAGGACTACGCCAGTAGTAACAAGGAGCAAACAGAAGGGCGCGGGATTCACAGCCGGGGACAAGACGCAGAATGGAGCGGAAAGCACATTCCTTTCAGACGCGGGCATCATTGCAATGGAAGCAAAGAAGTCGCGGCGGCAAAATGCTACTACACCTACCGAAGGAACTTCTCAAGTGGTCGCCTCCAAAGTGACAGCTACAACCAGGCCTACTGAACCTCGAGAAGCAGTAGCAGAATCGCAGTAATCCAGAACCCTCCTTATGGGATGCCGCAGACTAATGAACAAACGCACAACGCACGCAGATCCTACGGAATGATCGAGTAGGGTAGACGGCTAACAGAGGAAATCAACACCGCGGCCCCCGAGGGACAAGCTCAGGTACAGATAGGAACAAATCAAGAATCAAACCAGTCTACGCAGATTTTGGCGCAATTAGAAGAGCTAAAACGGAATCAGCAGACATACGCGGACGCGGTGGCCTTACTAGCACAAGAGAACCAGCAATTAAGAGAGAAGATCCTACAAAGCGCGGAGCTAGAGAATCAGCAGGACGAGGCTAACTCAGCGGTACAGAATAGAGACCGGAGGATGATCCTCGAAAACATACCTGCGGTAGTCAACCAAAGAGGAATACCCCAAAGAGGTGCGCGGAATGATAGAAGGTCGACCCGGACTACCATCCAGGACACTTCAGACTACTATGATGAAGAGGAGGCCACGACGTCACAACCTACAAGAAAGACGCGGCCTTCCATTCAAGAAGAGCACTGTTTGGCAATGGAGAGTCTTCGCGCAGAGATGCTAGCAGAGATCAATCAAATCAAAACCAGACAAGGAGGTGGAAGACTAAAACAGGTTATGAAGGAAGCCAACACTACCCCACTCGCACAGCAGTTGGCTATGGCTACCATACCGCAGAAGTGTCCGGTCCCATCCTTTGAGTGTTACGACGGATCCACCGATCCCGCTGCCCACCTACGATATTACAACAGGGTAATGGCCAGATGGGACCACGACGAAGCTATACTTTGCAGATACTTTCCTTCAAGCCTGAAAGGATCCGCGTTATCTTGGTTTGATAACCTCAAGCCAGGATGCATCAATTCGTATGATCAATTCACGGAAAAATTCTTGGCCACCTACATGTACAACAAGGTTGTGAACACAGGGATGGACAAGCTCTTCTCGCTTGCAATCAAATATAAGGAATCCATTCGAGAATACACGGATAGATGGCACAAGATATGTCAAGCCATAGGACATGTGGACCCCGTGGTGAGTATTAACTGTTACAAATGGGGACTTGACAGGATGAGCCCATTGTTTGTCGAAATCCACGGCACCACCCCAACCACAGAGGGAGATTTGAGGATAATCATCGAAAAACACGCGAGGTTGGAAGAAATTCAAAGAGAGAACCCGAGAGCACAGGCTCAACGACCTCCACGGACAAACTCCGCGGAACAAGTAAACAGACCCAGCAGATACGAAAAGGATCAGAAAGATGACCACAAAAGGAGTGGTAGAAAATTCGAAGACCGAGTCTACACGAAACTCAACACAAGCTACACACGCATATTAAAGGAAGTCAAGAACCGCGAGAACTTAGACTGGCCCTGGTCTAAGGGGAAGCAACCACCGGCCTCGGCGGAGTCCAAAGAGTACTGTGATTTCCACTGCTTCTACGGGCACCCAACGGAGAAGTGCAAAAACCTCAAGATAATGATACAAAAGTTGGTAGACGCAGGGGATCTCAAAAATTACGTACAGAAGGATGGAACGGAGGACAGAGCCAAACGCAGCAAAAAGGTCCAATTGCCAGAGGGTAATCGCACACTAAATACTATATCCTGCTCGGAAAGCAAAGGACCAACCCTAACTGCACAAATAGGGAAAAGATTGAGGAAGCAATTTGATGACTATTGTGAACTTTATAACTTAGACGGAAAAGAAGTAAAAGAACACGAAGAATGGATGAACGCACCTCTAACCTTCGAGGCCGAGGACATTGAGGATGACATGGAAGATCACAACGATCATTTGATCCTCACTTTGCCAATCGCAGGATGCAACATAAAGAAAATACTCATTGATGGAGGGAGCTCCGTAAACGTCCTGTTTCACGATACCTTCAAACGTATGGAGCTTAATGACGAGCAACTCTTGACCTCACACTACACCATCTACGGGTTCAATGGTACGGCTACGAAACCTCTCGGGGATATTATTTTGCAGGTAGACGCAGGTCCCATGAAAGTTGACGCCCGCTTCAGTGTGGTGAACACGCCTTCACCCTACAATGCCATTATTGGACGAAAATGGGTCCACAAACTTAAGGGAGTCGCATCCACCTACCATCAATACCTTAGGTTTCCTACTCCTTTAGGGGTAATGGAGATCAGGGGTGATCAAGTTTCCGCAAAGGAATGCCAGGCAATGCAAATACAACTCAACAATGAAGAAGATGAGAAAAGAAGAACCCAGAGAGGCTCGGAACAAGGCAACATCCAAAGACAAAGCCATCAATGAATACTTGGACGGAACCTCGAGGGAAGAGCTTGTCCAAGGGGAACTCCATCGGAAACACCGAAGCATCAACATCAATCTGCTAACCAAGATGCTCTCGCAAACAAAGAATCCGAGCCTACCAAATAGCAATTAAAGAAAGTTCCTCACCTTGGGGAACCAAAACCCACATTCACATCCTTGGAGGCGGTGAAGGAAGTTAACATAGAACGGAGGAGAATCCAAAAAAGATCAAGATAGGAACTCTAATGGACGAAGAACGCGAAGCCTCATTTGGTGAAACTACTAAAAGAATACGCGGACATCTTCGCGTGGAAACTATCCGACATGCCAGGAATAGACCGAAAATCGTACAACATGAGCTGCGCATTAAACCTGGCACACCCCCAGGTAAAACAAAAGATACGAAAGGTGGCTACGGAATATCACAAAGCCGTAGAAACGGAGTGCTAAAAAGTTTGTTGGAGGCTGGTTTTATAAAAGAAGTCAAATATCCTACTTGGATCTCTAACATGGTAATAGTACCAAAGAAGAGTGGTGGGGTCGAATGCATCGACTTCACCAACTTGAACAAAGCGTGCCCCAAGGACGGTTATCCACTACCCAAAGATTGATCAACTAGTCGACGCGGTAGAAGGATACGAAGAGCTATCATTCATGGACGGATACTCGGGTACAATCAACTATTTTTAGCAGAAGACGATCAACAACATACGGCATTTTACACACCCCACGGTCTATATTGCTATGTGAGGATGCCTTTCGGACTCCGAACGGAGCAACATACCAAAGGATGGTCGATGCTATTTTTAAGCCATGGATTGGCAGGACCTTGGAAGTCTACGTTGATGATATGATCGTCAAAGAAGATTGAAGAAGAACCATCACCAAGACCCGAGGGACATCTTGAAGCCATGAGAGAACACAATATGAAGGTAAATCCGGAAAAGTGCACCTTCGGAGTAACATCAGGAAAATTCCTTGGATATCCTGGTGACAAAAAGGGGCATTGAAGTAGACCCATAAAAATCCGAGCCATAGTAGACATGCCATCCCCAAAGAACCTAAAAGAAGTACAAAAACTCAATGGATCCCTAGCAGCTCTAGGAAGGTTCATCTCGAGATCCTCGGATAAATGCAAACCCTTTTTCAACATACTAAAGAAGGGGACGAAATTTGAGTGGACTACGAGAATGCGAAGAAGCCTTCCTAGGCATCAAAAAATACCTAGCGGAAATCCCTATCCTTGAAAGCTTAGACCACGACGAAGTCTTGGCATTATATATCGCAGCAACAGACGATGCGGTAAGTGCCGTCTTTGGTCCGGACCCACACAAAGGAGGAGCGCCAATCTACTATGTCAGCAAGACCCTGAATTCCGCGGAAAGAAACTACACAAGAATCGAACAACTGATTTTAACCATCGTATGGTCTACCTTAAAGCTGAGGACGTACTTCTTAACACATGACATACGTATTCCATGTCGAGCACCCTTAGAAGCAATCCTCAAAGGGGCAGGAAAGGTAGGACGCATAGCAAAATGGAGCATGTACCTCGACCAATTCAACATCCACTATGAGCTTCAACACTCTCAGAAATCGCAAGTGTTAGCAGACTTCCTAGCAGACCTACCTCTGGACAACGAAGAAGAGGTGCGCATACAAGGATGGAGGGCCGCGGGCGCTCCAGAAATAGAAAAACAAAAAGAACCAAATAATATTCTTGAACCGGTAAACCCACGACAATGGGAGGTCTTTGTCGACGGCTCCAAAAATAGAGAGGGCGCGGGGATAGGCATTGTCATCACCACACCCACTGGGGACAGGATCGTGCACGCGTTCAGACTGGAATTTGAAGGCCATACAAATAACATCGTAGAATACGAAGGAGTGGTCCATGCTCTCCGTTTGATAATTGAAATGGGGATACAAGAAGTGCGTTTGACTAGTGATTCACAACTAATCATACGGCAGATAGGCTACGAATACAACGTGTACGACGCAACACTAATGGCATACATGGCTCTAGTGCAAACGTTGGTTTCCCAGATACCAAAAATCAAGTTCCGACACCTGCGTAGGAAGGAACTCAGGCACGCGGACGCCTTGGCATACATATCAGCCATGCTCAAGAACGAGGATGTCAAAGCAATCAAGATAACAAGGGTGTACGAACCATCCGTCAAACCCCAAGAGATATGCGCGGCTAACCAACGCAAGCCCAGGGAAGAAGATATCTCTGACGATGATATCGGAGAGCACATAATCGACGACTTCGGGACGATGACATCATGCACCAAGCGAGATGAGGACGGCGATTCTGATCGGGAAGAAGATTGGAGAATCGAAATCCATTCTTTCCTTGAGGAAGGAAACTCCCCAAGGACACCAAACAAGCTAGGAAAATACAATCCAGCTTGGGGATGTACGAGCTAAGAGACGGAACCTTATCGAGAAAATCATTCCTCGGACCGCTTCCGCCGCCTGTCCCGATCCGAGGGACATGCCATCTTGAAAGACATCCATAGAGGAGACGCGGGGAATCACAGCGGAATGAGATCCCTTGCGAGATAAGGCAAAGACACGGGGCTAAAGCTGGCCAACCATGATCCGAGACGCGGTCGAATGGCGCAAAGATGCGAAGAATGTCAAAGATTTGGCGAGACGAATCCACGCCCAGCCGTAAAGTTAAACTCTGTGGATAGTCCGTGGCCCTTTGTAAAATGGGGTATCGACATAGTGGGCCCGTTCGTATCAGGGACCGGGAAAAGGAGATTCCTAATAGTGGCAACGGATTACTTCAGCAAGTGGGTAGAAGCCAAGGCACTAGCAAGAATTCGTGATTCAGGCGTCTTTACTATTATTTTTCAAAATATCATTTGCAGGTTCGGCATCCCCGCAGAGATAGTTTCCGACAACGGTAAACAACTGCAAGGAAAGAATATCGACTTACTGTTCGACACTTTCAAAATCCGAAAAAACAAATCCACCCCCATATACCCACAGAGCAATGGACAAGCAGAAGCCACGAACAAGACTTTGGCACTTATCCTTAAAAAACAACTAGACGAGTACAAGGGGCGGTGGTGTGAACAATTACATAACGTTATGTGGGCATACAGAACAACTCGAAGATCAGCTACAGGAGAAGCCCCGTTTTTGCTCACGTATGGGGCAGAAGCAGTAATCCCCACGGAAATTCTACTACCAACGACAAAGACAGAAGCATGGGAGAAGAACCTCACCACGGATATGATGTTGGAAAAGCTTGACGATCTCGAAGAAAGGAGAGAAGCGGCACTGCAAAAAATGGAAAACTACCAGCGCAGGCTAGCCAGGGAATATAACAAAAAAGTGAAGCTTAGGAATTTCGTAGAAGGGCAGTATGTGTTAAGGACCATTCCCCAATACCAGCGAGAAAAGAAGTGGGGAAAATTAGCACCAACTTGGGGAGGACCCTACGTAATACACGACATCGCGGGAAATGGCTCTTACTATCTGCGTAATCTGAAAGGGGAAATCCTCATGCATCCATGGAATGCCAAATATCTCAAGCCATACTACCCGTAATCTACCACCTGCGTATGCGTTTCAGAAGAAGAAAATTGACTTACAAGTCCACATGTTTCTATCTCGATGAAGGAGTAATGCGCCTTAATTTTTCAATCAATCCAAGCTTTCATCTTCAAGTGTCATATTCTATTCATTACCCACACACATTTCAATTTATTCAAAACCCACAACCTATACCATATGAGACACATGTATATACTACTTACACACCCATGTACATAGGAAGATCAACCAAGGAACGCAAGTATGAATGTACATTGAAAACCATGTCACATCTTAATAAAATATCGACACTATCGTTACCCCGTGGATGTAGGCCTTAGGGCCGAACCACGTAAATCATTGTGCGATTACAATTATTAAGAACGGCATTATAATTTAACAAAAGGAATGTCGCACAAAGCGTGGATCATACCCTTTGCAATACTTTAACAAAAGGAATGTCCCGCACAAAGCGTGGATCATACCCACTGCAATACATCGGGGAGTATCCTGCGCAAAGCATACACATACAATCTCTCGGAACTCCCCGTAAGCGTCTATAAGTGTACG
This sequence comes from Papaver armeniacum, assembly GCA_023531295.1. Taxonomy (NCBI): domain Eukaryota; kingdom Viridiplantae; phylum Streptophyta; class Magnoliopsida; order Ranunculales; family Papaveraceae; genus Papaver; species Papaver armeniacum. The sequence goes on from JAJJWW010015177.1 coordinate 80,208, forward strand.
ACCAGGGGGTGACTTCCATGAACAGGATACCCGAGCAATATTACAAGCCGCGAACTCAATGGAGTATATCCTTGAACGTCGGCCAGACCCCCACCGTTCGAAATCCTCCAGCCAAGGAATTAGATGGACGGGGTGCAAGGTCACAAGACAATTAGGGATATCAACCTGCGGAATTGCACGAACAATACACTTTCTCAAATTCCGAGGTTCAACATCCTTAGATTACAAACACTATGAAATTAATCATTATATTAACTTGATTTGAAAAACCAATAGATGCGAATTCAACAAAATTCAAAGTCAGATTTAAACGCTAAAGTTTGATCTATTACACAGCAGTTGATTACAAGCCTAGCAAGAAAAGTAGCAAAAACGCCAAAAAGGATAAGCAAGCGAGATCAATCCCTACCATACTAGCTATGATCTACTGAGAAGGAGCATTATCCGCGGGTTTGTCCTTCAATGACGAAGGAACACTACCACCAGAGGAGGGGCCAGAAGAACCTGAAGGGAGCGCGGGTACGGGACGCCGAGTATAATTCTTTCTTAGCCCATGGTTCTTCCTGAGATCCAACTCAATCTCACCAAGAGTCCTGTTAATCTCTTACGCCAATCCGCTACGAGCCACGAAGCCGATGGCTACACTCTTCATTTTGACTTGATTTAGGGAAGTGGAAAGTTGGTCCACCTTTTGATTGGCTTGTTTCAGCGTTTCCTCCTGAGACAAGGCCAGACCACGATGGTAATTGACTTGGCCCTCCAATTGAACTACCTTAGCCTGAGCTTCGGCAAACTTGTCATCCGCAGCTCGAAGCTGTCCTTGGAGCTCTGCGGATAGTAGAAAAGAACAATTATAACAAACACAACACAAAGCACACTCGATGACAAAGACGCATACCTTCGCAATGATAAACCGCGGAGTCCCGTGCTTCTGCGGCATAATCATATTCATTTGATAACTTATCATAATCTATCTGCAGAAGATTATGAGCATGCTGACTCACGCTTAGGTCATCTCGAAGCATCGAGTTCGAATGATGATATCGATTAACCTCATCATTCTTCGATTCCAAGCCCTTATTAAGTCGATACATAGTCACCTCTAAGTTTCTCTCATACTCGACCTGACGGGCCACATCAGCTCGAGACACGGATAGAGCATTACTAAGAGCGCCAGATTCCGCCCTAGCATCATCTCTTTCCTTGGCAAGACGTTGCATATAAGCCCGCACATCTGAGGGATGAGAATAGCGCGCTTGCCGCAATTCTTCCTCCATGACATTGAGCTTAAGTTCTAGAGCGGAAATCTGACCACGGGCTCTCTCAAGATTATCCCGCGTCCATAAAAGAGCCCCGTTGAATAAATGACGGTCATGGTTATTTTGGTTTTGCAGATCTACCAAGCAAAACTTTTTCTTACGCCATTCTTCGGCCATAGCATTATGGACATCCGCGCGAGCGTTCCATTTTGCTGATTCACTCTTGAGTTTTTCAACTAACTCGGCAATACGACCTTTTTGACGAATTCTCTCACCCGAAGCCACATCAACTCAGGGATTCCACCCACTGAAGATAGTACAGTGGGAGGGGGAAGAAGAAGATAACTCGGAACATATAAGGAACATCTAATAATCAAAAAGAAGGAGATCGGACTGAAATAGATGAAGAATTCTTCTCAGCCACTTTTAACTTCTCCTTGACCGAAGCTAGCTCGGAACGCAGCTTTGCCTCTTCTGCGTCCTGCTGATCCTTGCGCTTAAGCAGACCCTTCAACTCTGCTATTTCCTTATCTTTAGCAGAGGCCGCAGCTTCAACACTCGAGAGCACCTCTTCACGATGGCGGAGTTTCGCTTCAAGCTTGAGAGACTTAGCCTTGAAGAGCCGGTAAAGATTATGGTTGCAGTACTCACTCCTCATCATCTATTAATCAAAAAGGGACATTAGTTCACATAACACACCTAAGTAAAATCAGGGATAGAGAAAATAGGGAAAACCTCCAATAACATTCTTTGGGGATAATCAGATCTTGGTACCCATCGGCAATAGCCATCATGCCTGCAGTGGAGGGAGGATTCACCACTAGATCAATCCCGTGGCCACAAGATTCTTGTCCCACTCTCCATCTACCACCTCCTCAGAGGTTAGCTCCATATGCCTGCGAGTAAAAGAGTCCGAACTCTTTTCCCCTTCAATCACAGGGGCAGGACGCGACACGACAAGCAAATCTTTCTTTTTAAGCCAAGCCAAAATAGCATCATCGCCATCCGCGGTTAAAGACCGCGAGAAATCATCGGAGGAAGAATCTGAGGACTTACCACCAAGTAAAGCACCAGTGGTACCTTGCACCAAAGCTCCGCCGGCAGAGGAAGAAGCGCCAACAAAACCCTCTGGATGAACCACCAGAACCTCAAGATCGAGATCCGCGTACTAACCCAACCTCAAAGCATCACCCGCGGCTATCTTGAAGAACATCCCGGTCATCACCGGCGGAAAGCAAATTGAAATCCGAGGCAAGCCCTATAGCCGCGGCCATGTCAAAAGATTGTCCCCGGACAAAACCTTACCAAAGGAGAACTCACGGTTAAGTATCCCCATCCTTATCATTACTACCAAAGGCAATTCCCTTGCCCTTGTCTACAACGGCCCGCTGCTATGAGCCAATGCCACCTTGTCCTCTGTGATCGATTTTCACCTGACCTCGATATCCGCGGCCCCACTCGACTTAACAGCCCCACCAGGGGCCTGATCACCACTACCGCCACCAAGTGCCTGATCACCACTACCACCACAAAGTGCCTGATCACCACCACCACCACCGGGGGACCTGATCACCACTACCACCACCGGTGGTCTGATCACCATCGCCCCCACCAACAACATTGTTTCCTTCTTGAAAGGGTGGAGAAGTCCCAATCCGCTCTTCCTTATCGGAAACATCCTCATCACCATCTCTCTGGGACTGTTCACTTCCTCGAAGTGCGTAGAATCTTCGATGGGAGGATTCGACGATCGCTTGGGATTGATCGTTTTCTTTCTAAGCACTGTGAGACATAGTGACAATGAAACATAATGATAAAGAGACGATGCTAAAAGAGCCATTTGTATCTCCTTTCCTTAACATAATCAACATTACTTAAGAAAACGAAGGGGCATATGTACGTAGAAAACAAACAACACACCTTAGCAATGTTAGCACTTTCTACGTAGGAGGGTTAACATCGGAAATATCTTCATCTTCCGCATAATCAACATCACGATTGTAAGCAAAATCCATACCTCCAAAACTCATCTGCCAAGAGCAGTAATGGGCATAACGAGAGGGAGAGGTTTTGGCGATAAGGAATATCAACACAAGGTGCCAACCATGGGGTCCGGGGACCCAACCATAGGCCCACGGACCAACAACTTCAAGAACGATAGTGAGACCACTCATAGTCATGATCACGCTTAATTCTCTCATCAGCGGGAATAGGAAGACCTTCGACACTGGGAACCCTCGCCATCTTGGAGTCACTTACCTCGCTCAAAAGGCGAATTTCCCCTTTAACAGAGCAATATTCCGTGAGACTCACAGACCACGGCTTACGTGTATTCTGTTAACATAATCTCCAAAGGACTTGTTGAAATTTTCAGGATTATACCACCCTTTCTCCTCCGCTAACTTGGGGGTATAGCAGGTCATCATCGTTTGCCCTTTGCTACGGAGATAGCATTCTCGGAGATGGCGAAGATAATTTCTGTCAATCTTTGCACCCCACGGTTATGACTCTTCTTAGCGGTGTCGCGGCTAGACAACACCCGTAGTAGAAATCGTCACCGACCTTATACAAAGGCAACATCAAACCAGCCTCGAAAGCACCCACGGTCGTCAACAAATGAAAGGCATCGTACTGATAACTGGAAACCATCTCATAGGTTATATCTTTATCAGGGGCATAAAAGCGCACTTGGAAGTGCTGAAGACCATGCTTCAATTTGAAGGCTTCAAGATCGATGTGTATGAAAGTGAACTTCTTGTTACCCAAAGGTAAAGGACGAAAGGTAACAGAAGAGTCATCCTCGTAGACGTCTCCCGCAACATCCTCCGCAGAACCCGCTACCTTCTTCTTAGGAGGAACTACATCTCCCGAAGATCCTATCTCTGAAGCCTTCCTCTTCGGAGGCTGATTCTTAGTGGACTTGCCTGAACTAGGCACAGATGGAGTCAAAGGAAGATTAGTCCGCGGTGGAGGCATGGCGCGAAGAGGCTGCACATCTAGAAGTTCATCGCGCGGATTCTGCTGTCTCTTAGGAGACCCATCCCTAGGACGATTCACGGCATACTTAGACCCTGCGGCGGATCACCTTTTTTGAGCGAAGGCCTCTGACCGGAGGATGAGGATGTTCGTCTATCCCGAGGATATCCCCGCGTAACAGGAGCCGAAGTTCCGCCCTTAATGTTAGAATCCCTCCGAGGAGATCTATGAGGACTTGACGGAGGAGTCTGATAAGGAACCCGCGGACGATCGGACATGTCTGCGGACACAAACACAAATGGAAGTACAAATCAGAGTCAAGGAAGATCGAAAAATGAAAAAATCTCAAGAACAACAGTGAACGTGAGAAAAACCCTAGATTTCATCTATAACCAGTTAAGCTTTCAAGCTATTACTCAAACACAAAAGAAGCAAAAGAGAATCAAACATGGCTAATAAAACACATGGCCCAGCGACGATAACCTTCAAATTCCATGACATGCATAAGGTTAAATCCATCAGGGTTCATCACCAGAAAATCAAAAACTCAACAAGGTTAGGAATGGCGAATAAACGAAGCAAAAAATCCTACCCGAGTTTCAATAAGCAACAGCAATAAGCAACAAAGAAGAACGACAACGACAACAGCAATAGCAGCAGTAGCAGCAGCAGAGGACGAGGTTAAGAAGACGAAGTTAAAAATAAGAAGTTAAGAAGACGAAGTTAAAAGGGAGAAGTTAAGAAGGCGAAGCAGAAAGTAGGGGCAGAGAATAATCAGAGAATGTGAATTTAATTCACATTCCTTCATCCCCTTCTCTTTTATAAGACCAAAAGAAAAAGTCCACTACCCAAAGAGCAGTTATGACCGGATGTGGGAAACGTGCACAATAAATGCAGATAACTCCTTTTTAGGAGAAGTTATGAAGAGAGAGATAAAAACGTGCCACACGATTCTTCTCCCAACTAAAGCTGGCGCCCAGTCACGAGAAGAGGGGCAAATTGTAAGTACACTTATTTATCTCCCTCGCCACGTGTGCTAGCAAAGCCCACGTGGAGGCCACGTCATAAAGCAGAGGACACAGGGGCATCCGTAGGATCCAGACGGTGTGCCATCTTTCAAACTCAACGGTCGAAGATGAAGGAGTATCAAAGGAAGGTACCCCCATGTAACATCGAAGAACCGCTCTGCTACACTTTACCCCATCACGAGGTGAGGGATGATCAACGGCTGGGGAAGGTTCAACTGACACAGACGTGACAGGAGAAGACTGACACCGCCTGGCGCAGACTGGTCCGCCCCAACCATTCGCATTCAATGCTGCTCAGAGGGCACGTGTCGGATGACCAGCGGAGAGAGCGTGGACTGATCAGCGTAATGAACATAGAGACATTAGAAGGCGCGGAATGACAAAGAAGTCCGCGGACTTTGCACAAAACACGAGAAGATAAGACTTCAACGGCTCTCTTCCAAGGGACCCCCTAAAAAGAGCTATATATATAGATATCCCTCCCCAACATGAGGGGGGATCGGGAGAAAACTAGAGAATGGGGAGAGAGAGAGAATAGGAGAGAGATCGGAGAAGTAAGTATGAGCATCAACCGGTGGGTTTGATGAACACTCAAAGTCTCAAGACCATTCTTGTAATCATTTACCTCATAGTAATATCCCCAGATCCGTGGATGTAAGCCTTAGTGCTGAACCACGTAAACCATTGTCTCCTTTACATTTAGCATTCATACCTCTTTGTTTATATGTTTGCTTCTTAGATCTACCAATTTAGATGTTGATGAGATTATGATAAACCCCGCGGGGTTTGGAATCAATGAATCAGCATCTACCAATGAGTCCTAGACTAAATTCACACTTTGATGCGTGTATTTAATACTCGCCGAGATTGTTTGTGAACATATGGTTATCCACCATGATTTCCGTGTTCACACTTGTAACGGACTTGGTCTTCACATATTGTTATTGACTTGGGCTTCTTTACTGACTTGGTGGTCTTCTGACAAGAGTACGCCATATATTCCAACACCCCCCCTCAAGTTGGACACGGAGAAGATATTTGTAGTGTGCAACTTGAAAAATATCTTCAAAACTATAAACTTTGTATGTTGTTTATCGGCGTAGATCTTCGTTTCTGAGACCTTGGGAGTTGAACTTTATGGGTCTGGCTTTAAGTAGTTGACGCCAGCAACTTGATTTAGGATTCTTTGTCTTCTTTTCTTTTCCGTTGGCTATAACAAACCAAGAAATCTTCATTTTAACAATCAGTTTTGGTATTGCCCGTGACATGGCTCCGTGCCAATGAAGATAAATAAAATCAATCGAAACATCATCCGTGATGAGAAACTTTTGTGTAAAGTTTGACTTCCAAGATGGAATTGGAAGTGAAAATAAGAAGAAATTGATTGAAGCTTATGCGAAAAGAGGCATAAAATAAGAAATGGATTTGATTGATCAAATCTAATACCGAAAACATTATACCAAAGACGATTGATTATGGCGTCTTGCGGTAAAAAAGATAAATAGATCTACCTTTAGAGATAACGATATCCAAAGGTTTAGCATAGTCACCGAGGCTAAAACGTCGCGAGAAATTGTGACATTCAAGCAAAATATTATGGGAATATTTTCTCGAAGATTTGAGATATATCAGAAAATGGGATAGATACTCGGATTTAAATTGAATTTTCTTGACCAAAAAAGAACAAGAATAGTGAATCATGATGCAACATCTTTGTTGCATAAAAAAATGACTACAAGAATGATTTAGGTGATTAAACACGAGACACCAATAAACATGATTTGAGAGGCAAGCTCATGGAGATATTTGATCATCCATGGAATATTACACACTTCTTCACCGTTGATAGTTTGAGAACAGAGAGAATGTGTACGAGCATCTCTCGATGAAATCGATAAAGATCTTTGAATAACAATGATAAAATTGATTTAGATGGCAAATGTTGATACTCCCCAGATATAGAAGATCTCAACGTCCAAGTTATATTTGGAGAATAGAAAAGACACAAAATCCTTTCCAAATATCAAAATTTTGATCACAAAATAATATTGGTTGATGTGAAAAATAATGACACCGGATGAGAAGGCAAATCTTATGAGATGACGGTAAAAGTAGTTGATTGTATTGTACCCATTACGGTAGTAAAGTGGTACATTGATTTGAAATCAAGATTAATCGGAAAACCACTGCAATGGCTATAGATGCGAACCATTGCTGATCTATGGTGGAACACCATGAAGAAAAGGAAAAGCAATTGTTATTATGAGTTTGCAATACAGAAAAAATAACAATATCAATCTATGATAGTTCAACGTATTAGCTTCTAAAGAACACCAAATTAAAATGATACCGTTAGTATTACAATACGAAACCAAAACAAATTGAGAGAATATTATTGTAACAGAATGATGTTACACAATAAAGAGAGAATATATTTTTTTATATATATTCGGAAATAAAGATGGAAAATATGGTTAACATTTCCAGAAAATGTTGATTACCAGAATTTGGCAAGAATGGATATTTAGTTGACAAGGATTAAGATCAACTAAAATATATTCGAGGAATATACGCTCATAAAATCAGAGCAAGATGTGAATAATAAGATCTTGGATAAAGATAATATTTGAAAAATATTCGGCATTGAATATGATGGATAAAAATCAGAAAAAAAAACTGAGTTTTCATAATACATCTTTGACAGAGAGTTTACAAAGATGCAGTGAACCAAAAGGTGAAAATCAATTAAGACCCATACTACCATGAAGACTCAGTAACGTATGGATAGAAATCTAAACCAGAAAACAAAGTTAACTGATGACGTGATATGATATTGAGAGCTTACGACACATGATTAGCTCTACGTTGGATACCCATAAACTATGAGAAAATCAATATGATAACGAAAAAAAAAGAAGAAAGCGGAAGCAATTTGAGCGGATCTCCCCGCTCTGATACCATAATAAATTATGAGTATCGAGGGATCATGGATCAAAGAGAAATCGTAACATGAGACAGAGATTTAACGTGGTTCGGTCAACTCGACCTACGTCCACGGACAAAACCCCGAAGGGAGAAATATTATTGATCACCAGTTTTGATGTCACTGGGATAATTTACAATTACAATGACACTCTTTATTTATAGAGTGAATATGTAAATAATTAATTAATCAAGATATTATCTTATTCTTGAGTATATCTTAATTAACTATAACATATATCCTAATTAATTAGAATATAAGAAATATAGGAAATTAATTAGATACTTTCCTATATAGAAAATAAGCTAAATTACACAAGATCTCCTATTCGTGTAAACTTAGCTCGATCTCCGTCAATCTTATGTATTGCTTGATCTCCGTTGATCTTCTAGTAGCTTGAGTCTCGACTACTTCATTTTGACCTTTGACGTATGACTTGAGTCTTGGTCACTTTATCTTGATCGTTGACTTCATCTTGAGCTTGACCACCTCGATATATTCTAACATCCCCCACAAGTTGGACACGGAGAGAATCAAAGTGTTCAACTTGAATACTGACTTAACGAACACAACTTCAATCACGTATTAGGTATTGTCAATAAATTCTTTGATATCTTGATCACATTTGGAAGAAAGTGATAAAAAGTGTTCTCGTAGAAGTATATTTGATCATCTACGTCACTTCAACTGAAAAGAATCGCTAGAATAGCAATGGACAACATTACTTTTATGAGTAACGACATCAAACATAAAATCAAAAAGAAAATGAAAACATTGATTGACGTGAAAAATAAAATTTGAATTTTGAAGCGGAAGCAACTTGAGCGGATCTTCCCGCTCTGATACCATAATAAATTATGGGTATCGAGACGGATCATCGATTAACAAAATAAATCAAGCATAAATAAAGAAGACAAGAGAATTAAAGTGGTTCGGCACTAACGCCTACGTCCACTGACAGAACCCCGTAGGGTGAATTAGATTATTGATCTCCAGAGATTGATCATTCTGGGATAAAGTTACATTTACATTGTGGTTACTATTTATATGAATAATAGGATAGTCAGAAACCCTAGAGCATTAACAACTAATTATGTTGACTAACTAGGTTAAGCTTATCTAGCCAGATTATACAAATCTTGTAACGGACTTGGTCTTCACATATTGTTATTGACTTGGGCTTCTTTACTGACTTGGTGGTCTTCTGACAAGAGTACGCCATATATTCCAACATGGTTTAAGAAGTTCAGCATCCTTTTACTTTGGAAGAGACAGTAAGCGGTTGGCCATTTTATGAACCAATAGCCCTTAGTGATAACAACGACATTTTACTTTGGAATAATAGATGTTTATCTCGGTACTACTCGTCCACAAAAACTCTAAGTCCAATTTGGAAGGACGTACCGATGCAAGTAAATATTCGAATAATTTCTCACAGGAACAACGCTGTTTCATTGAAGGGACTTGGAGGACCTTCTGAAACTTGGGGCGACGATGTCCATCTCACAGAGACTAATTTATGAAACAGTTTCTAAAACCAATTAATATAAGGGATATTTTTATTTTGGGTCCCAACTTTGTGACCAGAGTTGCATTTGGGTCCCAGAAAGTTTAATATTAGAGTTTGGGTCCCAGGACTAGAGTCGACCGTCTTGACCGTTAGAAAATTATTGTTGTTTTGAAATTGTTAAATATAGGGAACATTATCTAAATACCCCTACTATGAGGCCCCTTGAAATATACCCTTATCAACTTTACCAATACCCCTAAGCCTAATACATTACTAAAATACCCTCTTTTATATAGTGAATATACAAAACCACTACCACCACTATTCAAAAAAAATAAAAATATTTCTGATGCCCACACCAGTGTCCACCACCAAACACCACCACCGTCCACCGCCTACCACCACCACCGACCGACCACCACCACCACCAACCACCACCACCGACGACCACCACAACTAACCACCACCACCGACGACCACCACCACCGACGACCACCACCACCGACCACCACCACCACCGACCACCACCATCACTGTCCACCACCACCACAAACCACCGCCGCCGCTAACGAACACCACCACTGTCCACTACCACCGCCGCCGCCAACAACCGACACCCACCGCCGCCGCCAACCATCACCGCCGTCAACCACCATCGCCGCGCCAACCACCACCACCATGTGGAGTCAACTACTGAAGTTGTGTCCATATCGGAGAAACTAGCTCAAGTTGTCTTCAACAATAAAGGCAACTAGCACAAAGTTGTCTTCAAAAAGTGAAAGCAACTAGCCTAAGTTGTCTCCATACATGGAGGCAACTTGCACAAGTTGTCTCTAAAAAAAAAAATTATACAAAAATAAGTGAACCTAGTGTGAATCGAACACACATCTTCTGACATATAGTCAGTTGTGCTACCATTGCACCACAGGTTCGCCACACCAACAGTGTTCAACCAACAATTCAAACAACCACCATACAACACCACACCCTCCATCTCTCGCTATCGCAACTCTACTCTTAATGACTTCATGACCACAACCGTCTATGCACACTTGCAACATGAGCCAATAGTGCAGTCACTTCCATGCCCCTACTCAAACACCATCGCAAGAACACACAAGCAAGTAACAACTTCTTGTTCTCGCTTTCAATGCTTGGATTCATATTGAGTTCGTTCTCAACTTCCTAAGCATTCATCTACTCTCTTGACTTTAAAGCATGAGCACCAAGAAAGACAACCATTATCAAACAACTCAACACAACATTGTGTTACCATTGCACCACAAATTCGTCACAAATACTCTAAGATATATGTATAAGATAATTTCAGATGAATAAATGGACCCAAAAATATAACCAAGTTGCCTCCGAACTGGAATCAACTAGCTCAAGTTGCCTCCAATCTGGAATCAACTAGCTCAAGTTGCCTCCAAAAGTGAAAGCAACTAGTTCAAGTTGTCTCCACATATGGAAGCAACTAACTCAAGTTGCCTCAAACCGGAATCAAATTGTCCCCAAAATCTAGCTCAACAAACCCGCAATATCATCTTCTCATCCTCTTAACATCAACATCACCAATGCAAGACTATCAACCACATCTCCTAACTGCGGTTGCACCGTAACCTCAACAAACCCATCGTTAGCACGCATTCCATCATTGCACCAAACACTCATCACTATAATCACTTTCACATCAAAGACTTCATTCCACATTCCATTCTCTCAAATCAGATCGCAAGATAACCCCGCACACCCATTAAAAGCATCATCAGAATAAACTGCAACAAGGTTGCCTCAAGCCATTGTCGTTGCATTTCATTTCAGCTCCAGCCAGCAACAACTTGAAGCACAAATACAAACTCCTAATAAAGCACCATTCTCTGCAGCTGCCTTTCTCAAATCCACCAACTATTCTTTCTCCATCCACTGAAATTGAACACATCTGCTCATTTATAGCTGCACCTTCAAGCTAATACATCTGCTCATCTCAACTCTAACACATCAGAATTATCCTCCTTGTCACATTCTCATATCTATGGCAGCAACAACATTACTTCCTCCTCGATTCCCATCTCCTCTGAATCGTATCAACACTTTTCTTCATCCTATTCTCAACCTGCTACCACCATCGACTCAGCACCATCTCTTCCTTGTTCTCTTCACAACAACATAACCAAGCTCTTTATCTGAGCTGCTCAAGACAGCTTCAACCAACATCTTCTTCCCATCATTTCAGAGACAAACCCATTTTATCTTCATCCTCCATCTCACTCAATTCAGCGTCACTGACCCATATCAACAGCGACAGCTTCAGATTGAAACCCATGAACTCGTCTACCAGATCCCCTTTTCTCAATTCAATCGAATCACTGAAAAACCCTTAATCTAATTTCAATATCTTCTTCTCTGCATATCAATGAATACCACCATCATTCCATCTTAAAACCATCTCTGATTCTCAGCATTCTACCAAAATCGAAGCCATAATCATCAATAGTAGCTTCATTTCTTTGTCCTCACCGTTCTACCATTTAGCAGCAACATCAATCGTCTCTTCTCAGCTCATAGATCGAATTAATCTTGAATCAACCATAACCCCTCTTCAATTTCATCTTATCTTCATCACCTATCCAGATTTCAACAAATTCACTTTCTTCAACTATAATTTCTCGATCTGATTGAACCACAGCAGCAGGAACCCATCTTCTTCCTTATCTCTCAAAATATGCTCTTCAATCTCTCAGTTTTGCTGTTTCAGGTGATATAGAAGCAGCCGCATTTAAAAAATGCGATGGAGATGGTGGTGGCGACGGAGATGGAGATGGAGATGGAGATGTGGTGGAGGCGGTCACGATGGTGGTGGAGATGGAGCGATGGAGATGGTGGTGTGGGAGTGACGGAGGCGATGCAGAATTTTCTTTTGTCTTTGTTAAAGAAGAAGGAAATGAAATGGAAAGGTTAAAAAAGGAATTATGGAAATTCTGTTTTTAATAAAAATTTCATTTATGCCCTCAGGGGTATTTGAAAAGACTCATAAGGGTGTTTGTGCATGACCCATGGATAGTAGGGGCATAAATAACATTCCCACTATGTCAGTTGAGTTTTTTTTTGATCGGTACTATGTCAGTTGAGGTTAACACGCGAATCGCACGTGTTGTTTAAAGAAACTCAAGACTCCATCGACAGCTTAGTTGTACACAGGTTCTCTTGTCGATATCAACCACGGGATGACCAAAAAGTGATATGTTTCAAAAAAAAAAAAAAAAAAAAAAAGGCACGGTGATGGGAGGCGGTTACTTTAGCCGGAGATGATGGCGTAAATATAAAATTTTACTTAGGGTCTGTTTGGCAGCTGGGATATGAAATATGTTGGCCAGGTTAGGGAATTCGTTGGTTTATCCAAGACTATCATGGCAATGGTTATTTGAAATGGTGTTTGTTTTCCATTGTCAGTAAACATAGTATGTTGTTTGTCAAAAAAACTTGTATACAAACTAAAATAATTGATTAAAAAAATAAATAAAGCACTAAACCATAATTTTATGGTTTTGAGCCTAAGAAAATTTTAAATAATAAAATTATTTATAAAAGTAACCGTCTAACCTAGGAAAGGATTAAGGTATTCCATATTTTTCATGGAATTTCAAAATCCCACCTTTTTAGCTTCCTAAAACTTGGGGAGGAAGGGAGGATACACCATTTTTATCTTGACATGGAATAAACACCCAAACACAATATACGATTATTTAAGGAATAACCCAACCTAGGTTAAGATCAACCTTAATTTGGGCCCTGTGAACATCAGCGGTTTAAGGCGGGTACCAGAGATAACGCTAGCTGTCTTTCGCTTATTTTATTTCTCTTTTTTTTTTCTTAGTCAAAGCTGTCTTTTCACGTCTCTAGAACCTATTTAACCATTACACAAAATTGGTTAAAAAGACCAAAATCAAAATTTCCTGGGTGAAAAGGACAGTCAGATTTAGATATTGTTTAAATGGACAAAAATTTAAAAATAGGCAGGATGTAACCAGTTTCATCCTGTCCATTTTTAAATATTTTTTCTTATTTTTATTTTATACAGGATGCATCCAGTTTCATCCTTGCTATTTTTAAGTTTAAGCCAGGATGAATCCAGTTCATCCTTGCTATTTTTTTTTGTCCATTTCACCCATAAAATTTTTTACTCGTCCATTTGAACCGTGTTTTAAATTTTTTTGGACAAATGACCCATTTTCCGTAACCATTACTCACGTAGGCGTATAGCCTTATCCGTAGAATAGCAAGTAAACACATTGGTAGATAGGATGCAATTATATATATGGAAAGTAAAAGAATTGAGTTATGGTGGGTTTGGATGTAGAATTTTAAAGGTGGAATTCATGGGTCCAGGGGATTTGCTAGAATTATGTTTCCCTCTGGATGTTTGGTTGCCTGAATCCTTGGAATCATGTTCCCTACGGGATTCAGTTTTCCAGCAAATCCTCCATATGGAGTCCGACCCCTCCCCCCTAAGATTTGTTGGGAAACTTATCAAGGGATTTATGGACCCACTTTTTTTAACTCTAAATCCCATATATATGCAATTTTAAGATTTGAGGGTAATGTCAAACGGTACAAAGACTTTAATACAAGAAAACTCTATAAATCATAGGAATTTATATTGAATTACCAAACACACAAAGAATTTACATGATTCGCAAAATTTATAATCCCATGGGATTATAAATTCCTGGAAACGGTGAATTCTGCAAACAAACCCACCATTAATGACTTTCTCACACCACACCTTGCTGACCTCTTTACTTATATAGGTTAGGCAGTGTAGCCATATCTGTAACTACAGCTGGTCATCGGCACTGTAACACGTTTACGCGATTGGGTTGGTTAATAATCACATTCTCAATCAAGTTTGAGATAAGGTTGCCAATTCTGGTGGAATATAATTCGGAAGTTTTTCTTGGATAGATCCTAGTTAGTAATTCTCCGAATCATTCCCGAATGATTCGCGAACGTATCCGAATAATATTTCCGAACTATTTGAACTCCGAACATAGTTCCCGGATTATATGGACCTCACGAATGATTCACGAACGTATCCGAACTGACCGAATCCGAATGATACTTCGAACGCCCAACCTCGCTCTCTCGTAGGTAACTCTCTGACCAGATTGGTTTTTGTTTGATTTTGTATATACTTTATTGGGCCGACCGAGCGAAGCGAGGGAGGACCTTTATATGACCACTTTTTTGTAAAATCTAAGTGATCAATTACCACAAAAAGATTGGAAATGGTTAGGGCCGAAAAACCAAAAATGTCCCTCCCTTTTAGTCTAATTACTATAATTCCTTATACTCCATCCGTTACTTTTTAATAGGCTGGTTTCTATAAATAAATGTTACAAAAAAATAGGCCGGTTTCCTAATTAGGAAAGTCAAATGTTACTTTAGTTTTTAGGACCACTTTTCTCTTAACTTCTTTTGATGACAAGTGTCATGCGACCATTTCACGTTACTTCTTTGGTCGACAAGTGTCATGGGGACCATTTCAATTCATTTCTTTTATTGACAAGTGTCATGAGGACCACTTTCAATGATTAGTTTTCTTAATTTCCTTAATTTTCTCAAAAAACCAAACCAGCCTATTAAAAAGTAACGGAGGGAGTATATCATATCCTTTCAGGGGTATAATTGACAACCAAACTTTAATATAACATATCTAAAAATCCGTGCCTTGGAATTTTATAAATTTTATCTCGTTGGAAAGGTTATAAAATACTCTACGCAACGAGTACAAACAACAATATTAAATTTAAAGTTTTGCGAAAAATTCGGAAATATTTATCATTTTAGGCACAATTTTAGAAATTAAATGTATATCCATTGTGCAAACCACCACAAAGGATACAGAATACTTTATGTACCAAAATTTTGATTTATGCATCAACTAATTTTCCGTTGCAATTAATAAAACGATGTACTCCCTCCGTTTCAAGAAAATGATACTTTCATTTTTAGGCACAATTCTCGAAAATTGAATGCATAGCCATTATGCAAACCACCACAAAGGATGCATAACACATCATGCAACCATATTTTGATTTATGGATCGACTAATTTTCCGTTTCGAAAAAGTGATACTTTCATATCCCGTTTCAGAAAAGTGATACTTTCACTTAAGTTTCGGGAAAAGTGATACTTTCGTCTAGTTTGGAAAAAATGAAACTTTCGTTAGTTTTTCGAAAAAGTATTACTTTTAGAAACGGGGAGAAAGTATCACTTTTTTCAAACGGGCGTAAAGTATCACTTTTCCAAACGGACGAATAATCGTAGACAAACCCCATCTTGATTCTTCTTGGTCGGCCTTTCCACCGTGGCAACGGTCGTACTAATATTTAAATACAATTATTCAGTTAAAATTTTGTATTGGTAGTTGTTTAACCAAAGTGTTTTATCACGTTGATTTTTGTTTAAAAGTCTATAAATTCGTTTTGTAATACATTTATGCGATTAAATTGTTTACTTCTTGTTAAATAATCACGCTAAAATGTTTTTTTCCATCTTATTAGTCTCGTAATAAGGTCATTTATCATATATGTAAGCCGAATTTTAAGTGCCGAACTCACATTTATAAAACGAATATGCACGTACGTATGTCGTTAGAACTCTTGTCCGAACAACGAACCGTTGACCGGATTTTTGACCGAATCCGACCTATCCGAATCCGTATAATTCCCGTACGTATTCCATCCCGAACTACTACCCGTACCCGAATTGCTAACTAGGGGATAGATAGACACTTGACGGTATTCGGCAATCTTTACCATGTCTATTAAAGAGTGACTAGAATCTGACAAACCGTGGAAAATCAAACTTCTCGTTACTCTTGTTCTCGTTGAACCTATCTATAAATTCTTAATATTTTTCGTCTAAGATTTTCCAAATGTAGGACCCAGAAAGTTACCCTTCCAACCGACTCTTTAAACTCAACACGAACCGATAGCTTGTTGTTCTCTTGATCACTTCTGTTCATACACCATGTATACATAAATCTATTATATCCCCGTAATACTACGATAAAAAAATTTTGCGTAGTAAATCTATTATCACTTTTGTTCATACACCATGTCAAGAACAAAAGGGCGAAGAAGTAACAGTGTCGTACAATCCGTTCCCAATCTTGTGTAAAAGCTCTAGACGAAACCAAGGGGCCATCAATGTCGACAAAATCTGAAAACGGCAAAGGTAATGTGTATACATAAAGATGTTTCAGATAGTGTAGGTGTAAATAATCCACAGGGACAGGTGGAATGATCCTAAGCCATGGCGTATCAGAGAAAGTATGCATCTAGAGTACCGGATCACCTCTCCGAATCTGGGCGCAAGAAAAGAGGAGCGTAGACAGCTCAAAAGTCGACGAAAAGGGGAAAAGTTGTGATGCGATGGACATCGGGTCTTGGAGCAATAAATGCGGTGACGAGTTGGTGAAGAGATAAGAAGAACTCGGTCAAGGAAGGCTCGGCCAAGGATCCAAAGGGCGAAATCGATCATCCCCATCAAGTGGGCGACATCGAGTGACGAAATAGCGAGAAGTAGACATCACTCGGCTTGACGTCCCGGCCGAACAAATAAGAACATCATTTGAGGCATCGACGATCACCCGAGAGGAACTTCGAGGAAGCTACGCATGAGCCTAACATCGTAGTCTTGGATGTATCATCACTTGTAACTATAAATAGAGACCATGTAGAGAGGTAGAACTTAAGTAAGCAAGGAGGAAAGAGAGCATACTCATAACATTGAGAGAGAATCACCCGTCTTGTAACCTTGAATCGAGTAATAAGATCATCCTTTAACCCCCAGTGGACGTAGGTAATCATCTAGAACCACGTATATCTCGTGTTCTCTTACTTTCCTTGTTTGTTTTTCTTCTTTGCGTGCATGCTTAATTATCTTTGGATGTAGAAGTAGGATTTTCTACATCTACATTCTCGCGCCGACTAAAGGGGAGCGTATAACATCTCCGGATACCTTGAAATCGGACGCTAAAAGGGAAAATCCGAGCTCTAAGCCACCTTGTGTCTTTGGTTGATGCTAAGGAGAAACCCTTTGGTCTGCTATCTTTGTTTTCTTAGTAACGTCTTGTTGAGTTGATAGAAGTTAGCTTTGTGTTCTTGTTTTGTTATCTTTGTTTTCTTAGCAACATCTTGTCGAGATTGATAAAAGTTAGCCTTGCGTTCTTGCTTGTTATCTTCGTTTTGTTATCTTCGTGTCGAGTTGATATAAGTTCGTTTTTGTGTTCTAACCGGTAGTCTCCATTTTCCAAGCAAAACAAGTTTTCCGCTAAGCAAGCAAAGCCGTCAAGACCGCTCCGTCACGATAGGCTGTTTGCTTAAGACGCCTCAGAGAGTTATCGGATGACCCATGAGCTCCCTAAGTAGCATCTTTCGATGTTGGTAGAAGCTAGAAGGGGATCCCATTTATTGATTGTGATCCGTGGCTTCAAACCCCGTTGTAAGAGAGATTCAACGGCTCTATCGACATCTAGTGAGGATAGTTGACGCTAAACGAAAGACTCTAACAAGCGCAACGCGTAGATTACTAGGACAATCTTCTAGGGAGAGATATTGTCGCATCTATCTCCATTCCACACCAGTCTTCATTTTAGCGAGGTAAACGAAGCACGATAATGGTGGAAACGGGGCTAGCTCAGAATCATTGAGTCTAGTCCTTGGAAACCATGGCCGGCGGGATTATAGTGAACGGCCCGAGTCTCACCATAATCCTACGCTAAGAGCCTCACAAAGATCGGTGGAAAATCGCAGGAATCTTGCGGCCATCGCACGACGGTCCGCCAAGGGTCGTCGTCATCGCCTATCACCGCCATGAAAGAAATCTTCCGATTCAACGCACGAATGATTAATGACTTGGCGCTAGGAATGTTAGGACAAATAATGATTAATGCATAGGGAAAGTATCGAAAGCGATGTGTCAAGACAGACTTTTCAAAGTTTGTCCTTTTGCGGCAAAAACAACTTGATCTCTTGAGTCCGACACGCTAGCGTAAATGGAAGCGTCTTATAAAAAACCTTTTAACTCGCACCGAACCTTTTTCACCCCATCCTTAACCTTTTCAAAAGCGGTTCGAAGTAAGTGCTGTCTACCTTGGCGACGAGGAACGAGCGGATAGGCGAGCCGAGGAACGAGGACGATAGCAAAGGCAATGGCAAGTACCTCCGGGACGAGCAGGATCCCGAGGAACAATTTTGGCCGGGATCTAGCGGGCAAGAGGTACTCACGGATTCCCAAAGACGGAGATCGTCGACCTAACAACCGGGCGAGACTCGGGCGTTGATCAAAGTCATGACTAGGGCCGACGAGGAGGTCGATCGGGCCGAGATGACGACTACCCACCCGGATGTTGAGGATTAACCCGAGCGAGATGGGGCCGAGGAACGAGGGCAGCATGGAAGGACGGAGAACCGGCATCGGGATGCGAGGAGGAGGAGGAAGTTCAAACGATACACGAGGAACGAAGGAGAGAAAGACAACCTACGAGCACCAAAGAGATTTAGAACGAGAGGCCGAGAGGCTTAGGCAAGTACACTTGGCAGTGGGGGAACCCTAATCGGGACGTCCCCCGACCCGCCAACCGCCCCACGGTTGTTCCCCGGCAGTGATCGATCACCCAACGGCTCCGATCGTCCCTCCTATCGCTCTCACTACGAGACCCCCAACCGCACCCCCTAACACAACGGGACACCAAGTGAATGGTCACTCTAGTCACGAGAGCACCGACCCGATGTTACTCGCCATACTGGCAAGCCAAAGAAGACAGGAGGACCTAATGAGAGAATTGCAGAGGAGAAACTTGGCGCTAGAATACGAGAATTACCAACTCCGCAATGGGAGAACGGGGTCGAGAGGATCATCAAGCCGAGGCGCCTCTAGCAACCACACTCAACCAAGGGACGCCCCACCCCCTTCACCGAGCCGAGGACGAGTACCCGACCCTAATCGGCCAAGAGAAGGGTATGGGCCATCCGAGGATTCTTCTACCGATGAGGAAGCAACCAACGAGAGTACGGACGCGTCCACCAAACAAAAGATCGAACGGCTCGAGCGGATGGTTAAGCAACCGGCGGAGACAGCGAGGATGATAAGTTAGCGAAGTAATCAATGAAGCCCATAAGACACCGTTTTACCGGGAATTGGACCGAACACCATTTCCACCAAAGTGCACGCATTGCCAATCTTCCCATCTAGGTTCGACGGCACAGCGACGCGGAGAACACATCAAGATGTACGGCATGTCCTTACTGCAGTGGAAGAATCACGATGTGGTCATGTGCAAATTCTTCCCTCGCTAGTCTAGAAGGAGAAGCGAAGAGTTGGTTCTACACCCCGCCCGATAAATCCGTTGGGAGCTATGCGGTTTTGGTGGAAACCTTTCTCGAGACATACATGCATAACAAGATAGCTCGGCCCAGAGTCGACAAGTTATTTACCCCGGCGCGAAGACTCGGGGAGCATTGCGGTCCTTAACTGGACAGATGGAGGAAGTTATGCACGGATATAGGAAAGCACCTGGTCGACCAACGAGATATTCGGCTCGAGAACTCGCTAAGAAAGTCGGATCCCATCCGGTGGCAATGTACACAGAGAAGCCCAAGACACTAAGGGATATCCAGGAAGATGCGGGGAGCACTATATCGCCTTGGAGGAGATCCGGGAAGGAGCGCAAGATAGGGGAATACAAGAGGCGAGCACCGCGAGAAGAGGCTACCCCAGAGAAGCCACGAAATGATCCGAGAAAAGGCCCGGTGCCCAGCCCCAGGGTGAAAACAAGAAAGTTTGGGTCGAGAGGGGAAAGAAGCCTCACCACGAGCCAAGATCATACACTCCGCTCAATGCACCCTTGGAAGAAGTGTTCAAGGAGGTGGAAAAGAGGAATGATATCCGTTATCCCAAGACTCGGGGAATCCATTCGACGGGACAAGGAACCACCCGAGTTCCGCCATTATCATCGGTTCAGCGGCCATTCAACCAATGATTGTAGAGAAGTGAAGGACATCGTCCAAGCACGATCGCGATGGGTATCTACGGCATTTCGTCAAAACACCGTCGACACCGGCCCAGCCCGAGGTCCCGGTACATCAAATAAGAATCAATCGCGGCGCATCAGTTCACTTGTAATACCATATCACACTCGGCAACACAAGGATACGATTTAGGGACCGGTATCACCTCGAGGATACACAAGAGGGACAGATCGGGCAGAGAAATCTTTAGCGTGGCCAAGACCCTCCCTATGGAGCCATGGATGATGCAGCCGATTACTTTTTCGGTGAAAGATGTTCCATTAAACGGGCAAGCACATGGGGATCCCTTAGTAATAACCCTGCTGATCGAGGAATGGGGCGTCCATAGGATATTAATGGACAGTGGTAGTTCAGTCGAAGTTTTGTTCTATGACACTTTCAAGAGGATGGAATTGTCTGATGACGTCCTGATCCCGTCGACTTATCGAATTTACGGCTTCAACGGTACGGTGACAGTGCCAAAGGGAGAAGTCACTCTCAGAGTCTCGGACGGGGAAGGGTTCCTTGACACATTGACCACCTTTTGCGTAGTCGATGTCGCATCACCGTATGAAGCGATCCTGGGGACGACCTTGGATCGCGAGGGATCAAGGGAGTCGCCTCGGCCTACCATCGAGATTGCGCTTCCCTTCCTATCGCGGAGTATTAGAGGTGCTAGGCGACCCCCAAGCGGCAAGACAGGTGTGTGCGAGATAGACATCCAACGAGAATGAGGAAAGACGGTCGAGAAACGCCAAGAAAAGAAGAAGTCTAAGGAAATGGAGGCGGAGAGGAATTGGAAAAGGTAATGTCACAAGCCATCGCCACCTATGAAGCGGGCGAGACAGAAATCTTGTAGCAATCACGGGAGCGTAAAGTCGTGAGCCAAAGCAAAACTTTTCGGCCCTAGAACCAACCCGGCAAGTCAACGGGCACAGGAGGAGAGCCGAGGTTAGTGAGAATAGGTCACGCTTAACGAACGAGCAATCCAATCCGGTGATAGCCCTCCTGAAGGAGCACATGGATGTATTCGCTTGCGGATGCACGACATGGAAGGCATCGACCCGTAAGTTTGCTCGCACCATCGCGGATAGACCCCAAGTTCGACCGATCGACAAAAGATGAGAAGAATCGCACCCGAGCTACAACCGGTGATGGAGGCCGAGTCAAGAAACTGTACGCGGCGGGAATCATCAGAAAAAGCCCAATATCCGCAATGGATATCTAATATGGTGATAGTCCCCAAGAGGAATGGGGGCGTCCGAGTTTGCGTCGACTATAGCGATTTGAACAAGGCATGCCCAAAGGACAGCTTCCCTCTCCCCAGCATCGACCAGTTAGTGGAATCCATTGTCGGGTATAAGGCGATAACACTCATGGACGGGTACTCGGGATATAACCAAATTCCCCTGGCCCCCGAAGACCAGGAGCATACGTCTTTTTTCACGCCAAGAGGACTGTGTTGCTACACCAAAATGCCATTCGGGCTGAGAAATGCGGGCGCTACATATCAGAGGCTGGTGGAGGACATGTTTGAGGATAAAATACACGACACCATCGAAGTATACGTGGACGACATCTTTGGTCAAGACTAAAGTAGCCGATACTCACATCGACGACCTTAGAGACATCTTCCGAGACCATGAGGAAATACAAGATGAGGGCGAATCCGTCCAAGTGCACCTTCGGGTCACCTCGAGCAAGTTTCTAGGATACATAATCACCGACAAAGGGATCGAGGCAGATCCGAGATAAAATCAAAGCCGTAATAGAAATGCCATCACCTCGTAATGATTAAGGACGTGCAACTACCGAACGGGAACTTGGCGGCTTTAGGACGATTCATCTCTCGATCGTCGGACAAGTGCAAGGATTTCTTCGGGACGTTAAGGAAGGGAGAGAAGTTTAAATGGACCGAGGAGTGTGAGGAAGCATTCGAGTAAAATCAAGCAACATATGGCAAGCCTGGGGTGTTACAAAGACCCGAGCAGAAGACATACTAACACCGTATCTAAAGGGCAACCAGTCATGCCATCAGCGCTTGTGTTGGTCAAGAACGAGGGAGCAGAGGAAAAGCCGGTATATTTCATAAGCAAGACCATGAACCCGGCGGAAAAGAACTACACCAGAATCGAGCAACTCATACTAGCGCTAGTGTTTGCAACACAGAAGCTCCGGACGTATTTCCAAACTCATAAGATTCGAGTGCTTACCAAGTCCTCCATAGAGCCGTACTTGACAATGCAGCTAGGTGGGCGGATCTCCAAATGGAGCGCACAAATAAACGATTCGATATCTTTTATGAAATGAGGACGGCGGTGAAAGCATGTGGCGATGTGGCCGATTTTTTGCGAGACTTACCCCTCAAAGGACGAGGACGAAGTAGAGGACATCCCGGAATGGAGGAAGATCGAGAAGACTCACCCGATTTACTCGAGACCTGCGACCCGACACGATGGGAGGTTTTCGTTGACGGTCATCCAATAAAGACGGTTCGGGTTTAGGACTGGTCTTCACGACACCAAAGGGCAAGAAAATGGTCCACTCCTTTAGGCTTGAGTTTAAAGCAACCAACAATGTCACGGAGTACGAAGCGGTAATACATGCCCTACGCTTGATCGTAGAGATGGGCATCCAGGAGGTACGACTGACAAGCGACTCCCAGCTAGTTGTGCGGCAAATCAACGGGCAATATGCCATACATGACCCCTTGTTGCAGAAATACTGGGAGCTCGCCCAATCCTACATCGGGCAAATACCAAGCATCAAATTCCGACACATCTGCAGAAAAGACAATCGGCATTCGGATGCCCTGGCATATATCGCTTCCATGTTGACAGACTCAAGCATTGAGGGTATTAGAATCATGAGGATCCTAATGCCTTCAGTACCCGAGAACGTGGATATCGGCGCACAAGTCGCGGCAACCACTACCGATCAATATCGGGCCGATGATTGGAGAAAGCCGATCCATGAATACCTCAAACAGGAAGGTTGCCCAAGGGGAGGCCCGAGATCAACAAGATCAAGAGCAAAGCCGCCACGCACGAACTTAGGGATGGCACCCTATACCGAAAATCATACCTAGGACCATTGCTAAAGTGCACGAGTAAGGAGGAGGGGCAGATGATCCTTAACGAATTACACTATGGGGTCATGGAAACCACGGCTCGGGCCATCAGACCTAGCGGCACGAGCTAAAATCATGGGATACTTCTGGCCGTACATGAATGAGGACGCGAAGCATATGGCCACCGTTTGCGACGAGTGCCAGAAATTTGGGAAGAAGATACATGCGCCGGCTGTAACATTGAACTCCGTCATTAGTCCCTGGCCCTTCGCTAAATGGGAATCGACATCGTAGGACCACTACACGTCGGATCAGGACAAAGGAAGTATTTAATTGTAGCCACCGACTATTTCACCAAGTGGGTTGAGGCCGCTCCGCTAAGGCACATACGGGATAAGGATGTTTTTCGGTTCATCTGGGAACACATCATATGTCGCTTTGGGGTTCCGGCAGCAATCGTCTCTGACAACGGGAAACAATTGCAAGGCAAAAACATCGACCTGCTATTCAACACTTACAACATCCGAAAGAGCAAGTCCACGCCCCTATACCCCCAAAGCAATGGACAAGCCGAGATCACAAACAAGACCATCGCCGATAACATGAAGAAGAAACTCGACGGGGAATATGGGGAATGGTGTGAAGAGCTCTACAACGTCTTGTGGGCGTATAGGACAACTCGCAGGGAGGCAACGGGATTGTCACCCTTCATGCTAACATACGGGACCGAAGCCATCCTGCCTACGGAGGCGATGATACCTACCACGAGGACCGAAGCGTG
The DNA here is from genome assembly GCA_023531295.1 of Papaver armeniacum. Taxonomy (NCBI): domain Eukaryota; kingdom Viridiplantae; phylum Streptophyta; class Magnoliopsida; order Ranunculales; family Papaveraceae; genus Papaver; species Papaver armeniacum. The sequence continues at coordinate 104,893 of JAJJWW010015177.1, forward strand.
GAGGCGAAACATCTCGGCGGACCTTATCTTGGCTAAACTTGACGATCTAGAAGAAACGAGAGAGATGGCCCTGCAAAAGATGGAAAATTACCAACGTAGGATCCAACGAGAATACAACAAACGGGTCCGACCAAGAGAATTCCAACCGGGGCAGCTGGTACTAAAGCACCTACCTAGCTATGAGCGTGACAAGAAGGGCGGTAAACTTGCACCGCGGTGGGGAGGACCCTACACAATAGTTGAGAAAGTCGGAGAAGGGGCATACAAGATACTGAAGCCGGACGGAACACCCGAGCCACAACCATGGAACGCGACACGACTAAAGCTCTACCATCCATGAAATCAGGTAAGATATCTTGTCATCTATTTCCGTGAAAGGCCGCGTGGGGTTGGAAATATGACAAGTGCGTCTCGAATGGTCGTTTCGAACCCGGGGCGATGGCATTGTGCAAGTGCCGGGGCGACTTACATTAACACGGACTATTCGAACTCGGGGCGATGGCAGTGTGCAAGTGCCGAGGTAGTTCAGGGGCCCTGGCGGTTGGAAACCAGTGGCCGATTGTCGAGGCATGAGTACTCGACAATCGAAAGCGATCAACATTGCTCTCCTCGCAAGTGGCCGAATCACTTGCCCAAGAAGGTTAATCGATAACTTCTTGGGATGTCGATCCCATAGAAACTAGGCAAGACCAACTCCCCTTCCACTAGATCTCGAAATACGGTGATGAGATGCCTCAGTCAGGACATGGCATCGGGCCCGATGACCCTCCTTGTTGAGTGTGTTCGACAGAAACGACATTTGTGACTAACTTGTCTATTCATGCAGGCATAAATAAGGATAATAACGAGGCTACGACAGAAAGCCACACACGGGCAACCCAACATAAATAAGGATAATAACATCAGTAGTATAACAGCATCAGTAGCAAGAAGAGCAAACAAACCGGCGACGCAAAGACCCCATAACAAGTTATGCAAGAAGTTAACAAGGTGTTCAAACGAATTACAACCCGAGGAAAAGGGCAAGACAGCGACGCAGCGCTACAAAAAACATGATCACTCTTTGGAGGAAGTAGAACCCGGGACAGCCCTCTTGGCGGCAGCATCGGCTCGCTTCTTATCAAGCACTGCCTTCACACCGGCTTTGACCTTCGAGACGAGCTCCTCACTGAACTTCGCTTTCTCGGCAGCAAGATCCCGCGCTAGCTGCTCCGACGCCGCTTCAGCAGTGGCCACTCGATCGAGCAAATGAGCCTCCTTCCCCTTCAAACGAACGTTCTCCTCCTCCAACGAGGCTACTTTCTTCTGCTCGGCTGCCAAGACAACAAGAACGGTCAGTCACACAACAACAACAACAAGATAACAACATGGAAAGCACGACACAAGGCACACCACCTTCCAACAAAGGGGCAATTATTCTAATCGACTCCTCGGACTCGACAAAGCTACACTCGAGGCGAGACACCTTCGAAGAGAGTTCTAGGTATCATTTGTTCATTAAACTCATTAGTGGGGCAATACTTCTTGTGATCACTCCATTCCTCCCTCTCGTCGAGAATGGGCAGCCTGCAAACCCGACAATTGAGCACGCACCCAATCCAACTCCTCGAAACCTTTACGAACTCCTTAAGCTTCTCAAGGGCCTTTGGCTACACTTCTCGGCAGCGTCCCTCTCCCCCAAGATCCGGAGGCGATCCGCATGCGAGATCCCGAACTCCGAAGTCTTAGCCGACCACATTGACCTTCTAAGTTGTCGGCTAATAATGTTTTCTCGGCCGCTATACCTTGGAAGTGAGCTAGGTCCGCCCTCAAATTATCTATTTCCTCGGGAACATACTCAAACGTCTCGCACCGATAAAGTTTGGATTGAAGATCTTCAATATCGGTTTCTAGACGATCAATCTTAGCAACCTTATTGACTATTCTCGTTTGTAAGTTCGAAACATGATCTCGTTCTATGTTCGCTTCCTCTTCAATGACGACACCTTGTGGCAGCGTCGGCCTCCACAATAGAAGATTCGGCTAAGCAGGAGTACTAAACTTAGGATATTGGCACTACAAGATCAATCACAACTAGTTGCGAATAAAACGAATACCTTAGGTTTTGGCCAACTCCTTCTCCAACCCTCGAGACCGTTCGCGCTCTGCTGCAACAAGAGACGAAGATCCTCCCTCTCGACGGCCTCCCGCATTGGATGGCAGCATTCAACAATGGAGCGGTTGACATCCTAAGAACAACACCAACATAGTCAGCCCTAAACAAAAACAAAAACGTAGCACCCGAACAGTTCAACTCACCAGGAGATCAAAGGTACTTTTCAGACCGGCCTCATACAACGAGACGGCATTGACCTTCTCTTCATCGGACAAAGAGGCGAAATCGGGAGAGATAAGTGCCCCAAGCGAGTTGCACATAGGGCCCGAGATAGTGAAGGAGGTACTGCCACTGGAATTAGGAACCACGGTAGGGAAAGTCTTCGCGGTTGACCCCGACAAACAACATTCTCCACATCACGGTCGATCAAACCGTTCCCACCACCACCCGACTTCTCCGTCTGACCCGACTCCCCCTCATTACCAAGGACATCATCCTCATCATCAAAAAGACCTTCTTCATCATCACCTTCATATACAACATACACAGTGCCATCGGCAAGAACAATCCCTTCACCTCACCACTTCCTAGGGCACATCCTTCTCCGGCGGGCACATCCTCCTTAGGTTCTTTACCCCTTCCCTTAGGCTTCCCACCTACAAAGGCGCACGAATCGTCGGGACGACTTCGAGGCGACCTCCCCAGGAAATGTGACAAAGGTAGTCGATCATCGGGATCCTCACCGTCCTTCGCCGAAGCACCAAGCTGACCTTGTCAACCTTCAACTCACGTGCATCAGCCGACGTCGATCCATGCAAGGCAACAAATAGGGGCACGTACATGTACGTTAAATAAAAAATAATAAGTATATTTGTTACCTTCCCCCGTATCCTCCTCGGCTCCGGCAATCCTATCCCTCTTCCGATGAACGAAAACCTCGGAAGGAATACCACGGGACTTAGTCTGAAAAACACCAAAACAAAACATCACCCCGCAAGTCGCCCGAGCCGATCAATCAAACTAGAGAGACAGAGAAATGCACTGACCCGATCAACGTTGACTACCCAGAAAGGATAAAATTCGGCCGGAGGAGGGAGCTTGCCACTCAAAAGAGGGCGGAAATAGCCGGGCGGAACCGGTCCCAAGCCGTGTCATTGGTATGACTGGGGCGTGCTTGTTGGAACTCTTTCCTGGGGTCTTCATCCAAAAGAAGTCTCGACTCCCTGGGAAGAGTTTTATGACGGTGAGGGTGGCAACAAACCGGCGAGATCGCCATTAGTAGTGGTCCCGCTCCGATAATTATCGGCGAAGATGGCAGGAGTATAGTCACTCGCCTGAGAAGGATCGAAGGTAGACCAAGTAGTAGGAGCGCACTCGCCTCGACTACGCTTCTCCCACTCGGACAGGATACGGAAAGTGTTACCATTCCATTGGGCCAAGGCACGGCACTGGGACGGATCTTAGAGAGGGCCTCGTACGAGAACGGGCGACTAGGATCATATGTAGGGAAACGCAGCCCGAGCTCTAGGCGACCGACCTGGTGACAATGGTCGCCTCGGCTGAATGAGGAAATCTCAAAACATCCTCCTTATTCATAACACCCCTCTGGCCTGACAAGAGCCTGACATCATACCCGTGAAGACCGAATTCATCTTTCAGCTATTGAACATATTGCTCGTCCGTTAAGTCCTTAGTAGTCCTCTTGTCGACCCTCTACAAGAAAACGAAGATGGGTTATCGGAAAGATAGAATCTAGAGCGATAATCATACTTGGAAGGACTCTCGACGAACGGGGAATCAAGTGGTACGCCGTCTTCATCGGAAAACACATAACTCACACACCTTCTTTCGTCATGTGAGGAGTTGAAGACGCCATAAAGACTAATGAGAAAAAACGGCGGGAGAAGCGAAACACTGGCGGAACCGGGAGGTTGCAGGCGGCAACGGAGACGGAGAAGACGACGGAAAATGGAGAAGAGAGGGAAGAGATTTGTCGAGGAAATAGCCAAGCTGACAACGAAAAGAAGATGGAGAAGGAACGAAGTTGCGGAGAGGATGGAGGAGGAATGAAGTTGCAGAGAGGATAAAAAAAAAAAAAGAGTGAAGTTGCGAGAGAAGAAAATAAGAGGGAAACAAGGTTTAGACGTCGGACTTATAAACCCCTCTGTGTGGTAACCAGGAAGAGAAGGTGAACCGGTTGCGAGAAAGAAGCGAGTGGGGAACAAAGCATGCGAAAAACCGGCATGACCGAGGACGTGGGAAGACGAGGCGGTTATTCTTCCCCACGTGTTGACCACACGAGTGAAAGAAGGGGCATAAATGTAGGTGTAAATAATCCACAGGACGAGTGGAATGATCCTAAGCCATGGCGTATCGCAGAGAAAGTATGCATCTAGAGTACCTAGGATCACCTCTCCGAATCGGGCGCAAGAAAAGAGGAGCAGAGACAGCTCGAAAAGTCGACGAAAAGGGGAAAAGTTGTGATGCGATGGACATCGGGTCTTTGGAGCAATAAATGCGCTGACAGAGTTGGTGAAGAGATAAGAAGAACTCGGTCAAGGAAGGCTCGGCCAAGGATCCAAAGGGCGAAATCGATCATCCCCATCAAGTGGGCGACATCGAGTGACGAAATAGCAGAAGTAGACATCACTCGGCTTGACGTCCCGACCCGAACAAATAAGAACATCGGCTGAGGCATCGACTGATCACCCGAGAGGAACTTCGAGGAAGCTACGCCAGGCCTAACATCGTAGTACTGGATGTATCATCACTTGTAACTATAAATAGAGACCATGTAGAGAGGTAGAACTTAAGTAAGCAAGGAGGAAAGAGAGCATACTCATAACATTGAGAGAGAATCACCCGTCTTGTAACCTTGAATCGAGTAATAAGATCATCCTTTAACCCCGTGGACGTAGGTAATCATGCCGAACCACGTATATCTCGTGTTCTCTTACTTTCCTTGTTTGTTTTGCTTCTTTGCGTGCATGCTTAATTATCTTTGGATGTAGAAGTAGGATTTTCTACATCTACAGATAGTATTACTCTGAAGGCGAGCATTCTTCTAAAGTTTCCATCCATCGTGTTTTTTTGTATTATAAGATATCGGAGGTGCATATAAGCTTATTTATATCGGTATCTAATCATAGTTGCCTTATTTCTATGAAGTAGCTGCTGAAACAGATGGGGATAAAGATTCTGCGTCCCTAGACGGTTCGACCATAACCAACGAGCAGTAATGTTCCCCATGATAAGTTTTACATCTTACTAGTTACAACTTGTTACTTGAAATAATTGCTGGATCTTTTGCAGGTACATTCACCCCAAGAGTATTCGGGATAGACCTACTCGATATCCAGTTACTCCAGTTTAGAAACTATAGGTTTTCTAAGAAAGGTGTTGGATATGCCGGAACAGAAGTTATTTCGGAAAACCGTGTTTGGACATCTTTTGGTTTTGGATATGCCGGAGGATACCCACTTCTCCAGCACTGTTGTGCATTTTTTGCTTTCTAGGGAGATCAGGGTTGATGATTACCCTGATCCTGATTGTATGCACTTTGAGGCAGGGGGAACTACGATAAAATTTGGAAAGAAAGAATTTGCCCTGCAATCAGGGCTCAATTTTAAAGGTTTTAAAAAAATTTCCCTTGTTGTCACATCTGAATCATCACTTCAGGATAAATACTTCCCAAATGTTAAGAATATAACCGCCAGAGTAGTTATAGATTACTTGAAGGAAGGTGGGTTTAAGGGCCCGACCGAGGAGAAGGTCAAGTTATGCTTACTTGTGGTTGTGCACACTCTCCTAATGGGAAGCCAGTCGAGAGAATGCGTAAAGCAATTTTTTTGGCACCTAGTCCGGGATATGAAGCTATTCAATAATTACGCCTGGGGTGATATGATTTTCAAGAGAACCATTATACGACTAAAAACATCTCTAGCTAATTTGGGATGGAAATTGGATAGTTCTGAGGTTCCTCAATTTAACCAGATAACTGGACAAAAACAAAGATATCAAGTACAAGGTGTATGGTCTTCCGTATGCGTTCCAGGTAAGAGCACTCGGTTCAACATTTTCTGCATTTTTGAAAAGAATGTTAGAGGATCTTTTTTTGATTTTCGTTGCACCCGGCTGCTATAGACCTGGGCCATGGAATCACTTTATTCGCTAGATCTGTCTTGTGCTAAATTCATACGGGGTGCAGCTGCATGGCTTCCTCACATGGTTTGTGTACAACACAAAGTCAGTCCAAGATACGCCGACCTCCTTGCAAAATTGGAAGCTACCAACGTATGTCTACCGATTAGTTATTTCTTTTATTCATCATATACACCCACCCGTCCATAACGTGGTTGTCTAATTTTTCAGATGTAATCTTTGATGAAACATTATTACAGGTAGCAGTCACAACTAGCATCATGTGGCACCCACAGGATGCAAATCGTTTGAAAATGTTAGGCGTAGTAACGGGCGATACTGATGAAGAGGATGTGGACAACGAACATGGGCTAAATAATGAGAATAAGGATCTAGATATGGAGCTAGGCCTCAATCAGGAACGGGCGCACATTAGTGCCACCGATCCCTACACAACCAGTAGCTTCCAAGACAATGGATTGTTGAAGCAACTCGAGACAAATGTGGCTGAACTTTCTCAGCACATTCAGGATATAGTTCCTGAAGTCTCGGATCTTAAGGAATCGTTGTACAAGCATACCAAAATTAGCAAGTCAATTCTGTCCATGTTGAAAATGTTGGTGAGTAAACAACCGCCCACCCTAATCCCTTTGTATCCATTCGTACTTTAATCGAGGGGAAATTTTTATTACAGACTGAGAATGTGGCACCAGACATAGAAGAAATGAGCCCTAGCAAAAAACAGTTGACTCCCGGTAAATAAAAAAAAAAAAAAGCTTACAGGAAAGTAACGACGATAGCGTGAAGCGTTTGAATACATCTCTGTTGATGAGGTTGCAGGTACCTAAAGATGTCCCTGTGGAGGGAAGAAAAGATCTAGGGCGCGACATCCAAACTAATAATCGTGTACAATTTACTGGAAAGAAACAGATAGATGATAATGATCACATTCCTGGAGAAAACGAATTCGACGGTAACGGCAGGTTCGACGGTAATAGCGAAACCTCTTATAGGACCCGGGAAGAAAGTGTCTGCTATTTTTACAAGGATGAGGGCATTAAAAATCCCGTCATGCCTAATGTTGTACTTCAGCAGACAGACGTCAAAAGTTACTGTGATGAAAAGATCCCCAACAAACCAGAAATTGATGTTAAACAAGGATGCGGTGATGGTGATAGAATGTCAACCAAGAGGTTGTTCATAGATATGACAGGATTGGATGACAAGAGTATGCAAAGCACCCAACAAGCCGATGAAAAATTGAAGAAGAGAAACAAACAGGTATCAGCTCAGCCAAAAAGACGGTCCAGAAGGATTCGGGGTTTACGCGAGCATACGGACTTTGCCTGCATAGACAGGGATAAACCTTCCATCCCGAAATTGCATAAAATTGCACTAAACGAATACCTAAATGGAGCGCCCCCGGAACCGCGATGCAATTTGTTGGAGCCGGACCACCTTATCCATGTACTGAAGGGAAGCTGGCTTTCTAGTACCGTAAGTACTGATAAACTGATTTCTAAAAAGTTGAGATTATTAGTCCTATTGTTATTTGATAGTTAACACAAACTAATAGTAGGTGAGGATATTAATTCGGCATAACAACTTAATGATACAGACACAAAGAAATTGTGCGAAGCAAACAGAAGATTGGATTTTCTCATTTCTATCTCATTTTCAACGATACATGACGCCTATATATAGGCCTGAGTAGCGGTAAGAAGAAAACTTAAAGTGCCACCTATATGTATACGTGGCATAATGTGATACAAATTTGTGCCTAAACTGGATTAGCTTAAACTAGACAAGCTTATCCTTTAGCCGACTGAGTCAGTGGATCAGCCACTATTCTCGAACGTTCCACAACACTCCCCCTTGGATGATCCGCTATTCAAAATATTGTTTTGTCCAAAACTTTGTCGGTGAAAATCCGTTGCTTCATTGAAACTTTGCCAGAAAAATCCGGTTGGGATAAAAACTGGTCCAAAGAAAAATAGTGCAATACTTGTGGTTTTAAAGCGATGGTGAAATGGTTTTCTCCCTTCGCCAAAGTTGTCCGGGAAAACCGTTTGGGACAAAATCCTAACACTTGAAGCTCAAATTCGAGGTTGGTTGCTGCCGTGAAATGCTTCCTCCATCAAAAATGCACCAGGAAAACCAATAGGGACAAAACCTGAGCGTTTAAAAGTTCATAGTAATGCCGACGTCAATGAGAAGGTTGCACCGAGAAGATGTTTTCCGGAAAAACCATATACGGTAAAAACTCGAACCAAAATGCGATCATCTGATACCACATCTTAAGAACCTCTATGGATATGCATCTCGTTAGATGGTGATCATCGTTCTAAGATTGTTATCTCATTAAAAACCTCGCTAGGAAAACCCATAAGAGCAAAACCTAAGCGTAGGAAAACATGAGTACTTAGAACAACGATAGACCCGCAGATGTTGCCTCGTTAAAACCTTTCCAAGAAAAACCTAGAGGGATAAAAAACCAGGACGAAGGAAAAAGAGTACAACACGTCGAACTGCGAATAGCAGTGGAATCGCACGCCTCATTAAAACCTTGACAAGGAAAACCCAGTGGGACAAAACCTTGATTAAGAAAAAAGAGTACACGACGTAATGTCCAATATGCCCATATCCATAGTCTTCCATGGCTTTACTCCCCCTAATGAGAAGCCTTCTCGGTTGATCATTATGCATGGTAGTACTGCGTAGAGTTCCGAACCACCCTTTAAAGTCTTCAGCAGCTCCAGCTTCCTTTAGTTGAGAAAATCAGTCTGATTTTCCTCTGTGCAATTTCTTAATGATCATCTGGTTGTGCCAGCCTTTTATATATTCTCCGCTAGCTTTGTCTGAACAATCATAATTCATCGGAGGATAAACAAGTTCCTCTTTTACAAGACTATTAGCTAGGAAAATATTTAGCTGCTTCAACGACCCTGCCAAAAACCAAAACTTAAACAGTCTGATTAGCTTTTCTCTGTGGGAGACATATATCGATCTTTCATGCAGAAGATCAAGCTTAATGGTACCAAGAAGATGAGGGGGGGACTTTCTTCGGACCGATGTCTCGATATTGGTGCTGGTTAGAGCCAGACTTACATGTTTACCACAAACCCAATATCAGGTATCTATAGCATATTTCAGCTAATATACCATGTACACATTTGTGTAACACAAACCACAGAGTGATACATCTCTTTTGTTGAGATGTGAATTGATCAATCTTAAAAGTAAGAGATCTATATTAACTTGTCCATTTAAACATGTCTAAGAAATTAATGGACTTCCAGCTACAACGCTCAACCAATAGATTGAGACCTTGTTTTACCCAGAATTCATCTCGAACTCCTACTTTAAGCATTTTTGTGCTTTGGAGAACTTTCCAGGAGTTTCAATAAAGTAGATGTTGTATTTATTAAATCTTGTAAATGCACAGTATATGAGCATATAAGATGGTTCACATATCCCTGGATAATATAAGCATTCTCTTAGACGATTGACCACTTTCGTCCTTTTGAGAAAATGCATATGACATGGTAATTCTACCGATAGGTGAAAACCTTCAGGAATTAGTATGCAATTATCTGTATCTAGTCTTTCATACAAAATCGCATTAACCACATCCACAGATGCATGTCGAGTCTTTAAAAGACTGCCAGACAAATACCAAAGAGGTAGTTGCATCCATAATAGGGAATACGTTACAAAGAAATCCATCTCAGGTTCCTGTAAAAGACTTTGTGCTATTAGTTGACTTTACTTTTCTCAATATGCACATACACCCACCTGTAGCCAGTAGGGGTTACATTATCGGATGTCGGAACTGCAAACACCCGTTTGTGGCCAAGAGTAGCTCACATTATCGAGTGTTCGGGCTGCAATACCAAATTTATGCATTTTTGCGAGAAACTGTTATTCTGCTTTGATCTCTCCTGGTTTAACCAATCATACCTTTGATGACATTCCCATAGAGAGTGGTTTAAACCAACAACACCATCCATAATAGGGAATACGTTACAAAGAAATCCATCTCACATAAGTCTTGATATGTTGTATCGCACAAGTTGTTCCATCGAAAATCTTTGGTTAACGTAGGTAAGTTGCACTTTGGGGGTATTCCTCCTAATTGTACTTCTTGTGTGAATGGAGTCTTCTTGACTTCTTCTATGGCTTCATCCAATTGTCTCTTACCTCCTCCCCTTTTATTATTTAACATTCCTCTCATTTCCGCCAATTCTCTCAGAATTTGTTCATTTACAACAGAGTTTGGCTCCATTGGTGTTTTTAACTCCGCCTCTCTTCTTCTGCGTTCATGTCTGTTTTGACTTTCTTGTTCATCATTCTCTTCTCGTCTTTCTCTGCGATCTTCTCTTTCATTCCTCTCGTGAATTCGCACACCGTTATATCTATCACTTTCTCTTCTTTGTTGTCTTTCAATTCTCCTTTGTACTCTTTCATACTCTTCATTGATATTACCATTGTTGCGATTTTGTTCTCTCCTTATTTCTCTATTATCATGATTATTCTGGCGAATTGCCTCTTGTAACTCCTGTTCTTCCATTTATGTTCTCAATCTTTCTCTTTCGCAAGCTAGACGTGCTTGCTCAACATAGTGTCTTTCAATTTCATCTTCAATTTCTTTTTGCTTCCTCTGTGTTTCTCTCCCATGCATTATTCTTCTTCCTTCTTCCTGATTTTCCTCGTCACCTGGATTATTCCGCCCTTGTCGCTGCCTATTTCCTTGATTTCCATCATTTTGCCCATTTTGAAAAGTCTCGGGACGTGGGATATAACGATCTTCCATTATTTCTCTTCTTTCGCAACGTTCTTCGCCTGGATTTTGCACTTCCACTCGATTTTCTTCATTAGCATTTTCTATAGGTAAAGTTCTCCTTCTTTCCTCTCTAATTGATCTTGAGCTTGTCCTTGTAGTGCTTCTCGACCTTCTGTTTTGTAATCTCATATTTTCCATCCTCAACTCGTGATTTTGCCTTGTCAAATTTGCACGTTCCTCTGCTTCTAATCGCCTTTCTTCATGTATTGTTGTCTCAATGTCTCTAATGCTGCGACCTCTTCATTTCCATGAACTATTTCTCTAATCACTTCTCGGTCTCTCTCCTCTTGTCCATTGTTTATCAATTGCCGTCCTTCTTCCCTTTCATCCACAGAGTCTGATCTCCAAGTATGCACGCTTACTCTATCATAATCCACGATTCTATTTGGTGCCGATTGAATTGGTGATTGAATTTGATTTTCTTCATTATTTCTTGTGTTCATTCTTGAGGATTCCCCCATTTCATTTCTCCCTTCTCCAGCAAGTCTCCTACTCCTTCTAACAGTTGTTGGTTGTTCTGATGCATGCCTTCTTCTAGCCATTTCTTATTTCAGTAAATTGTTGAAAGTTATATGAAATTCCTTCCCTATCACTCCAAATTCTTTCAAATCACGATGTCAATCTTCACTCTCTCCCTGTTTCTAGCGCCAATATGTAGTTGCAGGAAATCCTACACTACACCCCTCACAAGAATCCACACAATTAAGCCATTTTAAGATGTACAATTATAACTTTTATTGATTAACTTCTTGAATGTTTACAAGATAAAATGGAAAAGAGCTAAAGAAATCACAATCACTAAACTTTCTCTCTCCTAATGACTTGCCCAACACTCGAAAAATATCTCCCTTCCAATAGGCCTGTTCGGCTCTTTATATAGGGTATTACATAATGGATGACAGCTAAGTCGTCCTTTATTTTCAGAATGATTTGCGAAGTGTCGCAAGTGTACAAATGCATAATCTCGCGACACTCCTAGATCTCGCTAGGTCTTCACACCTTCTCGTGCGGTTGCGCCACTTATTTTACCTGCCTCGCGACGCCTTCGCTACGTAACGTTTATGAATTTCGCAAAGGAGTTGGTGTTGCGATATTCTGATCCTACACCTGGTTAGTGACATAATGAATTATGATATTTCTATGTTTTTTAAACTGGGTGGAGACGATTTTACGGTTTTCTCCTTTATCAAAAATCCATAATCTATTACTATTATAAAGGGAACAGCCCTTATGCACTGTAGATGAACAGTGGTTTGACGCTGCGATTTTCAAATTTCCAGAATTGTCCCCATATCATGCCCACATAAATAATGTGTCATAGATAAAAATGAGGATATAATGGTAATTTGAGTATTTAAAATCAAACAGGCTACCAGTCCCCAACCAAGATAACAGATAAAAGTGATGACTTACCTTACCAGCTGTGTGTGCACGTGCTAAACAATCTAGTAAATAGAATGGGTAGGCAGCGTGGGCCCTTATGGTAGAGGAAGAAAATAACGAAGAAGTATAAAATGAGTCGGAGGAGTGGGCGCAAGAGGTGGTAGTCATTTAGGAGAGAGAATGGAACGCGTAAGAACAGAGAAACGAAAAAGACGTCGTAAGAATAGAAGAAAAAGTGAGAGGAATGAAAACCCTGCCAGTAGCCATCTCAATACCGAAACCCTCGTCTCCAATAACCCTCTATTCAATTCCATGGAGATTCACTCTGGAACCATGAAGGAGATAGAAGCGGATGGAGAGATTAAATCTCATGCTAGCGAAAAAGAGCTCATAACCATGGAACCCAACGGCGCTGCTAATCCGGTAAATCTCTATTCGTATACTCTTTATCTCTTTTCCCCTGTTTTGTATGTTCGATTCAATCTGATCTATTTGCTGGGAACATCTGGATCCCCAAATGAACAACAGAAGGAGATCATGGAAGATGATTTTGTCTCAGATGATTCTTTATCAGCGAAGAGGAAGAATGTCACCGATTATGATGAACGAGAAAGATCAGGGATGCTTGAAGATGCTTTAGACTGTGGTGCTTATTGCATCCAATGTGGAGGCTTAGGGCATTGGGATTGTAGGAATTTATCAGTAGTATACCTAGAAAAGAACTATGGAAAGAAATCTTGTCCCTGTGGTGCTGGAACATGCATAATTATTACTGTTAAACCTGGTTGTGAGTTTTTCAGGTGCCCTGTTAGGGAGGTAACTAAATTTTTTTCTTCTTCCTTTTTTTGTCTTTCTATGTAATTTTATAAATTCTGTATAAACTTGTATCTGCTGTTACTTGTTTGTATCTTCTCCCTTTTCTCAGGGTATGGGTATGGCTTTACATGTTGCATCACCCAATTAGGAATTAAGCATGCATATATCTCTCTGTGTTGCTTTATTGATATCTTCATTCAACTATGGTTCAATGACATTTTGATGAACCAGGATATTGGAGGCTGTGGATTTGTTGAGCCGTGTGATGCTAATTTCAAATTATGGCTGACAGCAAAGACTGGACAGAATGTTCGTGTTCCTGGTAAACAGGTATATGGAATGTATAACTCTAAACCTCTGGTGCTACATGCTACTATGTGATTTATGTTTCATCTTGCATCTCACTGTTTCCCATATCGTATTTAATTGCCTTCCTTGAATCATTTGAGTTATAATCTGTCAAATTAGTTCATGCATCCAAACCATTAGTTTAGCAATCTCGGTTTGATATTCCATTAAAATCAATTAAAATTAGTTGAGCTCGATCAGCCGTTAGATCAAAAACTAGCCGTTGAAACGGCTGATCGAGCCTCTGTTATTTGGATGGTTCAGCGCCTCACCATTCGGATAATTTCTGCGCTGCACGCTTTACCAATCAGCGCTTCTCTTCTCCGCCATCAGATCAAGATGACCGTTGCATTTTCAACGACTTCGATTTAATGCCCGTTTGAAACCTCAACAGCTAGATTTTCAGGCTTCCCTATAAATTGAGAACCACTTCTCCTTCATCCCTCACACCAAAATCAATTGATTCTCTTCTTCATTGATTTTCTTCTTCTTCTTCTTCTTCTTTTATTTTGTTCATACAAAATATGGCACACTTTCAAACAAAAGAGGATGATGCACTAATTATCTCTTGGATTATAGCAAGTAACGATCCGATTAGAGGAAAAGATCAAAAAATTCACAACTTTGGAAGAGAATTATGCTTGAGTTCGTCAAAAGATGGTAGGAAGGTACGAATAGGGATAAAAAGGCATTGCAATCAAGGTGTAACACGTTGAGAGGCGAAGTGAGGAAATATATTTCATTCATAAGACCTTACTTCCGCAATAAACCTTCGGGATTGAATGAACAAGATTATGTAAGTACCGTTAAAAACAATGATGTTTTTTTCTTCCAAATATATTTCATTCATTCATAAGACACTAATACATTTTTTTTTCATTTTTTTTTTCCACAGTATCGCCTTGGAACACAAAATTATCAAGCAAACAACTTGCAAACGTTGGAATCGGTTTTCCCTCCCGAAGACCTATCAACCAGATTACAATCCGTAGTTGAATAATGATGTTGGACCTAGTCAAGCAACTCAACCTAGTCAAGCAACTCAACCTAGTCAAGCAACTCAACCTAGTACTTCAGCTCCAGTAACTATGGATGAAGATTTGGAGGATATGGCAAGGTTTGGAAGCTCACCATCTACCCAAGGTTCTGATACCTCAGACATATCACGTAGAAGGCGTTATTTCGAACAAACGGATGATGTTAGAAGTTGCGGAAGAGAATTATGCTTGAGTTCGTCAAAAGATGGCCGGAAGGTACGAATAGGGATAAAAAGGCATTGCAATCAAGGTGTAACACGTTGGGAGGCGAAGTGAGGAAATATATTTCATTCATAAGACCTTACTTCCGCAATAAACCTTCGGGATTGAATGAACAAGATTATGTAAGTACCGTTAAAAACAATGATGTTTTTTTTCTTCCAAATATATTTCATTCATTCATAAGACACTAATACATTTTTTTTTCATTTTTTTTTCCACAGTATCGCCTTGGAACACAAAATTATCAATCAGCAACTTGCAAACGTTGGATACATGAATCGGTTTTCCAGCTCCCGAAGACCTATCAACCAGATTACAATCCAGAGTTGAATAATGATGTTGGACCTAGTCAAGCAACTCAACCTAGTCAAGCAACTCAACCTAGTCAAGCAACTCAACCTAGTACTTCAGCTCCAAAGAATTCTATGGATGAAGATTTGGAGGATATGGCAAGGTTTGGAAGCTCACCATCTACCCAAGGTTCTGATACCTCAGACATATCACGTAGAAGGCGTTATTTCGAACAAACGGATGATGTTAGAAGTTGCGGAAGAGAAAAGGCAAAGAAAAAGGCTCGTGACGCTAAAGCATCGGAGAGAGCGGATGATAAAATGGACAAGCTCATACATCTTCTTGAAAATGCACAAGCACAAAGGGTGGCAAAGTATGAAACCGAAGAAGAGTTCCTTAAGAAAGATTTGGAAAACACTACAATCTTGGCACAAACCCAACAACGGGAATCCGACTTGAAGATCCTACGCCAAAATTTGAATGAAGTACAAGAATGGGAGAGACCCTTTACAAGAAATGGAGGAACGAGATTTTGGTTCGTAATGGCTTAGAACCAATCCCCTAAATTATGAGTGATATTTTAGTTATTAGAAGTTCATTTTCAAGTTTGAATTAGAAGTTAATTTAGAGTAGGATTTCAATTTCAATGTACTTTTTAAATTTTTTAGAAGTAGGATTTTAATTTTAATGTACTTTTTAAATTTTTAGAAGTAGAATTTTAATTTCAAAAAACATTGTAACATTGTTTTGCAATGTAATCAAAAAATTTCTTAGTTTGTCAAATTTTAAGATTTTGAAACCGTTGGAACAAATTGTCAAACCTTTCAAAATTCAAAAAATGAAAACATAACTATCTGGTGGTGTAACATGAGTGTGAGAAAACAAATAATGAAAACAGTATAAATTTAATTACCGAATGAGTGAAAAGTAAAAAAAAGTCAAGCGTCTGAATTATGTAGCGCTCCCATGTTGAGCGTTTCCATTCGGCGCTTTTACCTTGCGCCGAACCATTCAACGTAGATGCTTGGAATATTCTTACGAGCTTTGTTTAGTTCCGCGAAAAGGTATTTTTCCTCGCATTTGAATGATTCAACAGTAACTCTCTAGCATGCTAGCAACTAGCTGGTAGGAGAGAGAACTAGTGTTAACTTTTTGCCACACTTTTTTTGAATTGCAACATTTAAGTGCTAATCTAGCACCTCCAATCTAGCTCATAAGACTTAGTCTTAGGTCAGAAAATGCCGATACCAAGTTACTAACTAGGAAAAATGGAAACCTTGTTTTTCTCTTAAGTTTCACAACTAAAACATTTTAATGTCTCTCTTTCTTTTTTTTTGTATGCCTGGACATTTTGTTCAAGAATTAGTTACATACTTGCATAAGGTTAAGAAAAAAAGAAAGAAAAAAAGAATCAATGCTTAATTTATGATACCTCTTTTTTATTTTCTAAAAATATGAATAAACTTTGTAATCGTAGTAAGTCTGCAAAGATGTTATTTAAGAACAAGATAAACCTAGATGGAAATTAACTAGGAATGACATCTCCCTTTATGATAGACTATGTGGAATGCATGATGTTGACAGAGCTAAGGAATTATTCTGGAAAAAATTTTGGAAAGCAGAAATGCAGCAGAGAATAAAATTGTTTGTATGGAAATGTCTAAATGATTCAGATTCTTTCATGCTATATGCCTGATGTAGATGAAAATGCGTATTCTGTCATGATCATATCGAAACCTTAGAGCATCTTTTTTTGAATGTGTGTATGCTAAATCAGTATGAGACCTCCCACCTTTTTCTGGGCCCTGGGGGAGTTAATAGTAACACAATGCATTTGTCTTTCAAGGAACAATATAACCAATGGCAGGTAGGAGGGGACAATTTGACTGAGACATGTGCAACTAAGTGTTGGTTCATATGGAAGGAGATGTGCAATAAAATATTTTAAGCAAAAGCTACATCTTCTCTACAGCTTGCAATTGCAGTTCAACGATATATGAACTATTGGGGCACTACTCAAGGAAATATGAACCAGCAAACAAGTTGTACTAACTCAGTAGCACAACAAAATGTCCCCTGGAAATTATCTGACTCTCAGTGCAGCAAGATTAATTATGATGCCTCTTGGGTAACTAATTCGAGGAATGATGCGGGTGATGGAAAAGCGACTACGTCTCGAAATCCTCAAAGCCTCGAGCCCCGAAAAATCTGAAGCTCTAGCTCTTCTGGCTGGGAGCCAAATGGGCCAGAGATGAGGGCATATCATGTTTCTGGTTGGAGGGTGACTGTGAAAGACTGGTGAAAGAATTCATTCATGGAAAGGATACTATGATGGACCGGAGGAATCAGAGGAATGAAAGAAGATATACCTGCCTTCTTAGATAATCTTATTAGGATACAACATTTTACCTACTCTGTTTGTTTGTTTTGTTTTTTTTTTTGCTTTTGTTTCTGTGCGTCTTTGTTTCAGTTTCTCCTTTGGTAATATATTCCATCTAAACTATCAAAAAATAGATGTTATTTAAGAAATTATGGAAATGAAGTACATAAATAGGATAAAACCTTAGAAATAGATCCATCAATATCTGCAGTATACCTATTTCTTTTCTAATATATTCCTGTCTTTTAGGCTTTTGCTTGTATAGTTTATTAATAAATCAATGTGGACTCATAAATTGTCTAGCCAATTCATAAACCCCGCATGGACAAAGAATAAGCAGTATTTCATCCAGTCTATATGCATGGCATACGAAAATAAGCAAGCATTTCATCCGGTCTATATGCATGGCATACGAAAATATATAAAATATATAAATGAGCAGGACTCCTCTTTGTGTATGCATGGCATACGAATACGAATATATATAAATTAGAATTTAGAAGAGATGAAAGAGGCATGTACAACACACTGATATCGGGTGCTTGTGCCACAGTTTGCATCATGCATAAGCTAAATTCCCTCTACATTCTGGAGTAACAACTCCTTTTTACTCTCTAAATTGTTGCACAAGTAATTTATTTCTTTTTGCAATTTTTTATGGTCTCTATTTTGTACAAATTGCTAGAAATAACTCGTGCCATAACTGCACGGTTTTAACTTGAAATACGACTGATGTAAGATTAGTTTTCTCGACCCTTTTATCGTTTAATTTCAGGATAATTCATATTTTTGTGCCAAGTCAAAATAATGTTCATGCTTACATAATAAAATTAGTGATATAAAACTCAGAAAAGCCAACAACGAGAATCAATCAAATAATATTGTGTATATATGTCTCACTTCACATCAGATCCACCTTGCCACCGAAATCATACTTCTACCCGTTTTTCCGTGATAGTTCATTATTCCAATTAACGCTATAAAAATTTATTGTTGTTGTAGATAAACTAAAGTTAATACAAAGATAAATAGAGAGAAGAATAAAGGAAACTCTTATTAATGGATACTATATTCGTACATAGATTATGACTATATTTATAGGTTAAATAGAGAGGGATTCATTACGTATATTAGAGTTTCTAATACTACATGCACACTAAATAGGTGGTTACATAATAGTGAATGTCATGCAGACATTATACCAATATTTGTCCACACATTCATGGGTATTAAACCCTACACCACTCCCCCTTGTGCGGTTCAAATAATAAAAATTTATACATAGTGCTTCATATACAGTGCTTTGAATGTAGTTCTTCAAATGTCGTTCTCTCCTTGATGACTTGTGCCGAAATCAATTTCCTTACTAAAACTTTGACAAGGAAAAGCCCAATGGGATAAAACCTTGTACTGACTCTTCACATGTAGAACTTCACATGTTGTCTAGTACTTTACATGTAATACGATCATCACATGCAATACGATCTTCAAAGATCGACGAGTCTAAGTTAATTTCCTCGTTAAAATTTCGTCGGGAAAACCCAGAGGGACAAAACCTGAACTAAAGAAAAAGAGTACAATATTAAGCAAATTTAGAACATAGTTGGACTCGAATATGTTGCCTCATTAAAACCTTGACAAGGAAAACCCAGTGGGATAAAACCTTGACGAAAGGAATAGAGTACAACGTCATAGATACAAGTAAAGGTGATCCGTTGCAGATGATCACTTTGATCCGTTGAAGTTCACTAGTTGCTTCACAACTCTTAAGACAGATTATCCTCGTGGGAAAGACAATAGCCTTAGCGGGGAAATTACATTCCCGGTGTTTGTTGTTGTCCCATTAAAAACCTTGCCGAGTAACAAAACCCCGTGGGAAAAAGAAACCTCGATGAAGGAAAATAGTTCAAAACACCATTAGATGCTCCCCCCTGATGTCAGGCAATTTTCATTAGTCTAGTACAGTCAAAAAGAGTTTATCACACTTTACTTTGGTGACTTGAATGTTTATAAGACCATGTTGTTGATTCTGGAAGTTACGTTGCTTAACAGACTATCGCGTTTCATTTCTTTAATTCAAATATTTTCAATAATATCAACGCGATCTTTATGACTTCAACATTCAACATACTTGATATATTTAGTGTTGTCTCGCTAAAAACCTTATCGAGTAACAAAACCCTTTAGGAAAAACTATTTCCGATCGAAGGGAAAAAAAGTACAACACAACTTCATTTTCGAAGTAAAATATGTCGCCAACATATCCTTGGATCCTCCGCCTGATGTCGGCATCTCCCCCTGATTACTTTCAGAGTTGTTCCAGACAGTTCCTTTAGTCATGTACTTTTCAAAACTGAATATTGGTAATGACCTAGAAAATAATCAACCATATCTCCCCCTGATTACTTTCGTTGGAGTTTCAATATTTGCAGGGATAAAACAAATTTATGTCAATGGTTTAAGTACATGATTACATTCACTATACCATTCCAATGATGTTGCGTTGGCACTAAGCTATATCTAGCTAACAAGTTCCCTGGGGATGTAAAATTTAATCGAGTAAATTATTAATCTAAGTACAAAAATGCGTTTATTGTACCTAGATATGGAAATTTCATCTCCCAACACATCTTCATTATCTTCCTTTAGACGAAATGGTCACTTACTTACATTTGAACCTCGACTAATCATGAGAGTGCTATTAAGATGCATGTCTTTGTTAAATTACCTGGCAACTTTAGACATATGCAAACTGGTGGAATAATATACCACAGGCTCGGTATTAATTCGAGCTTTCCTTCGATTTTTCATTTCAAATTTGGATTTCAAATAACTTTTGTGGTCTCTTATTACATCAAGAGTACCCATCATGTCTATACCATCGACATAGATAGCTACAATTCCAAATCAGGAACTTTCTTGTGAATATGCAAATAAAAATAACGTACTTGTCTATCCCCTCCAAATAAAATAGCCTCTTAGACTAGTACACCACATCCTTTGATTGTTTTAATCTATAAGTGAGCGTTCTATCTAACTGTAAGCGCACTCTGTGGTTTAGAGTCACTTGATTTGGGCAACAAAAGGCTATCAAGTACTTTTGTAAATATCTGATGTCTCTTGATTCTTTCAGAGATACGTAACAACCACCTACATATGTTGCATTTCAAGTCCCTTTGAAATTACCAAGCTAACTAAGTAAAGGAACGCTATAACGTTCATTACAAGATAATAATTCCAGGGCTTTGTGAGAAACCTCACGCCACAAGGCGAGTATTGATACTTTTGGACTTTATTCTTCCCACTGTGCTCTATGACAAATAATCGTGTATGTACCATAGGCTTTACACTTGGTTGGTTAGCACTGCCACACCAAATACCTGTATATTTGTCAAAGAACCAAGTTCTACCTGGATTGTGTAGGCCAAATATGCTCCTTGTTAACATTAAACAATAATAAGCATGGTTCAATCTCGTCGTAATCTATTTTTTCCTGAGCAACTATATATAAGAATAATCATTCATATGCTCGCACGATCTTTCCGTTGACTCGTGTTTGTTCTCATAATCCTTTAGGATTTCATTGTGAAAAGACGAGGGTACCCAAATATACCTCAATCTAAAAAAAATCCACCTATAAGTCCTTTCTCCGAAAGTGATTGTCTAAGGACTGAGTCGTGACAATACAACTAATCGGTTCACACTTCGTGTGATTGTCTATGGATACGAGATCGAGACAATACGACAACAAGATAACTTGTGTGATTGACTATGGATACAAGATTGAGACAATACAACAACGAAGTATGTTTACTTGATAAAATGTTCAGACTTAACCAAACACAATAGGATTGCTATCAAGTAAATAGGAATTAACGTTGTGTATTTTACTTCTAATTATAATAAAAACAATTATAATTGCGGAAATAGAAAAGTAAAAGACATAGCAAGATTTTGTTAACGAGGAAACCGCAAATGCGAGAAAAACCCCAGGACCTTGTCCAATTGAATACTCTCGGGATTAAGCCGCTATACAAAATATAAACCAACCCGTATAGTTGAGACCAAACAACTAAACCTATAGTTCACCTAGTTCCGTCTCGTATCCCTGCGCCTCAAATTTGCAATAAGTTACGCACTTGGAACAATTCCTTTGGTTCGTGTTCCAAACGGTAAAGGAACAACAAATATGTTAAGTAACAACTCTTTTCAAACAAGTGATATGAGTTTGACAAAAGGCTCTTCCATTTATCCCAATAAACTCCTTTGTCAGGTCCTTAGATCTATCTTTTCAACAACTACCAAATTAATTGTTAAGACTATGCAATCAATACTTTGAATCACAAAGAATCGTATTGATGTCGATCTAATCAACTAATCAATCAAATCTATAACAAAGATAAACCGATTATAGTTGGATCCATATCCAATCAAGTTTTGTGATTTCTGATTTGGGTTCATAATCTTTTGTGCACACTAAAGATTATGAACCAAAATCAGAAATCTTCTTCGTCTTCAAATCTTATTAGATCTTCAATAAACGCCTGCACACAATCAACTTGAATCTCTTATGATCATCACACACAGGTCGAAGTCTGTTAACAATGGATTATCGCAAGACGTATTTAGATCTACAAACAGTCTAAAGATCCCCGTCGAAACTTCGATCTAGTTTGAGTGAATCTCATATCAGAAGAGACGATTCTCAAGCATAAACAAACTAGGTGCAATCAAAGTTCAACGACCGTTAGTCAATCAAATCAATCGAAAACTAATAATAAACTGCAATTATCTAGTTTCCCACCAAAGGTACTCATAGAGCTTCCCAATCCCAAAGAAGTCTTTAAAACGAGCAATCGTAAGAGATTTCGCCTAATTAGGGTACTTTCCTCTCCGAATAGACGGTTCCACCAGTAACAACACAACTAGGTAGTTTTCCTGGCTCTGAGGATTAGTTTGCTCGAAATGCAAACTTCAATATTTATAGACCAAGGAAGTTTGGACACCAAGGAATTTCTAAAACAGAAAATATTCTCAAGATATGCAATATATTTCCAAATTCGGTTTCCATAATTCCTGGAAATGCTTTGTCCAAATATCGACCGAAATCTTAGTAGAAAATCTCTAATCAGTAAATGCACATTACCAATTTTATTTCTCTAAGGATATGAGGAATGATGAAGGTGATGGAAAAGCAGCTACGTCTGGAATCCTCAAAGCCTCGAGCCACGAAAAAAGTGAAGCTCTAGCTCTTCTACAGGGTTCCAAATGGGCCAGAGATGAGGGAATATCATGTTTCTGGTTGGAGGGTGACTGTGAAAGACTGGTGAATTTCATCCATGGAAAGGATACTATGATGGATCAGAGGAATTAGAGGATTGAAAGAAGATATGCCTGCCTTCTTAGATAATCTTATTAGAATACAACATTTTTTTTTTTTGCTTTTGTTTCTGTGCGTCTTTGTTTTAGTTCCTCCTTTAGTAATATATTTCATCTTTACTATAAAAAAAGAACAAGATGTTATTTAAGAAATTATGGAAATGTAGTATAGTAAATAGGATAAAACCTTAGAAATAGATCCATCCATATCTGCAGGATATAGTAAATGTAGTATATTATAAAACCTTAGTATAGTATAGTAATTAGTATACCTATTTCTTTTCTATCGTATTTGTTGATAAGGTCCGGGCCTCCAGGGAGTCTTTTAAGTTTTTTCTTATCTAGTTTATTAATAAATCAATGTGGACTTATAAATTTTCTAGCCAATTCATAAACCCCGAATGAACAAAGAATAAGCAGAATTTCATCCGGTCTATATAGATAGCAGGACTCTATTGTGTATGCATGGCATACGAAAATACATAAATCAAAATTTAGAAGAGTTGTCCAATAACCAAAGACCTTTTTTCAGTAGCAAGTACCAGGTAGGCAAAGATAATATCTCGTGAAGATCTTATCTTCAAAATATGGTTAAGTTTCTACACCGGCTCACCTGCCTGGGCAACCTGTCGGATACAATAGTAAATCCTTGGCACCTTCTCGTGCCGTTGGTGGAATAGGGGATGGTCACACTACTTTAGTAGGGTTTACGCATTCGCGACCGTTAAAATGGCATACCCACTTTATGCGGGGATACCCCTTTCACGATCTGCTTGTCTCGCATAGCCACAGGAAGGAGTCCCTCCCTTCACATATGCTAGGATGATTTCACATGTTCACTGTTGTAAGGGGAAATAGTCGATAATTCGACAGATAAGTACAGGGACCAAACGAGTCTTTCCCTCAGGCGACTCAGGGATGAAGCTGAAGAGGTAGTCCGGCTTGTTGTCGCCGCGTGAAACAGAGGGCCAACCAAAGACCGAAGACCAAACACCACTCATGCGCCAACACGTATTGTCCATCAAGGAACGACTATCTCTAATAGAACAAGTCAGCCAAGCTTTTAAGACCAGGCGAGCACGAGCACCAGGGGCAAGTCGTTTCAAGCGGGCACGATGTGCGCGAAAGATCTATCTTACCAACGATGGGTAAGATTAAGTGACAATCGAGGGATTCTCCTTACTCTAGAAGTTTTATGGAAGGGCTTCGGGTTAATTGTGACTTTTTGTTCCCTCTATCATTTTTATGCCATGTCTATTTCCTGAAGTTGATTTTATTATGATTAATGCTGATGGCTCTAAAAGATTACTGAATGGGGGTTGGGGTGCTGTTTTGAGAGATCACTCTGGTGATGTTGTTGCTGCTGCAAAGGGTGGTGGTCCTTCTATTTTAGTTAATGCTCATGAATTACAGGGAGTTGAGCTTGGATTTAAGCTTCATCTGGCTATTGACTCCATGTTCATTTACTTCATACAAACTATGAAGGATTGTACTCCCCTGTGGAATTCGATCCAAATTTGGAGAAGAGTGGAACGACTAAGGTCTTTCTTTGAAGTTTTAAAGATTTCCCATGTTTACAGGGAAACGAACAGGGCTACAGGCCTCTTGGCGAGTTCTCATCGCCTGTCAAATGGGTTGATGTAGGAAATGAGGAATTTTCTTCTGAATTTTGTGACATTATTAGGGAGGATAGAAAGGAGAAGTTGTATTCCCGTCGTTAGTTGTGTCTTTTTTTTTTTTGATTTTTTTTGATTTTTTTGTTGTTTCCTGGGGGTGGGGTCCCCTTAACCCCGACTGTCTGATCAAAACAAAAATAAAAGCATTTGCTTGGGAATTTTGCATGAAATCACACTGACAGTTCTGTTCGCTAAACTGCCAGTTCACAGGCGACCAATAACTTGCTTAAACAGTACATCACAGTAATGCTTTCCAATATGACTAACCAATCACAAAGTCCACCAAATGTTATGTCCACCCTCACTGCATTCAAATGACCACCGGGGATTAAAGTCTTGTGTGCTGAATGTATAGAAGTATTAAGCTTATGATCTTCTGGCTCCATAACAACAGGGTCTAGATTAGTTTCTGAATCGGCTGTCTTTGATGAGTTCACATTAAGTTCATCTTCAGTGGGTCGAATAGTAGCACTAGAAATCACTTTCTTTTGCAAGCCATCTGAACTTATCAGAGTGTCACTTTTCCCAGAAGTACCATTGCTCGTTACCGGCTTTTCTGATTTTCTAGCAATGGATTCCAAAGCTCCTGAAGTCACAACTGGCTTCTTCTCTTCCTCAGCCACCTCTGTTTTCTCTTCCTCAGCCGCCTCTGGTTTCTGCTCCTCAGCAACCTCAGGCTCCTGCTCATCCGCCTCAGGCTCAACTACCTGATATATCGAATTTAAAAATCTAATGAACCAATGTTGGAGAAGACATATATCAAAATAGATCGGAAAAGAAGTTCGATAAATAAGATAGAAGATGCAGGGATGGAAGACAAACAGAGCCTCACCAGATGTTCTTCAAAAGCACACACATCATCATTCTTGATATTCCCACATGACTCGTATGGGAGCAACAACTTTACTGTAATCATGCACAGAAGTGCTCAAGGATAATACCGCCTCCATCAAGTAAGGCTTGACTTTGGCAGCACATTTTTCAAGAACTTCCTCCGCCAATCTTTTTGCAATAGGTAAAACATCCTGAGTAATGATAAATCGTGTACAAGTAAAGACGTGAGTTGTAAAAAAATGTCAAAATAGAAGAAAGAGAAAGCAAAGTGCAAAACAAAGTTATAGAATGTATAGAAGTTCTAACATCCCCAAGGTCGCAGATAATATGAAGAAAAAAAGTTATTGAACAAATCTTTGCATGCACGTACATACGCTAAAAATATGCGGAAGGACAAGTAATAACATCTTATAACATATAATAAGACCCATGTTATCAACTATTATCAGTTCAAACTTCGAGATAACCCTGCATCCAGTAAAAGATAATTTTGATTAAAACCGAAGAAAGATGTACCTGATTCTCCTTTTTAATGCTAGTTAAGAGTGGACAAAGAAGCTCTGTTGATATTTCTTCACTTTCCTCTAAAACTAGAACCATAATTGTCTCCATCGAGGAAAATATAGCGTGCTGGTTATCCTTGGAAATCAATGTAATATCATAAAAAAAATGTACAATGAGGTATGCAAACCATGCCAAGGAGCTTCTTCGTTTCAATGTAGTGGGCTGTACACAAATAACTTTCCAAAGACCAAAGCCCACTAGAACATGTACATAATGCCAGAGAACATGTACTAACCATACCTTTGCAACATTTAGTACACTCATCATGTCAGTTGAAGCACGTAAACAAATAAACATGCATGCTCATAATTTTCTGCTCCAAGTCCAAAACCATATTTCAAACTACAAAGAAATGATGTTTCCTAAAGGAAGATACCACTACATGATCAAACATCTACATACATGCTAGACTTAGCTTCAGTTTTAGATGTCAGCAGGCTCAAATACGGACACATGCACCTTTCAAAACACTATTAACACGGGATTCCTGCAATCTATAACATGTCTCCCTGTTGTGTATAAAAAAAAAACTACTACTTATCACTAGTTAAAATGTAAAATTATGAAAACCGGGAAAAGCAAAATGAAGTACTATATTCCCAGACAATTTAGCATTGACAATACAATAGATTTAGACCATGTTTCTGCATAGGTAACAAAATATCTAGCAGTGACCAGCCTAGAGAAGGTGTATGCTCAAAAACACAAATCAGCAACATATCCAACACAACAAATGATGGCTATCCAACTAGGATCAAGAACATTGGATGGAAGTCCAAATAGAAAAAAGTTTAGAGACTTGATTACCTAATGGCTTTCAGAAATGCTGAAACATCTCAATTATCAACCCATCACATTCCAAGTCCAACATGACTACACAGGATCGAACCTTTGCTACCGTTTCCAGTGTCGAAGCTCTCTTATGATATGAATAGATAGAGGTATCATAGAGTTTCTCAAATGAACCAACAATCAGTTGAAAAATCTCCTGTGTGTACAGCAAAAACACAGAATCAGAAATAAAAACAGGAAAACTGAGGCATAATGGTTTATCTTCGTTAAAAGCCTTGAAACAGGAAAGTACAATAATTAGCCAAAGAACATAAGCTTGCTTTGTTAACCTTCATCTGATCATCTTCATAAGGAGCATCTGGTGATGTAATTCGTGTAATCTCACTTATGCAAGATGCCACTGATACTTTCACGTCCACATCAGGGCGCCGCAATAATTCCTTCGCAACCAATGCCTTGATTGAGGGAGTCAGAGCATTATGCACCGATTCAAATGGTGATTTCTCCACTTTGGACAAATAAATTTCAACTTTAAAAATAAAAAACAAGACAGAGGAACAAATAAGAGAAATGTATAAGCCATCATTGTAACAACCAGCAACAAGAGAAGTTCTGAAACATAAGAAAAATCAGACCAAAACTGTACTCCAAAAACCATAAATCTATGACAGATCTGTCGAGCATCGTGATCTGTAGTGAACTTCACAGGGGAGATTAGCAAAATAAGGATTTAAAAGTTCCAATTACCTATAACTTATCTGTTTAGCAGGCAAACTAGCATTAAATCTTAGAAACCTCTAGATTTTATGCCAAGTACACATCTTTAATTGGTTAATAAGTTCTATCAGTTAAAAACCTAAGCATCCTAACACTACAGTTATAAATCAGACTTACTACGGTTACAAATCACATCCCTCTTAGATGTTATAAACCCTATTAATTAAAAACAAAGAGAAACATTATGAGAGAAAACATGTCTAAAACCGAAATACTCTTAAAATAACCCTATTATCTGAAGGTACAATTCGTTATTTCCAGAAATGAAATAACATAATTCTTCATAAGGATAAGCACAACACTAAGAAGTAGACCATTAAAACAAAAACAAAATAACAAAAACTTAAAAAAAGCCTTCTGAAATCAACAAAACAAAACATAAAAAACTGCACAAGTATCAAGGGTAAAACTCTCCTTAAGAGGGAATACTCACATCCAAATATGTAAAAGTTGAGGTGGTTTGAGAATCTTTTTCCCATATTCCATAAGCTGACTCTCTAGAAGTTTGTCAGCAGCAGCAACAACCATTTTCTCTATCTCTTTAGAGATCTTCAATAATCACTTTCTTCTTACGAAATTCCACTTAAACTTCACACCATACCAAACCCTAACCCAAACAGGAACAAGAAAAATAAACCCTCGAAAACAAAACAAACAGCAAAAACAAATATATCAACAAAACAAACTCCAAATCTAGGGTTCCTTAAACAAGCAACATTAGCAAAACCTTAAAATAAACAGAAACCTTAGTATTTTTTTTTATTTTGAAGATTACCTTAGTATCAAACTGAATTTTAAGGTTTTTCGCGCTTCTCCTCTTTTTTTCTCGATCTCTCTCGCTTTTTGACAAGGAAAAATACTACTAAAACTCAATTATAAAGAGAATATATCAATAATATAAAACAATCCCACGGTCGTATTTTCATGGTTTATGGATTTCAGTTGAATACCAATTTTGGAGTCCGAGTGAAATTTACATACGTGACCTTTGTTTATGGATTCTTATCTAGTAAAACAACTTTATTTGGTGTTTTTGATTGAATTTTTGTATAATCATTCTACTTTTTGGTTTGGCATTTACTGAAAAAATATTGATCTTAAATTTTGATTTCATGCTTAATGCTAATGATATTGGTTATTATCCAAAAAATAATAAGTTTACTGAAAAAATGTATATTAGGATTATGATTTAGAACGTGCAATTGGGGGATATGGAAACTAATTGGGGGATATAGCTAAATGACAAAAACCAGATCCAAATATCAAATCTGGGTCACCCCTTATGTAATTTTTTTTAATTCCTAATCTAGCCCTCTCTAAGGTTTAGTGGTTGATAATAATTAGTAAAATCTTAAGTATTTGGGGGATAGATTAGTGTGTATTTTTATTTGAATTTGTTTGAGTGAGGTGAGAATAGAAGGAGGGAAAAATATTTTTGAGTGGAAATTTTTTTGTGAAAGTGGAAGATGATTGTGAGGAGAGAATTGCAGCTTCTGAATCTTTAGCTCAACTACAACAACAATCATATCTTCAATCTTCGGTTAATGATAACAACTCACAATTGGAATTATATGATGAACCAACACCCTTGGATCATGATTTTGGTGAGCATGAAGTGTTTTTTGAAGAACCAACCCAAGAAAGTAAACTAGTTCAACATACAAGCATCCCCAACACACAGGTAATGATGCTAAGGGTTCGAAAAATTGATTTTTTTTCTTTTGAAACCGCCATTTTTTCTCTGAAAAAGCTTAGTGTCGCATACCCGTAGTATGAATACCACGCCGACACCAACAAAGTCGGCGTGGTATTCATACAATTTTCCATTCCGGCGTAAAATATCCCCCATTTTGAAACAATTACCGGTGTGGTCTGAACTAAGGAATTCCATGCCGACACGGAGTTAACTTTTTACCTAACACCGAATATTCCATGGAATATTCAAACCGGCATGGTTCACCCCTAACTTTACCATGACGGTACCAAAAGGAGAACATCCAGGAGTTAAGGATTTTTGAACTTAAATACCGGCATGGTTTTTAAATTAACGAGCACGCCGGAACCTTCTTCCGACTTGGAACCTTACATATCGAGCATGCTTAAAAAGGCTTTGGTTTAGGCTTTTAACCTTGTGTAACGAGCATGCCGTTATTTTCTATTCCGACATTAATGTTTAAGAAAATACAATGCCATGACTGTTTAAAATTAGTTCCTCTTTTTTAAATGCATTTCAAAAATGCCAGAACATTATTATTGAATGTCGGCACTTGTTTCCGGCTTTGGTTGTTTTGGCGGAACTGTCGTCGAGCATGCCGGAACTAGTACCCAACATAGTAATTTAATTTTTTTTTAACTAATTCAGTTTTGTTTTCATTCATTCATTAGATTGTGACATACATTGATCCAACAAATTCCAAACCGATTGGTCCGGATATGTCCGAATACTATAAAATGCCTCTGGTATGTTACCAAACAATACTTTTCACCTAGTTTTTAGAACTTTATGTGGGGATTGCTTGTAATGAACCTTATAATATTCCATTGTTGTCCTAATGTAGGGAATAAAATCTCCAGAGGAAGCAATTGCTTGGGCAAAACAGACGGCTCTTAAGAACATGTGTGTGTTGGTGAGGAATACTCAACATTCACATAATCGTTTTGAGATGGTTTGCGAGAGAAGTGGGCAATACAACAAGAAGGATAGCCATAAGAGAAAGGGTTATGTATATCCAAAGAAGACTAATAGGGTATACAAGACTCGTACGAGGAAGGATAATTGCCCCTTTAAGTTTGTATTCTATTTAAGAGACAAAGAAAAGGAATAGGATTGTACGGTGTGGTTTGGCTGTCATAACCACCGGGATCCGAAAGATTTTGTTGGTCACTCCCTAGTTGCGAAGCTAAAACGTCATGAATTCGAGGATGTAAAGATAATGACCAAAGCATGTATCAAACCAAGAGTGATTCTCAGAGGCTTCAAGGAAAAGGATGATCAGAACGTTTCCTTTCTAAGTACAATTTATAGCGCACAAGAAACCATTAGAAGGGTGGAATGGGAAGGGAGGACCGTTATGCAAGAATTTGAAAAGATAGTTTGGGATCACAACTACACGCGTATCATTAAAAGAGGACCAGACGAGAAACCCCTTCAAATATTCATTGCGCATCCTTTGTTTTCACAATTGTCTCATACATGTTGTGGTGTTCTTATGATAGATTGCACCTACAAGACAAACAAATACAACATGACGTTGTTCAACATCGTGGGGCAAACATCGGACAAGCTAACATTCACATTGGCTTGGTGTTTAATGGAAAACGAGAGGGATTACAAGTATCATTGGGCATTACGACAATTGAAATTATTGTTCCCGGAAAATCAATTTTCGAGGGTCATCATAACCGATCAAGAAGACGCACTAATGAGTGCTATATCCGACGTATTTCCGGATGCACAAAATTTCCTATGTACGTATCATATAGGTCAAAATGTGACAAAACATTGTCATGCTTTGTTTGAACCCTCTAAGGCGGATATTAAGAAGAGAATGATTGCTCAACTAGAGGAAGGTGTTCGCAAGAAGAAACTGTCACCCGAAGAAGAAGAAGATGAAAGAGGAAAGATTAAAGAGCGAGTGGACAAAGAACACGATGAAAATCATAAAAAGTGGTTGGAATTTCTAAAGGATTGGGAGAAAGTTTATTGGTCTCTTACCAAGGATATATATGAAAAGAGATTGAACATGTTTAATACCAAATATAACGAAGTGTATCCAAGTGCCGTCTCATATTGTCGGGATAAATTGTTGGATAAGTACAAGGAAAAAATTGTTCGTGCATGGACAAACCGGTGTAGACACTTCAAAATTGAAGCAACTAGTGCAGCGAAAGCCGCTCATGGGAGATTTAAAGATCTCATCCAATCCGGCCTAGGCAACGTGGTTACGGTCACCGAGGCAATGGAGCAATACTTTAAGGCGGATATCGATAGGATCAAGAAGGATTTTGAGAAAAGCTCAATGGAAAAGTTAACTCAATTTATTCAATATGGTAATTTGCTCCAAGGAATAGATTTCAACGTATCTCATTGGGCAATAAAACATATGATGAGACAAATGGAATATGTGAAAAATTACGGAAAACCGGGTGATGTGTGTATTTGTCCCGACATGTCTTCATTGGGGATTCCATGTCGTCATATGCTTGTGAAGTACAAAAAAGTGATACCTATTGAAGTTATTGATCCGTATTGGAAGCAAATATCCTTAACCCCTCCCCCTACGGAAGCTCCCGGACAATCACCATGGGATACAAACGAAGCAAAGTAATTCTATGAAGCTTACTCACGTGGCAACTTGGCTAGCCGGCAAGTCTTTTTGAGCCAACTAAGGTTAATTACACGACCATGGATAGCACAAAGTGAAGATCCAAGAAAGGGAGATCCTCCGGTAGACCACAAACTAAAATTGCAAGGAGAAAACAAAGGAAATAATTCAAAGAAATGACTCGACGTGAAGAAGAACTCGCGGCAACTAAGAAACGAGATATATCCGCAAGTGAGATTTCGGAAGCAAGATTCGCGGAAGTGCCAGTTCCAAACAAAAGGGGTAGGCTGAGGAAGTTTCACTATCAAGCAAACAACAAACGACGGGTTCCGTATCCACACCAAAAGCCGATGGATTGGAGGTTCCTAAGAAAAGGGGGAGGCCGCCAAAGGTACCAACATTAAGCTACCAAGAACAACAAGGTGAGCATTCCGAAGCCACATCCATAATCGATGGATCGGAGGTTCCAAAGAAAAGGGGGAGGCCGCCAAAGGTACCAACATTAAGCAACCAAGAACAACAAGGTGAGCATTCCAAAGCCACACCCATAGTCGATGGATCAGAGGTTCCAAAGAAAAGGAGGAGGCCGCCAAAGGTACCAACATTAAGCTACCAAAAACAACAAGGTGAGCATTCCGAAGCCACACCCATAGTCGATGGATCGGAGGTTCCAAAGAAAAGGGGGAGGCCGCCAAAGGTACCAACATTAAGCAACCAAGAACAACAAGGTGAGTATTCCGAAGCCACACCCATAGTCGATGGATTGGAGGTTCCAAAGAAAAGGGGGAGGCCGCCAAAGGTATCAACATTAAGCTACCAAGAACAAGGAGCATTCTGAAGCCACACCCATAGTCGATGGATCAGAGGTTCCAAAGAAAAGGGTAGGCCACCAAAGGTACCAACATTAAGCTACCAAGAACAACAAGGTGATGAGGCGGCGGTGCCAAACAAAAAGGGAAGGGAAAATAAGGGAGTTACATCAAGTGAAGTACATTAAGGTGAAAACTTCGTAGGCACAACTAAATTTGATATAGTTTCGGTTCCAAGGATTAAGGGTAGGCCAAGGAAGTATAATCTCCCGTCACATACCGAAGACAT
Source organism: Papaver armeniacum (assembly GCA_023531295.1). Lineage (NCBI taxonomy): Eukaryota > Viridiplantae > Streptophyta > Magnoliopsida > Ranunculales > Papaveraceae > Papaver > Papaver armeniacum. The sequence goes on from JAJJWW010015177.1 coordinate 137,893, forward strand.
TAGGAGTGTAGAGATTGCAGAGGATGGTTTGGATATACTTAAGATAAAAGTTGGTAATATGACGATGTATAAGGATTCCAAAACGGGTAGGACTTATAGACATTACCATACCAAGATAAAGTTTTACATAGACCAACTCCCTGAGGCTATTCGTGAGTTTATTGTGTATACGGATGATGTCGATGGAGATGGAAATTGTGGCTATCATGTCGTGACCGAACAACTAGGAATCTTCGAGACGGCGGTTAGTAGAAGAATGACACCATGCCGATATGCTAGAATGAGGATGGTCAAATAACTTGTGAAAAAGATGAGCTTTTATGAGCAATTGGAGGGGTTTGATGATATGTATGCTTTACACCAAAGTGGCAAAAATGCGAAGGATCCCTTAGGAAGAGAAGAGTTGTTTTGGCGTTCGTGAATGGTAATCATTTCATTTTTCTAAAACTCAAGGAAAATTGTCCATATTGCCACCAGTTTGTGGGATGGTAAAAAACAAGAATTTGGATCCCAATATCTGGAAGGAATGGATGGCATTGTATGGGGAGAATCACCAATTTTGGGATGTGTTGGCCTTATCAAAGAAACCTCTTCAAGAGGAGGAGAGGCAAATTCATACGTATGGAAACGATGAGAAATAATTTGGATATATGTGGTTCACTAATACACAATCTTTTGTTTTTTTGGAAGTTTGAATTGTAATCATTAAACCATATTCTATGTACGTGCCGGCATGATTTAATTCAAACTTTACAATGCCGGAATATATGCCGGCTTAGAAAGCTTTTCTCTTTTATGCCGGAAAATCACCAAAAGTACACAGAGATTTTAGTTTAAGTTCCGGCATTAAAAATAACTTCCTAACAATGCCGGAATTATACACAGATCAGTTATGTGTCAGGAAAAGAAAGAGTACCGGAAGTATCTAAAAAAGCGTATCCATGCCGGAATTCTAAATTCCTTAATTGCGGAAAGAAATCAGATTTCCGGCATGGTTATTACAATTTCTACCGTGCCGGTTCTGAGAAAAAAATACATAAAATTTGCAATGTTTGACATACATTAACCAATATATTATGTTCTAAGCCAAAAAAAATTGAAATCAACATCTCCAAAGTTTAGCAAGACACATCCAAAAACATAAGCAAAGACTAGATTGTTTAACAAACCATATGTAAAGTTAAGATGTTCCAAACCGAAAACAAATGAAACAAAGATGTTCAAAGTTTAGCAAGACACACAAATAAACCTAAACCGACAGTAAATTTTTCAAAGACATATCTAATACTATAAAAGAAACATTAACAAACATCTTATATCACTCGGTCCTTGGCTTCTTGTGAACCCTCTTCTTCCTTTCCTGCCACAAGTCCTTTTCATTTGGATCTTCGATTTTGTTCATCACTAGGTCTTTTGCTTCTTGAAAAAGGGCGCCTTCATTGTTTCCCCAAACAAAGCTCTTTCACTTGGGTTTTCAATTTTATCAAGCTTTTCCACGACTTCCTTCATTTCTTCAAGGGATAACACCTCTCCTTCCTCGTACTTGCAACCTAACATCTTCTTCAACTTGCCAAGCCGACGCCGCTAGTTTCATACATACAACACATAATTAGTATATATATGCTAATGTAAGATTATGTGTACATTAAACGACTAAGAAATTAACAATACTTACTAGCAATTCAATGGTCTTATTAAGTTGGGACATCGTATGTGGTTCCTTTATAGGAGTTGGAACGTGAGGGTTTTTCTGGGGTGGAACTTGGACGTCTTCCGGGCGCACGACAATAGGATGTGACCATTCCAAGTAATCATGAATGTAGTGTGGGTCGGCTTCATCACCGTTGTTCACAAGCTCCCAATTAGTAGGATCTACCAAAACGACGTGGTTCCCTATCCCTCCAATATGTTGGTTCGGAGTTGGATCATACACTACCCTCAACATTGTGGAACTTGTCATGCACTGAGAAAAATCAAGAACGTACCTTTCAGTAGAGGCTGTCATGCATCTAGGTAATTACTTGTATCCAAGTTTCCGCATCATATATCGAGGATCAGCCATAACGTATCCCTTTGGGTGGAACAAAGGCCCTTGGTAAAATGCAACGTTATAAAACCTCAGGTATTGGCGGTTCTCTCTAGCCTCCTTGTAGGGGTCAAACACAACATCTTTGGTAGTCATCGCTTCCAGAGCCAATCTCATTTCTATCAATCGGCGATCGTTACCGGGCTTCATATGGATGTTGAACTCGTATCTCTTGGCTCTAGGCTCCTCGTGGTCATCAACGGGAATAAACTTCAAAAGGGGGTTGTCCTTGAACAATGTTGGGAAATGTTCATAAGCCCACACCTATACAAATGTGAAATGATACATATAAAAATCAGTAAATTTTGTTTCTAAATTCATGATAAGGGTACATGTGAACAATATAAATAAGAACATTAGTTTAAAAACAAAAATACCTGGAGTAGAGTGAAATTCCCAACAAATTGGTTTGCAACCGCCTTAGAGGCCCTTCTCATCTCCGCCATCAAATGTGCCATTGCCACGGTGCCCCATGAATAGGTAAAGACCTCTTCCAACGGATCCAAGTACTGAAGGTAGTTTGCACTAACCCTGTTGCTACTAGTGTCAGGGAATACCCTAGTGACCAAGATGAATTAATAGGTACGCAGCGGCTGTATAACGAATCTGTACGGGATCCCATCCATCCTTCAAACTTCTTGCCCGTCTTTTCAAACTTCTTCTTAAGCAGGGTCATCTTGATGGTCTTTGTCCTAGTAGCCTTAGATACATAGAAGCTTTCCACAGAAGTTTTATAGTCCCAACCAAACAACTTGTTAGTAAGCTTGTGCAACTTCGTCCATTCTAGCTCAAAAGAATGATTATCTCGTTCTGCAATTGATTTGCTGATAACTTCCAAGCCTAGAATTTTCTGAGCATCTTCAGGGATCAAGGTCATCTCTCCAAACGGGAAGTGCATGGTATCAGTTTCACCATGATACCTTTCGACGAAGCAATTGACTGTCATAATATTTGGCTTCACATAATTTTCAACCAAAGGATATAGACCAGAATCCTTTACTATTGCTTGGACCTCTTCATGCTCCAAAGACAAATCCCAATGAGTCGCGGCTTGGTTTCGGCAAACACGCACAGCCTTCGTATGATCCTACAATTAGGAGATAATACGATTAAGAGATTTTGCATAAATACAAAACAATACATATGCACGAGATAGAAATTCTTACATAGGTCTGATATATAGTATGAGCCCATGAGTCCTTGTATCCAAATAGATACTCCGGATCAAAATAAGATGTGCCCCAAAATTTATCACATTCAAGGTCGGGTATCATGTCATCAATATGAGTAAGGTGCGAAACTTTTACTTTTACTTTGCCTTTGACTTTGCCTTTCCCCTTGCCTTGTGTGGGTTTTTCACTTGGACCACCTTGTTCCACTACCCCTTGGATTTGGTTTGCTAATTGAGTTGTATCAATCTCATTGTCTTCCTCCTCACTTTCCTCTTGCTCATCTTGCTCATCTTCCTCCTCAACAGCTCTGCAGTAGATTCACGGATAACGATTTTACTACGATCACGACCACTCTCCCAAATATCCCCTCTTGTATCAGCACCCAAACGCTTTTTGTTATTCCCTCGAGGAAGCAGAGACTGAGGAGTATCAAGACCATCCTTCCTTTTTTTTCTTAGTGACATCAGCTTTAGCTTTTCCTTTGTTAGCCTCCTTTGCTTTGGCTTCCTTTGCTTTAGATCTAAATCAAAAGAAACACGAAATAAATATAAGACAACTAACTTTCATTTCTAATACCGGCATAGATACACCACATTATGGCATAGAATCATCACTACCGGCATACAGAAAAAATGTATCGAACATGCCAAAGAACTAGTACCCCGGCATTGAGAAATAGATTTCGAGGATGATGGTACACTTTGGGAAATTCTGGAATACAAAATACAAGTACCGGCATAAACGTATAACAAAAACCCATCATAGGGACCTAATTCCGGCATTGAAAAAAAAATATCGAGGATGTCGGAAATAATTAAGTTCTGGATACTAAAACCCCGATTAGAGCATGAAATCTAAACTACAATGTATGCGGTACGAGATGACAAAATCCTAGGATTTTTCGAAACTAAGTTAAAGCGTTGTATTCAACCTAGATTGGATGCCGATACTAGTTTCGGTGTGGTATTCATACTAAATTGAATGCCGGAAATCAATACCGGTGTGGTATTCATCTAGATCGAACGCGGAACTTGCTTCGGTGTGGCATTCATACTAAAGTGAATGGGAACTACTGAAACTCAATGAGTTCCGAGTTAGGGTTTCGTGATTTTGACCTAAACCCATAGCTACAAATCAATTGAAACACTAATTAAAACAGTTTTAAATGACTTACCTTCTCACGAAGCCATATTTACGAGTAGTTGATCGTCCGATAACTCTTGTTCTTCGTGTTCTTGCTCTTGAGCAATCTTAGCAAGTCTTTCTGCCTGTTTTTGTTTAGCAATCGATTTTGAGTTCGATTGAGCGTTTGGTTTCTTTAGTGGAGGCATTGTTTTGATTCGGGTAGGTTAATCGACGAAGAAATTTTTGATTTAACGATTAATCGTCGATGAAGAACGGACGAAGAACGATGAAGAATTTTTTTTTTTCAAAACCTAACCCTAACACACGAGTATGCCGGTACTCAAATGGGGATCTTGATTTTGTGTTTGGTTTTTGTTTTAAGTTTTTATTTTGTGGAGAGGGTATAACAGTCTTTTCATAATAATTTTTAATTAATCAAAGGGTGTTTTAGTATTTTCGCCCCCAAAAAACACCCCTTAGCAGACACCTTTGGTTGGGGGAAGTAATTCATATCCCCCAATTAGTTTCCATATCCCCTATTACGCGTTCATGATTTAATATGACGAAATATATATTTGCTTATTTAAAAAGAGATGACACTGACACTGAGTAACGGCTATAAAAACCGTCTTACGAGTTTTTGGCGCGATTTTTTACTGGCGCTGGCGTGAACAATATTAATGACAATTAACATTTATTGATGCCATTACGCGAAGAAAATTTTGAATCAGGTGACATAACTAAAGAATGACTTTTAGAGATTGAATAATAAAAATACACATATCAACGGTTTTACCAGAATTATGATATCGTTAAATTCACAATAAATGTTCGTTATGTTCACGTTGAAAAACTAATACTCGAAAAAACTAATTACTACTTTTTTGAGCATAATATTGTGTTGGTACTTGAAAGTAGTAATTTACTTTTGTTCACAAAAATGTACTAGGGGTATATGAGTAATTTCGTTGCCTTGGCACATTAATGTTTGAAAATTTATTTAAGAACTTCCTATTTACGGTCCGCGAGTTATAACCCCAAATGTGTCACTAACCATCCATAAAAAACCCATCAAAATAAAAGTAACACAAAAACCCCAAAAAACAAAAGTAACACAAAAACCTTAAAAAATTTGATGAAACATCGTAAAATTTGACGAAACCAATTTTGAAATTTGGAATTCTTGCATCAAGTTTTAAAATTTTGGGGTTTTTGTATCAATTTTGTTTAAGATAGAGTTTTAATGGATCCCAAGTGGAGTTTTTATACCACAAATTTGGCCATATTGGATTTTTACGATTAGTTCTGTTAGCAGATACGAGTAATTTCTAATTTTGAGTTTTGAAATCCGTGCTGACTCATAAGGTGGCGACGGCAAGAAAATTAGTATCCAAGTTCAAAACTGGTCAACACGACAATGAGAAAAGAAAAATCAATTTTAAATCCTCTGATAATACCATATTATGCTAAAAGTTAAAAACACCGTAAATTTGTTGCCGGGGTTTGTGGGGCAACACAAACCTTCAGGTAGACTAGAGATGACAGATTCAAATTGGTACCAAAGAAGTTTAGTTCATCAACAAAATTTCTATTTCTATGAGCAGAAAGCTTCAGTATTCCAGATTCAATCATTAATCTTAACAATGTTTTGATCTTACACATTCCTATAACACACCGAAAACATCAAGAAACACAAACCTAAGGGTTCACATTGATCCCTCGTATATCTGCTGAACCTACACACATGCTTATCTCTAATTGTTCCCACTTACAGCAGAAACAGCATGAACCACCCCAGTATTTGTTTGGAATTCAAATGAGAAGCAAGACTTGACCAGCAACAACGCAGTCACATTGTTGAAGCTTTGGCGAAACTCGAAAACCTGGAGAATTCATCTTGTAACAGAATCTGTGGGTTGCCTATGAAAGAATACATAAAAACAAATAGAAAATATGGTCAGTATCGTTGCAATCATTTCCCTGAGACCCATCAAATTGATCTTAGTTCCCCGAATGTGCGACAAATAGGAAGCCTTCCCTTGGATTTTCAAGTTCAAAACAAAAGTCCAGTCGACAACAAGATTAGAAATAAAAGAGACTTAAAGATGTGTGTTATAGCTCACCAGGCTCCCTTGGTCAAGAATCAGAATCTTATCCATGTTCATAACGGTGGAAATTTGATGAGCAATGGTAATCACTGTTCTGCCTTTGGTTTCACTGGATATAGCATTTTGTAGTAACTTCGCTGTTTGAGTGTCTACATTGGCAGTGCACTCATCCAAACAGAGTACCTGCCAGATTATTGTCAATTAGAATTTGAATGAGATTAAACTAATAACTTCCATCCCGCACAGTTCCGTTCTAAGGATTAAGTTAAAGTATTGCCTTAGAAGATTTCAACAAAGCACGAGCAAGGCACAAAAGCTGCCGTTGCCCAACAGAAACTGAAATTCCATTTTCTTTCACATGAATGTCCAGGCCTCCTGCTGCTTCAACCTCATCCTTAACATGGCATTTCTCAAGAGCCTCCCAAATTTTTGAGTCGCTTGTCACCCCGTATGGATCGATATTGTCCCTGAGATTTTTTTTTTTGATAGCTTGGTACAGTGGTCCCTAGACTACTCCTAAATACCATTCATTTAGGAAATTTAGCAATTACAAGGGTTCGAATCCTGGCCTCCGCAGTGGGAGGGAGCATGAGAACCATCATACTACTTGATGGTTCTCAATATTGTCCCTGAGATTGATGAGATAAAAATCACATGAGATGCTTTAATATGAAAACAATATATAGATTGAAATTCTATTTTTTATTCAAAGAAAATGAGTAATCTAACACCAAATACCAATAGGAAATACAATTTCTTAGGGGTATCACCTAAGCAGTCAGCAATATCTACATCATCCACTATAACACACCCTCCACATATTGAATAAAGGCGAAAAAAGGCATTTATCACACTGGACTTTCCAGCACCCGTTCTTCCAATTACTCCAACCTGATCACAAGCCACAAGAGAGTTCGCTTATTTGGATGTCTAGTCAACACAACGACAACGACACTATCTGTAAATACCAATTTTGAAAACATATCCATATCAGGCTTGGATGTGTGCTGACCTGTGTCCCTCCTGCAACAGTAAAAGTAATACCCCGGAGAGCAGGTGACGAAGATGGCAAATACATTGTCAAAAAAAAAATGCCAAATACCGCAAGGTAACATCTTCGGGGACATCCTTATACTAGATATAACAGTATCACCGAAAGTAAGCTGAGAAGCAAACGAACACGCAAAAAAAAAATATATTTCTTTTTTTTAATAACGACAGAAAATAGATGAGCGCTGTCATAAGTATTTGTCAACATGTCCGGGATCTTGCACACAAGTTGCGTACCTGCAGGCACCCCGTTCAACAGAAACCATTTCCTTTTCTGTTTCAGTGAAACTGGATAAGAAACTGTTCAACAGAGATACAATTGAAGCCGTATACGAGAGAGCCAAGCCCACCTGAACCAATTTTTAGAATTCATCAACGGTTACCTAATCAGCTAAAAAACTGAAGATGGAACACAGTACACGTAAAACATGAACAGAAAGGAGACGGGGATATCTTACTAGTCCAGGTGTACCCAAGCTGATAGGAAACTGGGCACGGCTTCCAAGAACAGCCATCAGGGCCACGAAATGCTGCTAGCAACTACAACATAATACTTTAAGAAACGCCACAAGAGAAGCTATTATAGACTACAGATATTCGTATTGATAAAACAAACATGAGTCAGATTGGTAGAAAAAGTGGAACAAACATCTCCAGTCCACTAGTTAAAAAGAAAACGCAACATACTACCACTGATAGCAGTTACCAAAAGCAGAAGAGTCGGTTCTGAAGGGGAGCAAGGTGTGCTCCCGCACAAGGCGTAAAATTTTTGAAGGCGTTTTGTCACCGGTGTTCAGTATTGGTCCGAGTTTTTTAACTAATTTTTTTTTTTTGTTGGGGTCGAACTAAACCAAGCCCATTTTGAATGAAGGCTATTATTGGGGCGTCACATTCTATTAGAGGGGCGTCACCTAATAGGACAAAAACGGGTCACCCGTAAGTAATTTCAAAAATCCCTTATCTCAAATAATTGTGTAATGACTAAACAACCCTTGTTTGGCTTTAGTTTAATTAATTAAACCTAGCTACGTCCTAAATTACGCCTGGAAAATCAACTAAACCTAGGCGTAAAATTGGAATTACGCGTGGAAATCAACTAAACCTAGGCGTAAAATTGGAATTACGCCTGGAAAACAACTAACTAAACCTAGGCGTAAAATTGGAATTACGCCTGGAAAACAAGTAACTAAACCTAGGCGTAAAATTGGAATTACGCCTGGAAAATCAACTAAACCTAGGCGTAAAATTGGAATTACGCCTGGAAATCAACTAAACCTAGGCGTAAAATTGGAATTACGCATGGAAAACAACTAACTAAACCTAGGCGTAAAATTGGAATTACGCCTGGAAAACAACTAACTAAACCTAGGTGTAAATTGGAATTACACCTGGAAATCAACTAAACCTAGACGTAAACGACATGCAAATCAAAGTTTACGCTTGAATTGAACTAAACCTAGGCGTAAGTTCTTCAAAAACTAAATTATACTTGAAAAATCTAGTACCGTACACAGGCGTAACACTAGCAGAAAGTAAATAAAATCCTAATTTTACTTCGATTTCATTCGATTAAAGCACAAAAACGGGTACAAAAAGATGGGTTTGTTTGATTATTACCTTACATACACCATGGGTTGTTGTTGAGGAGTTTGAAAACATGATTCTTCAATTGATTGAATCGGTGGAATGAGTTGAGGATGAAGTTGAGGTTGATTGAGTTGTTGATTACCATCACTAGGATCAGTTTGCTTCTTCCTCGTCTATTTTTAGTAGTTTTAATTGAAGGGTAATTTTGACAAATTGCTATGGAATCAAAATATCCCTTAACCAGATTTTTAGTCACCAAATATCCAAGTGAAGCCCCTCTAATGGAGTGTGACGCCCCAATAATAGCCTTCTTTTGAATTCTCTTTAATCTGACGAACACCCTAGACGCAAAATCAAAAGGCATCTCAGTCAAAAAAAATTGTAGCCGGAGAGACCAGAGAATTTCAGTCTAATAGGTTAGTCGCTTCCATTTGTTCATGAGTACTTACGGAATCCGGATTGAATGACTTCTTTCGTTTCATATCTATTTGTGATTCGTGAAGACAATAGTTATTGAATTAAAACCAAATTAGAGTTCTAATACCTAAACGCAATGGTCCTAATTCCTAACTCCGAATGGATTAGATTAAATTTTTACTCTTGAATTTTTGGGGAAGTTACTGGAATATTGAGTAAACCTAATGATAATATGTTTGGTCTGTGTCTGTGGTAAAATTGTTTAACTTGCATTAGAACTTTAATTGTTTGGTCAAATTCAGAGTATTATATTTGTGCACTGACAACTGAAATGTGAGCACTTGTGCCTGATAATCGGTGGATCCGTGGAAGCTACGACTGATCATGGTGCAGGTTTGCTTCACTATTTCGCTTTCTAATACTTTTTACCATACTTTCTTCTTAAATTGTGCGACACAAATTATTTCGCTTTGATGCTATTAAGTAGATTTTATTTATGTGTTAAAAAAAAATTGGATAAAAAGGCGTTCCGATCTCATTCGCACAAGGTCGTCGAAATTTCAGAGACGGCCCTGTAGTGAGGCATACTTGTAAGCGCAGAGAAAGCCATAAACTTGCGATCAACTCTGAGTACGAGGTTTTCTGATACAATGCAATGTGATCCATGAATCTACCTAAGAAATAATCCTGTCAAGTATCATCAAATGCTGTTACTTTCAGGGTGATAAAAAATCGTCTCCATCAAGATAGAATAACATACTAGACTAGTCTACTCATCTAGCAAAGAAGGAAACTTATTATGCTGGCATAATTTTGTTAGAAACATTTTACTGTGGCACGATACCGTTAAGAGACTAGTCCCTGAGAACCTTCTGTTACAGGTGGAAGGTTGCACCGTTGCAGACTGCAACAGTTTACTTATATTTAACACATTAACACTAAATGAGCAAATGATCACTGAATTTACTTTCCTTAACAGGATCGCTAAATTGTTTATCTTATAATCAACTAAGTACACAGTATCAATAAATTTTAGTGAGCTTGTCCCACCATTCATCACATCACATGATAAACAGACTGTTTATGCTCAAAAACGATAGATAACCTTTAAAAATATACCAAAAGGCAAAAATCTTCACTAGGAAAGGAGGTTTCTGTGATATACCTGCTATGAGACATTCATATTTCAATAGGTTACAACTAGCATGACTAAAGCCTACAGAATTAATAGTTCCACAAATCCCTTTTAGCTGAGAGAAAGTTGAGTATCACTAGGTACATTCATGATTGATAACTTGAAGAAGGATGTATACTTGTTACAATTCTACATTATCATATCAAAATTAACTTCTTCTTCTTTTTTGATCAAATTAACTTGCTGAACAATTCATTTTACCTACCTCTGCTTTGAATGCTCTAATAGTTGATGATCCATCTAGAGTGTCTCTGTGAAAGATGTATAAATAGGAGAACGAGAAACACTGTCAAGCCTCCGCAGCTCACGGGATGTTGCTCTATAGTAAGACTGACAGAATTGACAACTACATGTTAGATTGACCATGGAATTTACACAGCATGCTTTGCTTTATCAAAAGAAATGAAATTCTGCAGCCTCAAATACAAGATAAGCAATCACTGCAAAAGGTACACCAAAACCGCAGAATAAAGGAACGCAAGAGACAGTAGAAGAATAATAATGAAGAAGAAAGAATAAGAACAGAATCCCCAGTAGTGAGATTGCGGGGACAAGTTTGGTGCAAGACAAAAATAGACACAAAATATGAAAGAGGGTACTGAGGCAACTTCAGTCCGTCCCAATAACCTGATAACATGTCGCAGGGTTACGGTACACAATATGTATGGACGAATGTCAAGAGAGAGCAAGTCAAGCACACGGCGCCACAATATAATTACGACCTACTGAAGTAGAACCATAGCTACACAAATATGAGTTATTTCACGAATACCTGTAACTTGCTGTAAATATACCACAGCGGCAGTAGCAGAAGCAAACATATGACCTGCAGAATCCACCAACCGCAGAAATCATATATTATAGCTAGAGAGAGGAAAAATTAGAACTCAACAAAGGGAGCTCCACCATCATTTGATTGTAGTTATTTTTTTTTATACCATACTATTGGTCAATAGTGTGTAAAAGGAAAAAATATGGCTACCTGTACATATGATAATACTGCTGCGATACCCACGAGGCCAACAAAATTAGCTAAGAGAATGTTAAGAATGAAGGGAAGGGAGTCATCAATCATGTACAGATCTGATGACAATCTGCACGAAAATAGAAATCAATAGGTTGTAGTGGAGTTATTAAGGTTTCTCAAACATATATCATCCCCACCTGTTCAGCAACCTTCCAGTTGGTGTCCTATCAAAGAAATTTACAGGTGCGCTGATCAATTTGTTTAGAAGGTCACTGTGCACCTGAACTGCAGCTCTTAGACCTCCAAATGCAAAAGAGAACGCCCTTACCAAGGTTAGGAGAGAATTTAAGAGACAGAAGACAGAGAGAACAACCTGTAAAATTGTAAAAACAATCTCATGATTAGTCGGAATGAAAATTTTCCTACTCCTGAACTTTCTAACATTATCCATGATCTCTTGAGAAAGTAAATATCATTCTACTATGTCAATTACCAGATAAAAGGATGTGGAATAATTAGATTTTTGCCTCCCCGTAACAGAATCAACCCAGTATGATAACCACAAATCATTTCCATTACGTTAAAAAAAAATTATAATAACCACTGGCCAGCTGGAAAATTCGGCATATGCTCTGCAAGATGCAGACTGATCAGCATATGTTAAAAATTCAAACCATAAGAACCTAGTTACATATATTATGACAGGTCAACTGAAAAACTACACTTACGTTGAATCTTAACACCATGATAAATGTCTACATGAGACTCCTTTCTTTAGTGATTAGAAAAACAGATTCGTCCAAATATAGCTTACAATGATTATAATCACCCTAAGATGTACAGAGAAGGAAAACATTGTACCCTTCTATGATATTTACCCATTTTATCATATTGTGGAATGTAGCACTCACTTATATACGCTGAGTTCAACTTTTCCCTCCTTTCTCAGCTCTGCTTCAATGAATTCTTGTGGTTCATCCTGAGCAGTTGCAGTGTTTCCTTGCAGCAGGACGTCATATTTTCTATCAATTGAAACTCCATCTTGCCGTGCAAATTGGGACGCTGAAACCATTGATTCTTCAAACGATGGGACTACTACATGCGGAGAGATTGAGTATTCAGCCAAACTTCCTGCCCGCTTGACTTCTCCTTTGTCCATAACAACAATCATGTCAGCAGATTGCACTGCCTGTTGGGTTAAAATAAAAAACATATGATTCCTTCGTTTCTCATATTTCCTAAAAGTATTAAGACAAATTTTGACTATCACAAAAAAACTGGGTCAAGTCAAGCCAAATTGGTAACATGAACATTTCACCTTTGTTTCAAGCTCACCATTCAAAGGAACCGAGATAACACTTAGCTAAAAGTTTAACGAACTAATAAATATGTTTCTCAATGTTAGCTGGGACAATTCGTAGATGACGTAGATTCTTTTGCTCTTACTATTTGAGGAATTCAGTCTGTTAACAGACTACTAGCCTCTTGCAATCATTTTAGATGCTTATAATTATTATTTGAAGATTTCAGTCTGTTCACTAAAAATAAATGACCACAGATACCGTCAAGAAGAAAATAACAGAATATCACGGTTAGATCAAAAATAACGAAGAAGCATGCTTTAAGTTGAAACTATATACTTTTAGGTTAGAAGAGAAGATAGAAGAGACTTAACGTGTTTTATTATGAACTGAGTTGTACAAAACTTATCAAAGAAATACAAAGTATTTATACACAAACTTCCTTGATCTGCAAGGAAAGTGTGTTTCCTAACTAAGTCTAAATTCCTAAAAATACAATGTTACTTGGAACACAGGACACCGTGTGTTATTTTACACACGAAACATATGATACGTTAACACCCTCCCGCAAGCGCAACGGGTTATCCTGAACCGTTAGCTTGAACCGTAAAAGAGAAAACCGATCTTTAGAGAGTGGTTTTGTAAATATATCTGCGATTTGATCTTTAGAGGATATAAAACGAACATCAAGAAGTTTGGAAGCCACTTGATCACGAACAAAATGATAATCGATTTCTATATGCTTCGTCCGAGCATGAAATATAGGATTAATCTGTGAGATAAGTTGCACCAAGATTGTCACACCATAATATTGGAGGAGAGCGTGTAGAAATTCGAAGCTCCGAAATGAGTGATTGAATCCACATAATTTCAGCGGTAGCAATAGCAAGTCCCCAGATATTCAAAACCGATTACTAGAACGAGAAACTTTTTCGTTTACGAGCACTCAGAGATAATATTTCCACCTAAATAGACACAATATCCACTAGTAGAACGACGATCATCAAGAGAACCAGACCCAATCCGAATCAAGTATATGCACTTTGAAAGATAATTGTAAAGAAGGGGATGGCCGAAGAAGGATACCAAAGGTACTTGTATGCTTGAGATAACGAAGAATACGCTTAACTAAACCCTCAGTGAAACTCGGTAGGAGCATGCATAAATTGACAAACTTTATTGACAAAGCAAATGCAAGATCCGGACGAGTAAATGTTAAATATTGCAATGCTCCAACAATACTACGATATTCGGTAGCATCGGTTAATAAAGTACTACGATCAAGAAATATCACCGAGAAGTACTCGGTGGAGTGGTAATTGGTTTGACTCCATCCATTTTTGCTCGAATAAGAAGATCATGAGCATAACGTTGTTGAGAAAGAAATAAAACCGGAGAAGTACGAATTGCCTCGATCTGAGAAAATAAGACAATTGACCAAGATCTTTAATTGCAAATTCTTGTTGTAAGCAGTGAGAATAGAGGCAATACACTGTAGTATTGGAGCCAAAGTGACAATAATGTCATCCACATAGACCAACAAATGAATAACACCATGAGTCCCATTGTAAACAAACAACGACGAGTCACACTTGGAAGTAACAAACCCAATTTGTAGCAAAAAGGTACTAAGTCTATGGTACCATGCACGAGGAGCTGTTTAAGCCCATAAAGGGAACGATGTAACTTGCAAACATGTGTAGGAAAACGAGAGTCAACATAACCTGGAGGTTGTTTCATGTACACCTCTTCTTGAAGTTCTCCATGTAAGAAAGCGTTTTGTACATCAAGTTGATGAATAGGCCAATTGGAAGATAAAGCCAATGTAAGGATAATACGTATAGTACACGGTTTGACAATCGGACTAAACGTCTCAGAGTAATCAATCCCCTCTTGTTGATTGTAACCCTTTGCAACCAGGCGAGATTTGCGACGTGCAATTGTACCATCAGGATTACGTTTGATTCGAAAAACCCATTTACATCCAATAACATTCATAGAAGGATCATATGGAACTAATGACCACGTACCATTTCGAAGTAATGCATTGATCTCGTCATCGGAGGATGTACGCCATTGTGGATCTTTATGAGCTTGGGAAATACAAGTAGGTTCAAGAGTTGAATCACACACGAGAGCATATTTTGAATTTGGTTTAAAAATACCATCTCTAGCCCTTGTAACCATTGGGTGTGTGGTAAGAACAGGTACTGTCGTAGACGTGGAAGTATTAGCGAAGTGGACACCGCATTGCGAAGGAGACATTGTGATGATTGTGGTCTTTGTGGCCGAAGTAGATGTGGTGATGGATGACGGAAAGCATAGGCGATCGTTAGCGAATGATGGACAGTGCTGTCGGCGCATTATTAACAAAAAGCAGGAGGCGGGCGTAGGCCGATGATTGACGAGAATTAATTGTCGGCTCATCATTAACAAAGGCGGAGTAGCGGCTCATTACGAACAATAGTAGGTGCTGTCGACTCATTATTAACAAAAGCAGGTGCTGTCAGCTGCTGTGAACACTGACGAACTATAGGTTGTCTAATGAAAGTTGATGCCACTGAGGTTGTGACAACATCGGAGAGACAGAGAGGAACAAGTAGAAGAAACCAGAGGTGAAGAAAACGATAAGGAAGAGGGTGGAGTTACCGTGAAGCGATCGATGCGGCGAAGGTGATGATGCGGACGCAAAGGGAAAGGTAGTCTCATCAAAGACAACATGACGACTAACGTATATTCGACCCGTAGGAATATGAAGACACTTGTAACCTTTGTGAGAAGGACTATAGCCAATAAAAACACAAGGAGAGGAGAGAGGATCCATTTTATGAGATCTATATGGACGCAAGTGAGGATAACATAGCGAAAACTTCTGTCATAACGGTTCCAGCAATCCTGGGCCTCATGATTTTTACGCCCACAAAGTTGACAGGTCACGGCTGAGGTTTCAAAAGTTGCAGGCCCACGTTGAGTATCAAAACTAGCAGGCTGTCGTTGAGTTTCAAACCGAGCAGGCCCACGGTGAAGTTGATTTCTGTTGTTACCAGAAAAGCGAGCTTGAGCGAACTGAGAAGTAGGCGATGCGGAAGACCCAGCTGGTGAAGAAAAACGTGAAGAAGATCATCGAGATTGCGCATGACTAGATTGGCAAATCGGGCGAGAATTTAATGTCTTCGTTTGTTGGTCGATACGCAGCTCAAAGGTGAGAAGAAAAGTAAGAAAGTCTTCTACAGACAACGAGCTCATAGTGGTGGTTAACGAAGTGACAATAGCATCATAGGAACTGTCCAAACCAGCTAAAAGGCAATGGCGAAACTCCTTATCAGTAACCGTGGTGTTGGCAGCAGCAAGACTGTCAACCAAGTCCCGAGCATGATCGATATATGATCGCATGGTTTGAGATCCTTTCTTAAGTGCACGCAATTCACAGTGAAGGTGATGAATTTGAGCATCAGACTTAGAAGCGTACAAAGACTCAAGAGAACTCCAAATTTCTTTGGCAGTGGTAAGACGATGAACATGACGGAAAACAGAAGGTGTAAGAGAAGAGAACAACCAACTTACTAGAATTTTATCTTGTTTTATCCAAGAGAGAAACGCCGGTGTAGGGACTGCACCATCAACAGGAGACGGTGGACAAGGTGTTGTACCATTAATATGACCATCAAGATCATAACCTTGGAGATACGGCAGAAATTGAGCATGCCACAATGAGTAATTAGTTTCATCTAGTTTGACCGTGATGATGTGATGAGGTTGCGAAAACTGGATTGACGACATAACAGAAGATTGTAGAGAAGAGATACTAGAGTTTATAACAGCGGAAGTAGTTGATGACATTGTAGAAGAGATAGTTGACGATTCTGTAGACATAATTGAAGAGGATCGGCTAACCTAATGATACCAAGTTGAAACTATATACTTTTAGGTTAGAAGAGAAGATAGAAGAGACTTAACGTGTTTTATTATGAACCGAGTTGTACAAAACTTATCAAAGAAATACAAAGTATTTATACACAAACTTCCTTGATCTGCAAGGAAAGTGTGTTTCCTAACTAAGTCTAAATTCCTAAAAATACAATGTTACTTGGAACACAGGACACCGTGTGTTATTTTACACACGGAACATATGATACGTTAACACTTTAAGTTCAAACTGCAAGCACTAATTCAAAAATAATATAGCAATTAATACAGATGACATAGATTTTCATCGGCGATGCAACTAAACCAAATATTTCCTTCAACCTGGAACAGGGAGTAAATCCAACGCAAAGTAAAATACTACCTCCGTTTCTTAGAAAAGTGATACTTTCACTTTTTCATTTTAGCCTAAAAATAGACCAAATTGAAAAAATAAAAGTAACACTTTTCTAGATACGGAGGGAGTAACTAACGGCCAGAGACTCTTTTGCACCCTGAACTTAAGAAGCATAACAAAATAAATATCCGTATACTAAGAAAATAGTGAGAAAAGTTTAGCTTGAACATTTTTCAAAATGCAACAAAAGAAATGCCAGGTTAGCCTCTCGGCCTAATATAGCTAAGTTCCAAAAATAGTCAATTTCCAAAAAGAAATGCCAGGTTAAATCAAATCCTCCTCCTCTTTGAACATTCAGAATATCGGTGCGTTGTCAAAGAGCAAGTATAACATCCAAGTCTACACTTTTCCGACGGGTGCTTCAGACCACAGACCACACATTGGATAGCAGGATTTGACCTAGAAAATGTGGGAGCATTAAATGTTCCACATATACGTCCCAACTCTCTCAAGTAGTCCCCATCGCATACAACGCAAGCCAAATATCCCGAACCGTACACCACTGGTGTATGCATCACATCAAAATGAAACATTATCTTATTTAATACTCCACATCGCTCAGATAGCCCGTCTTGGGGTTCTGCCTTATCGATGCACAGTGGAAGAAACACCTCTTGGCGACACTTAACAGTCCCATATGTTGAACAACTAACCAGAATTTTTTTTACTGCAGGTAAGTGCTTCAGAAACCACACACCTTTTCTGCAAGGACATTGGCCTACCGCCTATGCATTAACTTTTTTCCCCTAAACACGCCTCCATTCCTCTTATCCGGTGGCGGAGCCGGAAAATAAAGTCGCCTTTCCAGAGGTCGATTCCCATGTTTTGAAAACCAATTACTAATCCTAAACCAAGTGGTGTAGGTTTGATTTCCAAAGCATCATTCACAGTAATATAACCAGCTATATTCAATGCTTCGATATGGGAGTGCAACGTTGAAGGTGTCCCAATTCCATTAGCTCCCATATGAAATAGAAGTTGTGATTCAGTAATAGAAGCAGCTGGTTTAGGAAGAAGATTTCTTATTATAAGCCGATCGTTCCTTCGATATTTAGGAATCTCAGATTGTTCAACATCCTTGTAGTCATACACATTTAAGTAATTGTTCTTCGAATTTAACTTTCACAGTAAATGAAGTACCCTTGGCTGGCTTTGAAAGACATGCCAAGAAATGGCAAACAATATAATCATAAAGCCTCTTTTCGTCTGCAGTCAAAGCCATTGTATCTGTAAAGTAGTAACACATCACTTTAACAGTCTTTAACTGTAACTGACAGAACTAACACCTGTCACTTGTCTATTGGATTACTTAAGTATCCTGTGAGCTGTTTACAGCTGGTAACTGTTTCTTGAGTTACCGTTATCTGCTACTCTGATTAGATAGTGTATAAAGTGTCTGTACCTTCTCCATTATTGTTTAATGAAAATCTGTTTTGTTCATACAACAACTATGGTATCAGATTAGAAAACCCTCAATCTCTGGTTTTCTGGTTATCGATTCAATTCCGCTGTTCTTCTTCATTAAATCTTCAACATTTACATCTGAATCTACATCATGTCTCGTTTAATTGAATCTTCATCTTCAATTACCAATGTTCCTCTTCATACTCTAGCAAATATCATTCCTCTTAAGCTTCAGGATGATAATTTCTTAACTTGGAAATCTTTAATCACTCAGTTCTTAGAAAATTTCGTGTTCTAGGTTATGTTGATGGATCCAAGACTTGTCCCGCTCAATTTACATTTTCTAGTACAAGATCTGGTCCAACTGTTAATCCAAATTACTCGATCCTGGCGGGATGAAGATACCGTGTTCTCTTACTTCTTAATGCTTCAATTTACCTTCGTAATAGTTCATGTCTCTAGCTCCAACACCTCCAAAGAGTTATGGGATAATTTACACAAACGATTCGGTGCTTCTTCATCTGCACATTCAATCCAACTACGCACTCAACTACAAAATATGCGTCTTGGATCCTCTAAAATTTCTACCTATATCTCTGAGATCGAGAAAATTTCAAATCAATTAGCTGCTTGTGGATCAAAAATTTCAGATGATGAGCTTCTTGTTACTGTTCTTGGTGGCCTTGGATCGGATTATCATGCATTTGCAACTTCGATTCGAATTCGATCACCTCCTGTAACTTTTGGTGAACTACATAGTCTTCTCCTCAGTGAAGAAATTATTATCAATGAGCGCAATGCCTCCATTAGAGCAGATGCTGAATCAAAGGCTTTTCTTGCTTCATCTAGTCATCAAGGTACTTTGTAACTTTCCGACCTAATTTTCCTTCTCAATTCCATGGTAGAGGTCGTGGTTACTCCTCTAGAGGAGGTTTTCATGGTAATGTGTCACCTACACCTCGATATCCTGCATCTACTGACAACTCAACAACTAGATCTACTACCTCTTCTAGTAATCGTATTATATGTCAAATCTGCTCTAAACCTGGTCATGGAGCAATTGAGTGTTATCAAAGGATGAATTTTGCATATCAAGGCCGTGAACCTCCACAAAATCTCTCAGCCATGCTTGCAAGTGCAAATATTTTAGGCGAAAATCCATGGTACATTGATTCTGGAGCCACAAATCATCTCACCTACAATCTGGATGATTACCATACTTCTACCTCTTATGATGGCTCAGCTCAAGTAGCTACTGCTACTGGTGAAGGTATGGCAATTTCTCATATCAGTGATTCTAAATTTGTTCTTCAGGATAAATCCTTTCAGTTACGTAATGTTCTACATGTACCCAAATGTGCACAAAATTTGATATCAGTTCATCAATTCACTAGAGATAATCACTGTTCTCTTACTTTCACTCCTTATGATTATGTTGCAAAGGATCTTTTATCTCAGAAGACACTGTTCAAGGGACTGAGTAAGGGAGGCCTTTATCCTCTACATTATCATGTTACCAACTCATCTTCCTCAAAGATTCTCACCAACCGCTTTTTCCTGCACTAAGCTTTCTGCAGCAACCTGGCACAAGAGATTGGGTCATCCTTCTTATCAAACCATGAATAAAGTGTGTAAAAACCTGTCATCACCTGTTAGTCTTCATGAACCTCTGTTCTGCAATGATTGTAAGCTAGCTAGGAGTCATAAGCAACCTTTTATGGTATCTAGTTCGGCTTAGCACTTTGCTCCTTTGGAGTTACTTCATCTAGATGTCGGGGTCCTGCACCAACTTTGTCTGCCTCTCAGTTGCTGATTCTATGTAAACATTGTTGATGATTTTAGTAAATTTTGTTGGGTTTATCCAATTTCTCGCTAAATCGATTTCAAAGTTATATTTCCTCACTTCAAAGCATTTGTTGAAAACTTATTCTCGGTGAAAATTAAAATGCTCGTAATCGATGGTGGAGGAGAATTTGTTAACACCGAAATAGGTGCATTTATTTTAGAACATGGTATTGGTCATGAACTTACCTGTCCTCATACACCGAACAAAATGGTGTTGCATGAGAATCCAAGCATAGGCATCTTATAGAGATTACAAGAGCTTTTTTGATACAATCTGGAGTTCCTGATAAATTCTGGGTTGAAGCTTTACATGCAGCTAACTATGTTATAAACAGACTTCCTGCAAAGTCTTTACATATGATCTCTCCATTTGAAGTGTTGTTTCAGAAGACTCCTGATTATAATTTTCTCAGAATTTTTGGTTGTTTATGCTTTCCCTGGCTGAAGCCCTATACCAAGAATAAACTTGAACCAAGAAGCAAAGCTTGTGTTTTTCTTGGATATAGCAATCATCACAAAGGTTATTGTGACCATTGCTGCATCAAGTATGTAAGTCGAATACAGATCTCTTGCCTCCACTGCAGCTGAAGTTGTTTGGTTGTGTTCTTTGCTGAGAGACTTACATATCTTTGTTCCAGATCCTCCTCTCATTCTCTGTGACAATAAAAGTTCTATAGCTCTGGCATCAAATCCTGTGTTTCATAGCAGAATGAAACACTTAGCTATAGATTTTCATTTTGTCAGGGAACTAGTGCACAACAATACTTTACAGGTTAAGTACATCTCAACAGATGCTCAGGTAGCAGATATTCTCACCAAAGGTCTTTCTACTCCCAGATTTAACTTCCTGAAGAACAAGCTACATGTGCTAACACCCCATTTGCTTGAGGGAGGGTAGTAACACATCACTTTAACAGTCTTTAATCAGAATCGCGTAACTAACACTGTCACTTGTCTATTGGATTACTTAAGTATCCTGTGAGTTTGTTTATACCGCTGTAATGTTTCTTGAGTTACCGTTATCTGCTACTCTGATTAGATAGTGTATAAAGTGTCTGTACCTTCTCCATTATTGTTTAATGAAAATCTGTTTTGTTCATACAACAACTATAAAGCAGGTAGGGATGATTGGAGTATCAATCTGATTTTTACATTTACCCTCAATTAAACGATACATGTTTCCTCCCAAAAGTTGTTGCGCGTCATCCCCATATAAATGATGGTTTACTAGGTGTTCCAAAATAGCCCTCAAATCACCTACATTAATCTTCTAAAACCAATCACTTTTTCTCGGATAACAGATCAAACCAGCCTAAGTATAGATTTTCCGCTCACGCTGCTCTTTGTAGAGAACTCATTTGTAAGAATTTGGATGCCGGATAAGAAGCTCCACCGTATTCAATGGAGGTGGAGGAAGAAAAACATCCTGGAATTCCTCGATCCAATACAATTGCAGTTGCATCTTCGGAGGAGTTCCAATAGAATTCAAGAATTTTATCACCATCTTCATTACTCCCACTCCAGCTAAATGTGCTTGATTTCATGGTAAGTATCAGTGAATTGTAGATTCATATTTTTTAACCCTTCTAAATGCAATTTAACTATTCGACCCAATAATTCTGATTGACATCTTCCAAAATTTAAAGTAATTCCTCGAAATGTTAAAGGATATACTTTTCTAAAATGAAATGTAAGGAACCTTGTTGGGACCTTAGTCCCACATTGGTGCTTAATTGGGTAGTTTATAAGTCAATGGGTTCCCTCATTTAATCAACCGGTTTTCGAGTTGAGTTCTACCCATGGGTTTAGGCTAGATTAAAGTGTTGGGGCACCTATGTATAGGCGTACTTGTCACCCGCATTGAATACTGATAGGGGAGTGAAGCCGCCATAAGAGAAAGGGCTACCTTCGGGTCAGTGTGTCACCCGCATTGAATAATGATAGGGGAGTGAAGCCACCATAAGAGAAAGGACTACCTTCGGGTCAGCCGCCATAAGAGAAAGGACTACCTTCGGGTCAGTGTCGATAGAGTCGGCCAACGAGGACGTTGGCCAACTCTCAGATCAAATTCCTGTCTATAAATTGTAGATTAAGCGGACCTATATTCCTAATGGCATAATTGATTTCATCATCAGTAAGGGTACTAAATCTGGCACGCTTTTTTTTGACAATACGGCGTCCTAAAATCAAGGAAAGGTTGACCACAAAGGGAAAAATATCGTTTGGTCCTTTTTTAGGTGGGCCCATGTCTGTTTGGTCCTTTGGTCAAACGCCTTTACTGTTTGGTCCATAATTATTTAAAAATATTAAAACTGACAAAAATACCCTTTCGTGTTAATATTTAGTTATTTTCTTGTAGCAGTTCATTCCAGAAATGAAGTCCATATGAAAACCTAAAATAACAAACTTCATTCAAGAAAATGAAGTCCATATAAAAACCTAAAAAAACAGACTTCATTCCTGAAAATGAAGTCCATATAAAAACCTAAAAAAACAGACTTCATTCCCAGGAATGAAGTCCATATAAAAACCTAAAAACAGACTTCATTCCCTGTGGAATGAAGTCCATATAAAAACCTAAAAAATGACTTCATTCCGTAAAATGAAGTCCATATAAAAATCTAAAAATGCAGACTTCATTCCCGGAATGAAGTCCATATAAAACCCTAAAAATGCAGACTTCATTCCAGAAAATGAAGTCCATATAAAAACCTAAAAAACATACTTCATTCCCAGGAATGAAGTCCATATAAAAACCTAAGAAAATATGTTTCTTCTTCTTCTTCTTCGTCTTTTTCTTTTTCATCTTTTTCTTCTTCTTTGCCAACAACAGCAGAAATATCTTTTTCTTCTTCGTCGTCTTTTTCTTCTTCATATTTTTCTTCTTCTTCGTGAACAACAGCAGCATCAAATTTTTTTTTCTTCTTCTTCGTCTTTTTCTTCTTCACCTTTTTCTTCTTCTTTGTCAACAACAGCAGCAGTAATGTGTTTCTTCATGTTTTTCTTCTTCTTCGTCATACACAGCAGCAGTTAGAAAAACCTAAAATTTCGTCATTCTTCATCGTCTTCATGAGCAAAGAAGAAAAAAAGAAAAATGGGGAGGAGAGAAACTAGATCTGAAAATAGGAGGAGAGAGAAAGTAAATCTGAAATAAGATATTTTCTTGGGCTTCTTTCTATATATATGGTCCCAAAAGGGTATTTGTGCCACTACAGGATGACAGTTACATCATCCATGACATCACCTTAGGACCAAACAATAATTTCTAGGACCAAACTATAATATATTTTCCCAAAAAGGACCAAATAGACACATGACTGGGTCAACAGACTAGACTCTCTCTAATATATTATTCCTAGGACCTAATGGTATTTCCTACGACCACAAATCCTAAACACTTCCCAAGAAATATTCTCGCCCTCAGTATCACCATCTAGCCATAGAATCAATAAATCACTATCTTTAACAAGTTCTTGTATTTTTTTTACTAAGTTATCTTTGTCAGGAAGATAATGTGTATGAACCACAGCTTTAGATATATTCTAATAAGTCTAACAACTTACCTTCTTCCCAACGAGTTTCGTATTCACCTAAGTTCATCCCTTGAAGATGACCATCAGAAGAAATCACGGTCATTCTCAGGCCTTTTCTTCGCAATTAAAAGTATGTACTGCTGGTGGTCCCTGGATGTCTGAAAATCATTCTTCGATAAACATCTGGAAATTCTCTCGGCGGTTAATGGCTTTTCTGCAACATTCAACACCCGCAAGACAGACATTTTGAGAAGGCGGCGGAGGGATTGTAGGAACGGAGGTAGGGGAAAAGGAAACAGATTACAATCTGTATATAGGGCTTTACATTTAGGGTTTCTAAAACCACTTAAAAAGTCTAAGTAAAGTTTCACTTATTTACCACCCACACTTTCCCTATCTATCACCTACTTTATGAATTCTAAAAGGTATCTATATTTTATCCCCATTATCCCTAATTTCTACCAATTCATGCAAATCAGATTTTATAAAACTGAAACAAAACTCATTCTGATATTTACAATAATTAACTTGCACTCTTACTATAACCAAATTAATTAGGTTGGAAATTAATTATCAAATCATCATTTTAATCAGGTTTGAAGATTGTATTGTAAAACTTAGTTTTTTTTTCCTTTTCCATACGTCATATAATAGTGTGAACAATTAAAAAAAATCAATCCATTAATACAAAATTATTAAATTTAGGAATGTCTAATACTAATACAATGAAAACCTAATTGAAAAAAATTAGTAAATAAAATTACACAACAGAGTTTTTAGTTGGCAGCCGAGCAACAAGCTGGGCACCAACTCTTTATATGTTTCCTTGGCATCTAAATCTTAGTTCATTTACACTATTTCCATAGCATCTACGCGAAAGTCCAAGAAATGAAGAGAAAATTAATTAGTTTTTAGTACAAAATTATTAAGAGATCACAAGATCCTGACTTATTGAAATATCATTTGGTCGTGTCTTAGAATAGTACAACATGTAGTAGTAAGTAAACAGAGGTTAATAGTAGTGGTGGATTTAGGGTTAGATTTGAGAGAGATAGGGAAAGAAGGAAGACGCCGGTGATGAAGATGAAATTTACCCTAAAATATAGTAGGATGAGTTTTGTGTACCCTACCTAAAAGAGTTACCCAAAAAATGATTTGTATGGTTGGGATGAGAATTGCTCACCACCAGATTCCTGCACGGAATTAACAATATCCTTCAAAACGGATCGTTTAGTCTGAACTCTTCTCTTTGTTTGAGAGTTTCCCTTATTCATCAATCTTTTAGAAGAAGAATAGTTAACTTTGTGTACCTAAGGATTAGACTTTTGAACAAGTTTAAGTACATTTGCCAACCGACTAGCTCTTCGTTAGAGGTTTGTTTACATACCTTAGCTTATGTTTGTATTTGAGACATTGTGCAAGTCTCGTGACCTTTACCGGTACAATAAGGACATATTGAATTAGAGATTATTTCAGAATAACTTTAAACTAAACACAGGTACCCGAAACATTATCAAAATTCTCATTAGCACAAGAAAATCCATAACGCTCTCCAATGATCTTGATGACGAATCATTAATTAAACTATCAAGATTGATATGAGTATTGCTCAAGTTATTTAAATTCACAATTTGACCCAAGAGTGCTACACTTGAATTTTCTTCTTTCTCTTCCTAAGAAGTTCTCTACACTGTCTCGTGATGAGAGAAACTGATTTATCAATATATTCATATGAAACATCAGGATCAACAAGATCATCTCAAGAGTAGTCAACACTTTCA
This sequence comes from Papaver armeniacum, assembly GCA_023531295.1. Taxonomy (NCBI): domain Eukaryota; kingdom Viridiplantae; phylum Streptophyta; class Magnoliopsida; order Ranunculales; family Papaveraceae; genus Papaver; species Papaver armeniacum. Next base: position 163,785 of record JAJJWW010015177.1, read on the forward strand.
CCTTTTGGGGTTTTAGTGTGTTTCAGTGCCTTGAATGCAATATTCTTTTCGACTTTGGATTGCATATCATGATCAATGATATTCAACTTTCCAACAAGAGTGTTCCTGGAAAGTATATCAAGGTTATTTCCTTCTATGATGGCATGTTTCTTAGCCTCGTATCTTGCTGGTAAGAATCGTAGAATTTTTATCACAATGTCTTTTTGGGAGATAGTCTTCCCTAATGCAAAACAACCATTATCAATACTAGACACTTTTTGATTAAATTCTTCAAACGAATCCTCATCAGACATACAGAGGTTTTCCCAGTCATAGGTTAGGTTCTGAAGCCTAGTATCTTTCTCTGAGGTATTTCCTTCAAATACTGTTTCTAAGATATCCTAAGCATCTTTAGGTTTAGTGCAAGAAGTCATATGGTGCTGAAGATCTGGGCTTATGGCGTGGATAATAGCGTTTAAGACGTCAGAATTATGCTTTGCATCACTAATCTCGGTTTCACTATATTGTATCAACGGTTTCGCAAAAGTAGCTCCGTGTATAACAATTGTTGGTGCGTTATATCCAATAACTACAATTTTCCATGTCTCAAAGTCACGGGCTTGTACAAAGGAAATAACGATTTTCCACCGTAAGTAATCTAATCCATTAAACGCTGGCGGTACGTTTATAGATGCACTTTTGTCCATATAATCAGTCTGAAAAATAAGGAGTCTAACAAGTCTTTTACGGTTCATGATCCATTACCTATTTTAACAAGAAGATATTTTCTTAACAAAAAAAAAAAAAACATTTATACAAAACTTGAGCAACCTTGATGCACTCCTCATTTTCTCAAGTTAAAACTGAGGAAGCAAACGTCACTAGGATTAGATAGTGACGGAGTGAGCCGAATGCTCACATCTCTGATCACACAATGACTTATCAAGGTTTGTTGTATGTTTCTACTTCTTACCTCTTCTCGACTATGGTTCTTTAAGACTTCTTCTTATTATGTGGGAGAACTCTGATTGTCCGTGAGCCCGGTTCATCCTTCACATGTCGTTTTGAAGTTTGGCAATCCTTTTGTTGTTTTCCTTGGATCTCCAACACTTACTTTGAACATGATTTGCAATTCCACAGAACGAACAAATTGAGGAAGATTTATCATCATGCTTATTTGTCTCATGTTCATCACAACTTTCAACTAAATTGTACTATGCTTAGTACAAATGAATCAATTACCAGAATGTAAATCTATATTCTTAAGGAAAACAACCTCTAAACTAAACTCTCTTCTTCATTAATTGAACTCAGCAGTTGTTCTTACACAATAAATAGCAAACAAGGATTAAACCCTATAGCCAACGGATAAGCAACGAGCACGTGTCACTATCTGGAAGGCTCACTACTAACCAATTAGGATAAGAATTATAACTACACCCACACGGGATAAGGGCAGCCTGTGTGCCTACAAGGAATCAATTAGACTATGACATTGCCTTCCCCAAATGTAAGATCCTTGTCCTCAAGGATAAAGTTGCGATAGTGTGCCTTGATGGAAGATAGCTCCTCCCAAGTTGCATCTTCAGGTGTTGAGTTAGTCCACTGAATTAAGACTTGCCTCACCAGTCTCTTGCCAATCAGAATTGTCATGTGCTTCAGTACCTTCTCAGGTCTCATGATGATCTCACCTGCATGATCTATAACAGGTAAAGTGGGGCAGGGACATGTTGTTGACCAACTGCTTCTTCAATTGAGAGACATGAAATATTTGGATGGATTCTAGCATGTGAAGGTAATCGCAACTTGTATGCCATCGCCCAATCTTCAAAACAAAACAGAAAAGGTCCATAATACTTAGCAAAGAAGCTTGAAATTCTTTCTGAGAGCAACTGAAGCTTGTCTGTAAGGCTGGAGCTTAAGATAAACCATGTCTCATATAAGAAATTCTCTGTCAGTTCTAGATTTGTAAGCAAAGAACTTCATTCTGGCTTGAGCTGTGTGGAGAGATTCCTTGAGAATGTCAAGCATAGCTTACCTGTCTTTCATGTAAGTCTCAACACAGTAATCGGAAGTTGTTGCGTAAGAAGGAAAAGCCATGTGAGGTGTAAGTAGCCATAAAGGGCCTGAAAAGGAGACATCTTAAACTAGTGTGATAACTAGTATTATACCACCAAAGAAGAGAAATCCACTCGACACCATTTGCTAGGTTTGTGACCAAGAAGACATCTTAAATAAGTTTCCAAGCATGAGTTTACCCTTTCGGATTGTCCATCAATCTGTGGATGGTATGTTGTACTTAGATTTAAGCGGTGCCCAAGGATTTAAATAAGTCCTTCCGTAAGTTACTAGTAAATACCTTATCTCTGTCTCTAAACAATAGATGCGGTGTAATCCATGAATCTTAAATACTTGATCCAAGAATGCTTTGGGCCATGAATGTGATGTGTATGGATGATGCTGGCAATAAAATGGCTATATTTGGTTACCTCGTCAACAACCACCAAGATAACATTCTTTCGTCACTCATAGGAAGGCCTTCAATGAAGTCCATTGTAATGTGTTTCCAAGCATGTTGTGGTATTGGGAGGGCTGCAATAATCCGAGATGGAAAATGATGCTTTCCTTTATTTATTTGGCAAATATCACAAGCAATTACAAATGAAGGATATCTTGTTTCATCATAGGCCAATAAAAAGTAATGCTTGGCCTCGACATAAGTTGCTTGCATGCCGAGTGGCCTCCTACAAAACAGAAGAGTGCAATGTACTTAAAATGGAAGACCTAACTCCATGACTGGCACCAACATAGAACCTTGTCTTGTATCTTAATACTTGGTCCTTGTATGAATATGGTGGAGTTGAGTCAGCTGAAAGAAGTAGTTGTGCAATGAGTTTTGAGCTTTAGGGTCATCAATATAGCTCGTAGAAGTTCGTACATCCAAGTTGGGCTAGACATAGATAAAACAGAGCACCGAGTGTAATCATGAGGTCTTCTTGAAAAGGCATCAGCCACTATGTGTTCTTTACCTTTCTTGTATATAATTTCATAGTCAAAGCCTAAGAGCTTCATGAGCCATCTTTATTGTAAGATCAGTAGTAATTCTTTGATCTATAAAATATTGTAGATTTTGATGATCATGAGAATAATATATTTATTACCTTGTAAGTAATGTCTCCACTTTGGATAGCTTTAACCACCGCTAAGAATTCTTTTTCATAAGTAGATAATGCTCTTGCTCTTGGTCCCAGTGTTGTACTCGTATAAAGAAATGGGTATACTATCCCGAGTTAAAACAAGACTAACATGGCTTGTCACTTGCATCACTTTGTTAGAGCATGGCTGTTGAACCCACCAAGCGTTGGTATGTCAAGTTTGGTTGTCATATTTTAGTGAATCAAAACTCATGTTAAGAGTCGCTTGATTATGTACTAGAGTTAAACTTCGTATAGGTTAGCTTGAAAGTATTAGGATATGAAACATTACAAGTATTGCGAAGACTTGAAGATGTGAAGAAGCAAGGGGCTACAACTACAACAATCATCCTTCCACTTGAGGTTAGTAATATTTGACTTGAACAAGCTTCATTCCCTAACGTATCTTTCAAGTCGTGCACATTGAAAACATAATCGCGGCATATTTGAACTCTAGATAGACATAGTATTAAGGAATACAATACGAGGTTTATTGCTTAACCATTAAACTTTATAGATAAGACATCGCCATAATCATTTGAATGCTATTGTGATTATGTATGGGTATGAGGTGAGGATTTAATCCTAGGGAACAATGTTTACATGTGTTCTAAGGAAGTAAGTTCATAAACTTATTTGTGAACCGAAAAGAAAATTGCCAGATGTTATTGTTTTTGTTATTCATCGCATATCTTATGAACAAACCAATATGTGTGATAGAGTATAACCGCTCACAACATGTTGTGTTCTTGGTAGCACTGTTCACAAAGGCCTGACTTATGTATTGGTATAACTTTTATTAGTAAAACCGATCTTAAGTACTCATTTGTGGTATGATCGGATTTTATTTGTCTGACCTTGTAAGGGAAAGGGAACCGATCCTAGTAAGGCAAAGGGAACCGATCCTAGTAAGGGGTGCAAGACATCAAAGGGAACCGATCCTTGTATGGGGTGCAAAAGAAGGTTTATAGCAAAAGGGGAACCGATCCCATGGACATGTGCAACACATATAAGTTAGATACCATATATATGTGAGGAACCGATCCTAAGACCTAATCAACCGAACTTTTGGGAAGCTAGTGTGACTATGCACAGTACTCACATGGAGGTAGAACCAAACTTGTTTTGGTAGAACCGTAAACCCATGATTGTGATTGAATGTTGGTTTGATCAATCACATAGTTCTTGAAAGTCGATGAACCAATTCTAAACTTGTTTGGAAGTGTGGCAAATCGGTTTCAAGGTTGTAAGTGTGAAAGAGAACTTACAAAGTTAAGATGTCGACAAACTTTGAACACGTCTTTGTGAATGTTTATTTATATAATTGTTCAAAGATATTCCTTAACGGCTAAGGGAAGAGAATCCCGGGATCAAACATAAGTAAGTTAAGAATATTTTAATTAAGGTTATTAATTTCATTTTGTAGGAAATTACGTAATTAGTAATGTGCATTTACTAATTAGATTTTCCGAGAGATTTCGATCGTTATTTTGGGGAGAGCATTTCCGTGGAATTATGAAAACCGAATCGTGCTTTTATGAATATCTTGAGAATATTTTAGATTTTGAAATTCCTTGGTGTCCAAACTTCCTTGTCTATAAATACACTAAGTTTGCCTTTCTAGTAAACTAATCCTTCGTAACAACAGATTTACTCTATTGTTGTTGTTACTGGTGTAGTCGACGCCTATTTGGAGAGGAGAGTAACCTAATTAGGCGAAATCTCTTACGGCCGCTCAGTTTAAGTCTTCTTTGGGATTGAGAAGCTCTAGCGCGACCCGTTGGTGGGAAACTAGATAATTGCGGCTTATCTCTGTTTTCGATTGATTTGATTGACTAACGGTGGTTGAAATCGATTGCACCTAGTTTGTTTATTCTGAGAATCTTCTCTTCGATATAAGATTCACTCAAACTAGTTGTAGAAGTTTTGACAGGATCTTTAGACATTGTTAGTTCTAAAGACGATCTTTGATACTCCATTGTTAATAGACTCGTTACGTGCGTGATTGATCACAAGAGATTCAAGTGATTGTGTGCGGTTTTTATTGAAGATTTAAGAAGATTTGAAGACAAAGAAAATATTGAAGATCCGACTTGGGTTTTATAATCTTTGGTGTGCACAATACTTATTTCGGTAAAAGAGGATCCAAATAATAATCGGTTTATCCTTGTGGTAGATTGGATTGATTAATTGAGTAGATCGGCATCAATACGTTTCCTTGTGATTAAAGGTATTGATTGGCTTAATATTAAACGATTACCTTTGGGTGATTGAACATAAGATAGATCTAAGGACCCGACGAAGGAGTTTATGTTAAGATAAATGGAAGAGCCTTTGTCCGACTCATATAACTTGGTTGAATAGAGTTTATACCAAATGCATTTGTTGTTCCTTTTTACCGTTTGGAATACAAACCAAAGGAATTGTTCCAAGTACGTGAGTTATTCACAAGTCGGAGGCGTGGGAATACAGACTTAAACTAAGTGAACTATAGGGTTAGTTACTTGGTCTCAACTATAGGTGTAATTTTGTGTAACGGCTTAATCCTGAGAGTATTCAATTCTGGACAAGGTCCCGGGGTTTTTCTGCATTTGCGGTTTCCTCGTTAACAAAATCTTGCTGTGTCATTTACTTTATTTTCCGCATTATAATTGTTTTATTATAATTAAAGTAAATCACACAAACGTTAATTCCTATTTACTTGATAAGCAATCCTATTGTGTTTGGTTAAGTCCGAACCTTTGTATCAAGTAAACATACTTCGTTGTTGTATTGTCTCGATCTCGTATCCATAGACGATCACACGAAGTGTGAACCTATTAGTTGCATTGTCTCGACTCAATCCATAGACAATCACTTTCGGAGAAAGGACTTATAAGTAGGAAAAGTTTTATCTTGAGGTATATTTGGGTACCTCGCCCTTTCAATTGGTGTATCGAGCAAACTTCCTTGTCTATAAATACAAGAAGTTTGCCTTTCTAGCAAACTAATCCTTCAGTAACAACATGATTTACTCTTTTGTTGTTGTTATCGTGTAGCGGCGCCTATTCTGGAGAGGAGAGTAACCTAATTAGGCGAAATCTCTTACGACCGCTCAGTTTAAAGTTTTCTTTGGGATTGAGAAGCTCTAGCGCGACCCGTTGGTGGGAAACTCGATAATTACGGTTTATCTTTGTTTTCGATTGATTTGATTGACTAACGTGGTTGGAATCGATTGCACCTAGTTTTTTATTCTTGAGAATCTTCTCTTCTAATATAAGATTCACTCAAACTAGTTCGTAGTTTTGACGATCTTTAGACTTTTGTTAGTTCTAAAGACGATCTTGTGATAATCCATTGTTAACAAACTCCGTTCGTGTGTGATTGATCACAAGAGATTCAAGTGATTGTGTGCAGTGTTTTTATTGAAGATTTAAGAAGATTTGAAGACAAAGAAGATATTGAAGATCCGAATTGGGTTTTATAATCTTTGGTGTGCACAATACTTGTTTCTGGTAAAATGGAAACTTTTATGCAAACTGGTGGTGTTGTGATTAGAGGAGTAAAATGGAATGTGAAATGTAAATGGTGTGGAATGGATTTGTAGCTATAGCTTAGGTCTGATGTGATTGGAGGTGGATGTATGTGATTCAAGATGAGAAGCGTAGTTGATTTGGTAGATGTTGTAGTGTTAGATTAGGCTTGTAATTGAATTTCAGAGTTTGGGTGTTTGCATTTGTATTTCATATTGATTGTGCATTAGAAGTTGGCATGTGCTTAGATGACTCAGTTTATTCTACTGAGTTGGATCGGCTCGACCAATAGGCTCAAATGGGACCGAGTGGACCTTCCTAGTTGTCTTTTGACTTGGACCGTTTGACCTGGACCTTGACCATTTGACCGTTGACTTTGACCGGACTTAGATGTGGACCGTTAGTTGACCCTGTTGACCGTTATTGACCGTCCGTTACCCAATTGACCAGCCTTAGATTAATGGGTTGGGTTAGTAGACTTGGGCTTAGGCCTAGATTTCTTAGTTTGAATACTTTGGACCCTTTATGGTCCGAACTAGCCTTTGGTTCCTTCTACAAAGTTGTAGATATTCATAAGACATATCTAATGGACTATAAAATCAACCTAATTGGATTATTAAACCTTAGTATGACAAAGATAGATAACTAAAGGTGTAGAACCATAAGAGGGCTTAGAACCATTGCTAGTTCATTTAACTTATAACTAGATAATTGTATGAGATCGTCATGAGCCTTCGCTGAACCTTTTGGCTAATCTTTAGATTGCTTGTATGATTAACAGTTACTCTCTTTATTATCAACGATCGATTTAAAAGATGAACTAGTAGATGGAGGAATTCAAGGTAGGAGTTGGCTTGTCATCAAATCAGGTGGGAACTCTGTAACCTTCTTGTAATCATTAAGCTTTCTTATACTCTGCGAGCATGATGAGCCTTTACTATTCAGTGAGCATGGTAGTGTATAATTTGATTTACTATTCATGAATCCTTGAGTGTGATGTATATGTTGTATTTGTATGTACGATGTTTTTTACGATGTGTTTTGTGTGTTTTATGCATTGTGAGATTTCCCTGCGAAGAGTGTCTGTGTTTCCCCACGGCTCTTAGCTAAGTTAAGTAAGGAGGTAATTCACCCGTCGACAATATTATGTAGTAGGGCGGTAATTCATCCGTTTTAATATTATTATATCTAATTTAATTAGTAGGGCGGTAATTCATCCGTTTTAATAGTATTAGTAGGGCGGTAATTCATCCGTTATAATATTACTGCTTATTAATGTAGTAGGGCGGTAGTTCATCCATATGCAATCTTATCTTAGTAGGGCGGTAATTCATCCGTTATGATATTATATATACTATTCTATTTGAGGGAGATCACTTTTGTGCATATTATACTTGTTTGACTAACTTTCTCGATCTTGATGATAATATTTTCAATCATGGTTTGTATTCATCTTGTTTCTTTCAATTTATATTCTTTTATATCCGGTGGAAGCATATTAATGATTACTTGAGAGTTATATGTTTTCATTGAGCACCCTTTTGGGATGATGTGCACACTCGTTCCCACTTCAGTTTTCAGTAATCAGAAGAAAAGGTGCGTCGAAGATAACCGATTCGTAGCTTGAAGCTTTCATCGTATTAGAGATGTTGCGTAGCTTTTGTATATGTATATTTTTGTTAATCTGAAAAACTACACATTATTATATTCATATCACTCGAGAGATCTTCATTTATATAATATCAGAGTGTATGGGTTTGCCTTTGGTATTAGTTTATGAAATTGAAATTCTTAAGATCATTAATCTAGATTTGATGCTTCAATTAGGGTTGTAATCTTTATAGCTATGTGTGATTAGGGTCAGCGTCAAAGAATTTTTTGTAGCAGCTTTTAATCCCGAGAGTATTCACTCCGGGACAAGGTCCCGGGTTTTTCTCGCATTTGAAGCGTCCTCGTTAACAAAATCTTGTTGTGTCATTTACTTTTATCTTCCGCATTATAATTGTTTTATTATAATTAAAGTAAATCACACAAACGTTAATTCTTATTTACTTGATAAGCAATCCTATTGTGTTTGGTAAAGTCCGAACCTTTGTATCAAGTAAACATACTTCGTTGTTGTATTGTCTCGATCTCGTATCCATATATGATCACACGAAGTGTGAACCGATTAGTTGCATTGTCTCGACTCAGTCCATAGACAATCACTTTCGGAGAAAGGATTTATAGGTAGGAAAAGTTTTAGCTCTAGGTATATTTGGGTACCCTCGCCTTTTCAACTCTCTACAGTGAATGGTCTTGAAAAATCTGGAAGTGCAAGAACTGGAGTAGTTGACATGGCAGTTTTCAGTTGTTCAAAAGCAATTGTAGCAGCTGGAGTCCAAGTAAAAGAATTCTTTCTCAAAAGATCAGTGAGAGGTTTGCTAATGGCTCCATAGTGCTTGGAAAATTTCCTGTAATACCCTGTAAGCCCAAGAAAACCCCTTAACTCTTTGATGGAAGTAGGAAGTGGCCAAGTCTGCATAGCTGCAACTTTATTTGGATCAGCACAAACACCTTCTGGAGTGATAATGTGGCATAAGTACTCCAACTGAGGTTGACCAAAACAACATTTGGACATTTTTGCATAGAGTTTGTGTTGTCTTAAGACTGAAAATATAATCTGCAAGTGTTGAATGTGCTCCTCCATGGATGAACTGTAGATTAAAATGTCATCAAAAAGACCAACACAAACTTTCTTAAGTATGGAGAAAAGACATCATTCATAAGAGCCTGAAAAGTGGCAGGTCCATTTGTGAGGCCAAATGGCATGACTTTGAATTCATAGTGACCATGATGGGTCCTGAAAGCAGTCTTGAAAATGTCATCGTGGATGGACTAATATCTCGATGATAACCAGCTCTTAAATCAATCTTAGAAAGTACCTTGAACCCTTTTAATTCATCCAACAGCTCATCCACAAGAGGAATTGGGAACTTGTCCTTGATAGTAATATTATTCAATTTTATGTAATCCACACAAAATCTCCAAGAACCATCTTTCTTTTGACTAAGAGAATTGGAGATGCAAATGGGTTGTGGCTTGGTTGGATGATACCAGCAGAGAGCATCTCTTTAACAAGTTCTTCAACTACACCTTTTTTGTATGTATGGACACCTATAGGGTCTTTGATTAGGAGGTTGAGAGTCAGGTTTTAAGGGTATTGAGTGGTCCAAACTTCTGTGAGGTGGAAGTGAAATTGGCTCAGCAAAGATATCCTGATATTCCTCCAATAGGGGTAGTAATGGTGTAGGAACATGAGGTGGTAATGGTGAGGTGGTAATAGAAAAGAAGTGGCCAACAACGCCATGTGTATTTTTTCAGAATTTTTTTTTGACTGCTGAACTACTCATCATGAGCGGAGAAGGTTTTCTATTGGTGCTAGTTAATGTGATTTGTTGTCCATGATGCACAAAGGATGTACTAAGTTTAGAAAGATTGAAAACAACATCACCTAGTTTTTTGAGCCAATCAGCTCCAAGGACCATATCACAGCCTCCAAGTGGTAGTATTCTGAGATCTGCAGTGAAGAAATGATCTTGCATTGTCCAAGAAAGGTTAGAACATGAGCCAGTGCTTATAGTTTTCTCACCATTTGCTATTATAACTAGCATGTGAGGAGTGGCTTCTATCTTGCACTTGAGTTTAGCATCTAATGTAGAATCAATGAAGCTTGTAGTGCTTCCAGTGTCAATGAGAATAGAAATGGACTGCTTTTTAAGAGTTCCAGGAATTCTAATTATATCTCATGTAGTATTTCCAGTTAAAGCATGTAGAGAGATCTCCATGTCATAGTCATTTGGTGAATCAATGACCTCCTCAAAACTTTTTTTTGCATTATTTTCTTGATTGTCAAGATGCTCGCTTGAACCATAAATAATCGTTGTATGCCCTTGCAAATATGTTTATCGCTATAAATCTCTGGCCATAATTGTAACAGAGTCCCTTTTGTCTTCTTTGGCGCATTTTTTTCCCGTGTAAGGCGTTTAATGATAGGAGTTGAATATGGTTGTTTAAGGGAAGTGGTAGAAGAAAATTGGGTGTAGTAGGGGCTGATTTAGGTGTAAGGACAGAGGTAATGATAGGTTTTGGAGGAAAGTTATAAGAAGAAAATGGTCTAGTGGAGGTGAAATTAGTGGTTGTTGGTTGAGGTGTCTTATAGAGCAACCGACATTTCTCGCTCCTCCATTCTAGCTAAAGAAAAGCTTGAGACCGAGTGTACCAGGGCTATGAAGCACGGACACCTCAAAACCGGTGACTAGGTGACGTATCGATGTCGGACACTTGGGGATACGTGACGACACCCCATTTAAAGTGTCCCTTTTTATTAATTACGAAAAGGGTAGGGATACTTTTGGGATACTTCTCGGATACCTAGAGGGGACACTTCTTATAATTAATTAAATATTTTCTTATTTATATACGGAGGGGATACTTCTGATACTCTAGAGAGGATACTTTTGCCAAATATTTATATATATTGCAATATGTTAATTATTTTTAGATATGTAATATATTCATATTTATCAAAAATTATTCTATAGAAGCAGTATATAAATGTCTAACCCTAACATTCTTATTCAATATTGATGAGTGATGGGTTATCTTTTTTTTTATCTATTTTTTTTTTTTTATATTCCAGATAGTATTTTAGAATTTTCTTACTTTATGTGATTCTTTTCACTATTAATAAATTAAATATTTTTTTAATTAATACACGTATCCCAACGTATCCCGTATCCCTATTTTTTGAAAATTGACGAATCCCCGTTTCAGTATCCCCGTATCAGTATCCGTGCTTTATAGGTACCGGGGTTGAACATGTGCACGGAATTTTGAATTTCTTCCTTTAGACCACTGATGAAACTCATAATAAAATATCTTTCATCTAAAGATGGGTTGTAATTAAGCATTAAGGTTTTAAGGGATTCAAACAATTCATAATACTCCTCCACAGAGTTGATTTGCATTAATTTATTAAAAGACCCTACAAAATTTTCATCGACTGGATTTTCAAAGCGAGCACAAAGACCTTTAGCAAATTCATACCAAGACATACGAGGGCGACCAACTTGAAAATTTAACAACCACTTATCTGCCTTACCATCCAGATATATAGCTGCAATATCAACTCTTCTATTATCATCAATGTTGTGAAGGAAAAAATACCTGTCACATTTTTGAATCCACCCACGCGGGTTTTCACCATCGAATCTGGGAAGATCTAGTTTAGGAAGCCGATTGGAGGTTGGGTTTGGCTGATTATGAGTAAAAGAGCCAAAATTAGGAGGAGTTACAGGAATTTCACCACCGGAGCCGCCGCCTGGTGCTCCTTGATGAGATTTGAGAAACGATCCAATTTGTTCCGTAAGATCTTTAACAACATCAGCAGTTTCTTTGCACATCGAATAAGTATCTTTAAGCTCCTTTTCGAGATTTTTAAGACGTTCATCAGTATGTTGTCGATCTTTAGTGAATAGGTCGTGAAGATCCTTTACCGATTTTGGATCTAACCAACCATCGGAAAAAATTTGTGATGGCTACGATGCCAATTGTACTATGCTTAGTACAAATGGATCAATTACTTAATGTAAATCAGATTCTTAAGGAAAACATCCTCTAAACTAAACTCTCTTCTTCATTAATTGAACTCACAGCTTGTTCTTACACAATAAATAGCAAACAAGGATTAAACCATATAGCCAACGGATAAGCAACGAGCACGTGTCACTATCTGAAAGGCTCACTACTAACCAATTAGGATAAGAATTATAACTACACCCACACAAGGGCTAAGGGCAGCCAGGTACCTACAAGGACTCAATTAGACTATGACATAAACTTGTTCCCAACCCGGCTGGAACAAAAGAGTTGTTTGTGCTCACAGTTTTTCTTTTGAACCCTAATTAAACCATTAGTGTTACCAAAGGAATTCTGACCGAATAACATTGCTGAGATTTTGTCAGAGCTTCCAGACAACCTTTGCAGGTCACACTTAAGAGTATTAATCTTTTTTTCTTTCATGGATAGGGTCCTGGTGAATTCATCATTAAGACAATCAATCTCAAGATCTTTCATTAGAAGTGATGATTCAAGTTTTTCCAATGAAGCCTTTAGTTGGAGGTTTTCATGGAAAATATTTTCCCATTCATTCAAGAAATCATTGATCTCAATGTCATACTCAAATTCTGAATCTGAATCTGAGTGGAAAGAAGTTTCTGATGCGAGAGCCGAAAATTCATTACATACATTGGAAGTATGTAAGATATTGACAATTTGAGATGATTTTTCTCGTGTTGAATCATCATAAGCATTAACCGAGGAGAGAACTTTCTCACAACATTTGCTTCTTTTTACTAAATCCTTGATCTTTTGTGCAATCAATGATTTATTAAAATCAACATGATTGGAACAACATTCATCAACCCAAGACAAGTTAGAAGCTTTGCTTGTGTTGGTCACATCATTGAATACAGATGTTCTGACCGTGTTTAGTTCAAGATCAAGAATTTTTAACTTTCCAACAAGAGTATTTATGGAAAGTGTATCAAGGTTATTTCCTTCAACGATGGCATGTTTCTTAGAATCGTATCTGGCTGGCAACGATCTAAGAATTTTCATCAATGTCCTTTTCAGGAATAGTCTTACCCAATGCAAAAGATGCATTAACAATTTCAGACATTTTGTGATTAAACTCATCAAATGAATCTTCATCAACCATACAAAGGTTTTCCAAATCGTAATCTCGTGTTTTGAAGCCCAGCTTCCTTTTCAGAGGAATTTCCTTTGAATACAGTTTCTAAGATATCCCATGCATCTTTAGAACTTAGTGCATGTAGTTACATGGTGCTGAAGATCTGGGGTAATGGAATGGATTATTACATTCAATCCGTCATAATTTTGCTTTGCATCAAGAATCTCGACAACATCGTAATCACCGATATCCTTTGGAACAGTTACATCGCCTTCTGTAACAACCGGAGAAGTACAGCCATTAACAACACATACCCATGTTTGAAAATCATGAGCTTGAAGAAAAGAATGCATAACAATTTTCTACCATGAGTAATTCAAGCCATCGAAGACTGGTGGTACGTTTATATATCACCTCTGTCCATAGAATCGATCGCTACAAACATAGACTTATGAGATCTTAAACGTGTTTTCCAACTATGATACCAATTGAAAAAGCGTGGGTCTACCAACTACACTCAATATTTTTCTTAGAAATCTGTATGAACAACTCCAATATAAATCCGAGAGAATTAACTAGACAACCAGACTCAATCAATGGAAATATATCCAAGAGTTCGTATCTCAATTTCTCTATTCAATCCGCAATCAAACAAATAGGAATTTGCGATCCCGATTGAATATAAGAGAAATAACTTGAACGGTACCAAAGTGTTTGTGGGTGAAAATCAAGTCGCCGATTTCGGTAATTTTGGGTGTGTGGGTGAGAAACGAATCTAAACCCTAAACAATGTACCGCATGAGAGTACTTTTGATTCGAGAGATCAATACGCACAATCCTCGGCCTAAACCAAGAAATGGTCGTTCCAGGATTGCTTCGGTCACAAAGTGAAGGAGAAGGGCTGGTCTTAGGGAGGGAAGCGAAGAAAGTGTTGAGACCAGAATAGTTGATTCTGGAAGTGTGGGCGTTTTGTGACTTGTATCATAAAGTTGAGATGGCTAGCTGAATGAAAAATCTATCACATGATTTCTGGATGTGGTATTGTTCTCCTGACCAAAACTTGTTGTTTGGTGGAAATAGGTGAGACCTATTTATACAAGTCGCAACAAAACATACTCTGGTCTCGTAGGAAGTGGAAACGATTGAGTGGTGGAAAAAAGGAGTAACGGGTAACGCCTGGAATTTATGTTTCCATAATAAATGATACGTTTACACCATTACTTCTTGCCATTACTAACCGCCCCGCTTTATGACACTTTCCTCGTAACGGGGTATTGCACGCCGCACGCCGTAAAACCGCGTACCAATACCCCGATGAGTATCCTCCAGCTTTGTGACATGTTTTGATGTCTCGAGTGTTTTCGTGGAAAACATGTAGCACTTTGCTACGCGTGGCAAGTTGATATTGAGAGGTTTTCCGCAGGTAAATAGCATATGTGATGCTAGGCTCGTTTTGGGCTAGTTGCCTAAAACTTGTCACGGGTTTACCAGTTTGGTGGCGAACTTCGATGGCCGAGATTGCATCTTCTGAATAAGGGTAGCCGTTGATTGTGGCTACTTGTGTTGGCGCCCGAAAATGGCGCATATGGCATTGCGGCATGACTTGTGCATGCCAAAGTGGCATGGTGGTGCAAGTGGCGCTGGCGTAGCCATGGCCATTGGATTTAGGCTACTGGTCGCCTAAAAGTTGCCACAAGTCTATCACTTGGTGGCAACTTGGATGGCCGAGATTGCATCTCAGGAGGAAGGGTAGCAATCTATTATGGCTACCTTCGTAGGTAGTGGCGCTTTAGCACGCCGGCGGCTACGGCATGGTCGGCATGGATCATGCATGCCATTGGCACGGCTGCTTGGTGGCGCGCCGGCGTAGCCATGGCTACTAGATTTTGGCAGCTGGTTGCCTGAAACCTACCACAAGTCTGTCAGTTCGGTGGCGAACTTGGATGGATGAGATTGCATCTCAGGAGGAAGGATGGCCATTGATTATGGTCGCATCTTGTTGTATAGTGGAGTGGCGCCATTGGCATAGTGGCTCCTGGTGGAGCCATGGCATAGCAGCAGGCCGTGGCATGGCGGCATCAAGTAATCGTGGCATAGCGGCATGTCAGTGGTGTTGCGGCGTGGCCATGCCTGTGGCGTTGTAGCATGGCCAAAGCTAAGATTTGGCCTGGCCAAAGTTAGGGCTTGGTGGCATGGCCAAGGCTAGGTTTGGCGTCGTGGGTAGAATTGGGGCTTGGCGTGGCCAAGGCTTGGTTTTGGCGTCGTGGAAGAATTAGGGCTTAGCGTGGCCAAGACTTGGTTTTGGCGCCGTGGAAGAATTAGGGCCTGGCGGCGTGGCCAAGACTTGGTTTTGGCGCCGTGGTATTGGACCCACATGTGGCGTGGCAACATTGGCCCTGTTGCCACGTTAATCTCATTGCTATGGGAAACGTTATTTGGCTTTGGTAGCAATTTGCCCAAATTAGGGTTTGGCATGTCGAAACCCTAATTAGTGCGCGTGGCATGCGGCTGCGGCATGGCGCTACTTTTGTGCAAATGGCGCCATGGCTATGCCAAAGGTAATATGGAAAGGCCATAGTGTGGAACGGCACAAGAGTAGGAATTGCCGTGGGTGTCTATTTATGGCAAAGCTGCCCATGAAGTAGCATGTTGGCATGTTACCGCGGAAAAGTGGCATGTTGGCATGTTATCATGAGAGTGGCATGTTGGCATGCCGATCAATATGTTGTTGTAGTAGGGCGCGTTTGGCTTGCCAGTTTAGCATGGTGGAGCGACAGGGTGCGTTTGGCCTTTAATGTATGGTGGCAAGTTTAGAGCAACTTGATTGGCCACGAAAAAAGGGGGCCGGCCAAACATAAGGCGCGACTACACTTCGGAGAGTATGGCGCTTTTAGAGCGACCCGATTTGTCGATTATAAGTGGGGAGGCAAGCATGGGCCCACCATAACTTATGTGCGCGTGGCGTAGTTTAAAGCGACCCGATTGGTCGAGGGAAATGGGTCGGGTTTAGGATGGGCGTGGCTAATGGCAAGTGGCGCCAGCCGGCCTAAGGCATGGCCACGCCTCCCTTTTGCCGCGACCTCGTTTTTTCCCGATTCGGGCGAGGTTTTGCACCTGCTAATCCATGGAGGATTAATTACCTAGTTTCCCTAGGCTTAATTTCGACAGGCAAGGTCTGGTATACTGCGCGAGGCGCGAAACCCTAACTTCTGCAAGTTAGTCGGGACAATTGATTGAATTATATGTGTTGACATAGAGTTCTTTTAAGTTCATTTCCAGAGAGCAGCATGCTTTTCTGATTGAATACCTTATGCAAAGACCTTATCCTTGATATTTAGAGATTCGTGCTACTCTGCTGCGAGTGAACACAAATCGTCATGCCATATCAGCATTAAGAGTTCAGCCGGAGAACATAGCATAGAAGGCATTCAAAGAAACTTTGTTAAGTGAATATAAAGGGCGCCAAATTTATAGAACATCCGGGATGGTTTCTACATTCTCCATCTAAATAAATTTCATGTAAGCATATTGAGCGGCTTATTAAATATGCTAAGTGGAGATGTTAACACTCACGCAGCACCGTTTCCTTGCAGAGTGAAGTCACATCCGATGTAAGGTTTTACGATTTTAACCCTAAGCTAAAAACCACCATCAACATTAAGTCCCCCGCTAGCACGTAACAAATGGCATTGTTGTGGGTAAGCATGAGATGGTGACAGATAAGAGTAAAATCAAAAGGGCAATACGTGAAAATATTTCCAAGGAGATTCAACTAACCTTGGTGAAAGGCATGAGGAACGTGATTCTTGTGTTGGCGGCTCTATGTGCAATTCCGACTTAGCCGCAAGGTGTGTCAAAGATCAAAACTTTAGCCACCGATTGGTGAGATGGCACCGCAATTTGGTCCGAGAATCTGAATGACGCTAGTTGGCTAGGTCACCAGAATGTATGGAGATAGTCTTTCTTTGAACGGCTGCTGGATGGCGCTTCCTTGGCTAGAGGAGATGGAAAGACGGATGGTGAGGCTTCGAGAGAACGCTAAGATGGCGCTCTTTGGTGATGTTCGTGAATCGCTGAAAACAATACCGTGAACATTGGCTATCAAACAAAGTGAAGATTGAATCCGCTAGGTCAAAGCGGAGAGATAATGCTTGGCTGGAAGGGCGAAGGTGGCGCCGAGAATGATGCAAGTTGTTGGTGGATGGATATCGAGCAGAAGCTAACGCCGGAAGGATGCAAGTTGTCAGGCCGGGCTAGGGGACACGGATGTTGGCGTTGCTTGGTCGTGGAGCCGTTGGCTCGCTCAGACGCGCTTTGGAGTGGAAAGATGGCGCCGGTGGGGGCTTGGCTGCGACGTGAGATGGCGCCGGCTAGGAGCTGCTCTGGGGCTTGAACGCGGACTGTTGGTGTTGGCGTGATTTGAGATATGGCTGCTTAGAGGCGGTGTTTGGCATTATCTTGGCCGCGGACCGGTGGCGCCATGGAGGCGTTGCCTCCGGTCCTGTTGCCTTTTTCCATGCATAGCTTAAACAAGAAACCTTCCTCCACTCTAATTCCAAAAGTGTTGTGCTTATAAAAGGAAACCTTGTTCTACCCAAAATCCAAAAGTAATATGTATATAAAAGGTGTCGCACATCTTTTATTTTTGTAATATTGGCTTTGTTTCCACGTCTCCGCGCTAAAGAAAGTTGCAGGAGCAGCGAGCGTTTACTGTGTATGTGTTCCAACGTTTCTTCTCTTGTTTTTTTTTTTTTTTTGGTGTAAACCTAGCCATAGGCATATCCCCCATAAACCCATAGAAATACTTTTGTATGAATGATTCTTCTCACTAGCAAGATTACAGTGATATTAGTCACATTGATAGTAATGAAGCCAATTATTATGCAAAAGTAGGCGTGCACGGATGGGTGGCTGCCATTAGTTCTTCTACCATGAAAACCTAGCTTTAGGTTTCCTTTTCCTTTGTGGCCGTGTGCATGGATTTTCCGTGGTGGAATACATTCTTCCCTTTGGCCGAGAGCATACTTCCCTTGCAGAGACACGATCTTGGATAGGAGGACGTTTCCCACGGCAAAAACATGACTTGTTGAAGCGAGTATCGGTCCCCACTTCTTTTGGCGATGTGTGCTCCTTTTTCTATGCAAGCTCATGATTTGCGGCCAAACAAAATTTCCCATAGAAAACTTATCGTGGATTTCACCATCGTGTTGATTTCGACAAAACCTTTATGCACTGTTTTTCCTCCAAGGTAGTAACTTTTCTCGTTTTTCTTCGTTGTAGTTATTTTCAAAAGCATAAGGAACTTTGTTAAGATGTCACCCGAAAGGCCTCCTCCGCCGCACGAGAAGTGCCAACAACTCCAAGCCGAACACAAATGATGAGTTTTTTACGAAGTCTCGCTACGATTACAAGGACCCATCCCAAATTCGTGGAAAATCTTCTCGATCGATTCAGAGAATGATGGAGAAGTTCAATCGGGGTCACACCAGGCGTATAATGAGGTTTTGCCTTTAAAAGAAAGAGTATCCAACTTGTCCCATAGACTTCAAAATTTGTCATAGTCCATTGAGTTCCTACGACAAATGGATGAAATTCATGATGAGCCGAAAACATGTAAGAGCTAACTGACCGGGGCGCAAATCGTGAATGGTTGTCGGATTTTGCAACACTTCAAATCAGAAAGACGCTGCAGTGCTTGATTACTTTCATCTCCATATGGTGTCCGAAAACTCACACGGTCAAGAATATGTAGGTGGGGTGAGATGACTATTTCTTTGGAAATCGTAGTTGTTCTATTGAGTCTTCCAATAATTGGGAAATTTGATCATTGCCTTGTCTAAGGAAGAAGAAGAAATACACGCCGCCTTGGTCACGAAAGCAACAAGATATGTTCGAAAGAATTATGAGGAAAGGTGCTTCTATAATTGGTGGGTTTCTGAGTGGTTCCCTGATGCGCCGGAGTTGGGTTTGGTGCTGGATGATACACTCCATGTTGCTGCATTTTTAGCTTTGTGGTTATCCATAGACATTTTTGATGATGGTTCTGGCAAGAAAGAGATAAGGCAGAAGCTCATCAAATTTGCTATCAAATTAGCGAAAGGCGTCGCCCTTCCCATCTGGCAGCTTTGTTTCTTGGCTCTTTGTATACTCATATGGATTGTTTAGCGGTGGAGAATGGGTAAATGAAAGTGGACTCGTATGTCCATGTCGCCTTTCTCCAAGAATGGTTGTGGGAGCACTTCAAACATTATGCTCCTAACCCGAAAACCTCATTTCCTGATACGTATGTGGTTCCAGGATACTCCGTTGGTTGGATAGGCGTCCAAGGCCTGGCTCAAAGATCATTGATTTTCTTGACAACTCGCATGCAGTTAACTTTCATCCCTGGGTTCCGGTCCACGACTCCATAGTTCAACCAAACACTTTTGCTTCCGCACCAAACATGATATTGCATTCTCGCCGACGAGAATATGAGCATCGGGAAGTTGTGTTCTTGCGAAGCCGCATATCCGACTAAAAAAATGATCACGTATTTTATTAAGCCATAAACGATACATACAAACCAAGTAAATTGACTAGCACAATTATTTCTCTTAACCTAAGCAATTGAAACAAACATAGACATTATAGCACCGCAATTGCACCAAAATTCTGTTAAGCAAAAACACTTGATATCAAACAATAAGGAAGATACCAAAAAATAAGCCAAATAAATTGACACAGTTTTCTTAACCGGAAATAACTAAATCACACACACACATCCATGCACACATAATGGAATAAATATCAATTGTACCAAATTTTGTTAAGCAAAAGCAAAACATATGCAATAAAATCGTGCTTTTCTTAAACAGAAAACGATTAACTAACAAAATTGTTACCTCGTATTCCACATCCTCTTCTCCCCAAAAGATATATCATTAAGCTCAAATTAAAGTTAGAACTCTCCCCCATTTTGTTGTCATCTTATCGCAAGAACAAAAGAACAACAACAAAAGCAACCTTTACCGTGAAAGGTTGAATCGGTTTTAACTAATGCATGAAAATAGCAAAAGTTGAAAACCCGAAACACATATTTTTATGCTAAACACAACTCATGAAAACACAAATTGATTCAACACATTGTGACTTTTTACATATGAGTTTCAATCGGAACACCTTATCATCCTTTGATAAAGCCTACCAACATGGGCTAGAACTTAATCTCGCTAAAGCAAAAAGCCACACAAACCATGAGGGTTCACATCATATGAGATCGAATATTAATTTTATGAAAATCGAAATCGACATCCCATAAACACATAACAATAATATAAAGCATTCAAGCACATGCTATGTAATTGGAAATACTATCACAAGAAATTTTTTAAACTAATAATTTTATTCATTAATAATAGATAGTTTTATTTGAAAATAAACCTTATACAATAATTAAAATAAATCAAAAATCGATGTATATTTTTCTTTTAATAAGAATCTGATCTTATTTCATGAGCAACTTAGTCCTTCATATCGGTAAGGTGATGAAGGCGTATTATTACTTTCAGTCTTGACTTGTGAATTTTTTTAAATAGATAACCTTGTTGCTTGAATTTAATTTCTTGCGCTTGAGAAGTTTTCGTGAAGGATTTTGCAAGAACATGTAATTCGTCTTTGATTGAACACAAAATTATGTCAATGCCTCAATACACGATCTTTCTTCAAAGATATTCTTTGTTTCCTTCTTGCTAAGCCAATCTCTCTTTTTGATTTTCCTCTTCGGTTTCTCAACATCAAGAGAAGGTGCTGGCTTATTATTAAAGAGATCTTTCAGATCATGCACCTTATCAAGAGAAGACATAGGATCCTGACTCATAGTTCGTACAAGGAATGACCAGAGTAGGAGAAGGATCCTTAATTTTATGTTTTTCATACTTCTGAAAATGTAATATTCCTATAAATACGAATATAATGAATTATATTTTCAATTACTAGATTTTATTCCCATAATCTACACATAAGTTCCTTGATTTTTACTTCCTCACACATAAATTCTAAACACACAAGGTGAGGATGTAATTTTAATACCGATCAGGTGGTATTAGTATGATATTTTCTCTCATTATGGGAATTAGAACAACCACTTTGTCCTTGATCTAGTATAGTATGAAAAATCTTTTCTTGTTACCTTGAACTAACGAAGTATCTTGAGATTGGTTGGAGTTGCATACACAAATTTTAGCAATTTTGTTTTTCGAGACGCTTTGCATTTTATCTTATTTTTCCCTTTACCATCGGATGATTTAATAACATCTAAGACATGTCCATTTTTAAAATAGTTAAATCACTAATGGAGGAATGGGGAATTAAATTGACAACTAATGCAACATTAGTTGTTTCCTCTTCTTCTAATCATATGAATCGAGGTCTCGCCCGGAGTTACAACCAATGCATTGCTCCCAAGCAGTATTTCCTAAGATTAGATAGTCTTTAGCCATATGACTAAAAACCTTTACACTTAAAGCACCGAGGCTGATATTCATCATCTTCTTCCTGATCTTTTTTGTTCTTGGACAGAACACGATCATGGGGTCGAGAAGATCGATGAGCATCTTTTATGAATCTCTTATTTCTTTTCTTTAAGAGATCTTGAAACTGTCTAGTGATCAATGTTAATGATTGTTCAAATTCATCATCAGAATTTTCTGCAATCAGTTCATCAGAATCATCCATCAATCTATCTTTCCCCATTGGGGCTTTTGGAAATTTTGTAGCTTTAAAAGCAATTCCTTTAGCTTGAATAGACTATGATTCATGATCAAAGATCTTTAACTTTCCCACAAGTGTGCTTCGCGGAAAGCGTTGAAAGATCATTTGCTTTTACGATTGCATGCTTCTTAGATTCGCATAGATGGCAAACGGTTCGTGTAATCGGGTTCATTAATCGTTGTCTATCTAAAATTCAGATCACCACAGCTTTGTGAATCAGACTTCTTCAACTTTACTATTTGCGAACCGGTTCGCATACCTTCCTATATTTCAACATTAGATGGTTTATAAGTGGCTCGCCAACCTACCCCGAGTGTAAATAGTAATGGTTTTGAAATACTCTCTTTTGATGTTTGAAACATTCCAATTGCCAAAAATATAAATATAATTGTGTAGATGGGGAAAAACGATTCGCTGGTTTTTACGAAATTGAGGAGATGATCGCACGGAGGAGACTCCTTGGACCGAGCGAAATTCTTAACCTCACTTGACCGCAAGAAGGGAGTGCTTTGAATTTGAGAGATCAACTGTGAGTACTCCCGCCTAAACCAAGACAATGGCCGCTCCAGTAAATGGCCACAAGATAGGATGGGACGGTCTCGTAGGGGGAAGCCGAGAAATGTGTGAGATCAATGGTGATCGAAGATTGTAGGTGTGTTGTGTATTTCGAAAATAAGATAAGTTCGAATGATTGAATTTGCCGTTGAGAGTTGGATTGTTAATCTCGTGTTGTCTCGTTTGACGTGAGATTGTCCTTTTTTCAATCATGATTCGTAGACTTATTTATATTGTTGGAATTGAAAACACCATGATCTCATGGAGTGTGACAACTGATGGAATCAAAGAATGGGAAGTGGAAATCGTGTTAAAACCAGCTTGCTCAATATGAGACTTGCTGATTTTCCATCCACTACTTTGTTAACTCCTTTAACCGATTGCACGACTTGCTCACATTCTCATCGTGTGTATGAACACACGTGCCATGCACCAAAACCCTAGTTAATATTCCCCCCATGTGACACGATTGATGTCTCGTGTGATTGGAATTCGCAATGCGTACGTGTATTTAGTTAATGACTTTCGGGACGATGAGTCCTTGTATTGTTGAGTCGAACGTGGTTTGGAAATGTTCGTGAGACTCATGAATTGAACATGTCCACCGAGACATATATGATGTGCGATTAGTTAACGTGAGCAAATATTGCTCATTTGATTAATTGTTGAATATTGATAATTGAACCAATATTCTTTGATTTGAGCAAGTATTGCTCATCTAAGCAAATATTGCTCGCTTGATGAATTATGGTAGCATGGCAATTGAACCAGTATGATAAATAAAATGTTGATCATATGATCAACGTAAAATTATTAGCTTGAATCGAATCATTAACCTTGGACTCAAAACCCTAATTTGATCAATTGATGATTTATTGATGGTTTATTGAGAATCAATTACATGGGATTATGAGTCGACCATGTAGCCCGGGATGCTCACGCGAGCAAATTTTGCTTAATTTGTTGATGAAAGGATGATTAAATGTTGGTTTAATCATTTATTCGAAAAAATGCTCGTCCGAGCCTTAGATGATAAAACCTAATTAATTATGAAGAGATGAGGGACCTAACCTGACCATGAAACCGCCCCGATGTTCACTGATCAATTGATGATCGTTCCATCAAATTCCAAGTTGTTTGGAAGAGTTTTGGACTTAATACGTGCAATTGTGCATATTAGGTCAAATCATGAGAATAAGACCTCGTAAGACAAAGATCCAACCTTGGTCGGTCAAGGTAACAACTCACCAAAATGTCAATGAATTTTGAAGCATTCGAGCAATCATTTGAGAAAATATGAAGAAATCGTGGTTTTTGATTTAAAACCGCCAAAACTTCATGAGATGAAGGAAAATAATAAAAGTGAGGGAATCATGAAATGTGGGACCGTCCATGGCCAAGGCATGCTATAAGGATTTCCCACATGTTTTTCCCAATTTTCATAATATTTTCATGATTTTAGGGAAATATGATAAAACCAAGGAATTTGTTAAAACCAAGGAGTTTTTGTTGAAATCTGAGTTTCCATGAGATGAAGGAAAACAAAAATATTAATAATAATGCTTGAGCAAGGGCCCGGTCCCGTGAGTTTTCCTTATTTTTATGTATTTTTTCATGATTTTAGGAAATATGATAAAACCAAGGAATTTGTTAAAACCAAGGAGTTTTTGTTGAAATCAAATGAAATAGGAAACAAAAATATTAATAATAATAAAATAAGGACGCAGGACCGGCTTGAGCATGGTTGGTCAAGCTAGGCCCGGTCCCATGAGTTTTCCCCTTATTTTTATGATGATTTGAAGGACATAATTTGAAAGAATTTTCCATGAAATTGAATTTCATAAAATCAAGGAAATATAAAAATAATAATAATAGAATAAAAAATATGAAAGTTTCCTTAATTTTATGTATTTTTGTATTTTCCCATAATTTGAAGGGGAAGGAAACATCATGAAATCAAGGATTTTAAGGAAACATGAAAATGTAATAATAAAAAAAGGGAATGACCATTGTTTCCTAATTTTATATTATTTTTCATGGGATCAAGGAAATATCATGAGATTAAGGAGTTTTCATAAGATTAGGGAAATAATAATAAAATAATGAGGAACCATGAGGTGGGGACATGATAATAATAGCCTAACAATATTTTCCTTAATTTTATATTATATGAAAACCGAGGAGTTTCCTCAAAACAAAAGATATTTGTTCAAGTGAAAGGTTTTTTTCAAAGAAAATAATAAAAATATGAAAGGTGACCACGTCAGGCCCATCTCTTGGTCAATTTTTTAATTATTTATTGTTTTTCCTTCTATTTTGTATAGGTTTATCGTCTCGTCGTATTTTGAAATACTTGTTCGTGTGTGATTGTTAAGAATCCATCTTACACCATTTTTCTTATTACTTTGTTTTGAATATTTATTACTACCCCATGGAATCGGGAAGAACCATTTAACGAAATATTATGAAAATATTGAATATTTTTGAGGGATTTGAATCTATTGATTTTGAGAATAATTAATTAATGGCTCTATTAGTTCGTCTGTGAGCGTTAATTATCAGAATTGAGTGATATGAGCTTGTTGAAGGACTTCTTTCATATAGTCGTGGAAAATATTGTTCATCCCGAAGACGTTATTGCTCTATACTGGGATCCAGAGACCTCTAATCTTTCGATTATATATAAGAAGTACCTCGGAACTCCATTCATGAGAAATGTGAGATATATACTCTCGAGAGACAAGATTCTCAGTCAGAGATTCTCATAGCATGATCTTTCATGCTTTCGATAAGAGACATGAGCCTCGATATTCATCTGATTGCTGGATCAGGAATACATATAATTATGGGTTTACAATTTTAGCCTTTGTTGAAAATCCACCATCTACAAATTGCTTGGGAAATTTTCAAATGATCATTGTGGAAGCAAATACACAGGGACATGACATAGATTATATAAGCATTCATTTTGATTTAGAAGGGTAGGATCGATTTTTAAATAAGAACCATCTTATTTCTTATTACTTTGTTTTGTTTCATAAGTTTCTCATGTTGTTTTTTCCACTATATACTTACTGTGACCTCATGAAGTGGATGAAAAATAATCGTGGAAGATATCGAAGGTGAGCCACACTATTCATTCCTTCTGGTCCATGTTTTTTATTATTTTATTAGAAATAAGTAGGTATATAATCATATTCAATCTGACCTCTGCAACACTCTTTGAGGGTGCAAAGATGATACTCTTGTTTCGCTAATCCAGTACATTAGACCCAAGTTCAAACACCTTTTACATGTACCTAATTTTTCTCTTTACTTGATTGTGAAGAAAATTTGAATTCCGTATCTTCGCTCACATCATAATATATGTTCTTCAGGTTCTTGCCACGCTAATAACACGACTAGCATTAGCTGAGAATTTTTGCCTCAACTGTGGTATACTGGCTTTGGATGAACCAAGAACAAACTTAAATAGATTTCAGAGACTTGTTGCAACTCTCCTCATGTATGCATATACATATGACCCTATCGTAAGTATGTTATTAAGTTTTTATCTCAATCAGATCACTTAATTTATCATCTTTATATCGTAATAATGAATGATCAAAAGGTCATGAGATTTTTTTAGCATATTGTAATCACTCGACGAATGATTTGGTCGATAATTGGTCATCTCGACATCGATCCAAGCTTGCATCAAGCAATAGATAGCCACAAGGATAAACTGTAATAAATGAGGCACCGAGAGCGGTGAGTATTAACTTTTTTGCAATCAATCTTAAAACCTTGTGCAACATATACCTTAAGATCTATGTAACATGTGGTTGTATGAGCACTTTTATTCATTCTTGTGTTGTTACAAACAACCTGAGAGAGATTGTCCAGAACAAAAACTAGGTTTTCTCATACTTCCTCGAATTATGAAAGTATGGGAAAAAGGAAAGACAAAAGAAACCAAAACTGATAACCTGATTGTGAATCCTTTTATTCCTGAAGGTGACATCGAGAAAATCAAGTATCCTCACTTGATCAAAGACAAACATGAACTTACCAGCCTTTGTGGATGAAGACATGTTTCTAAAAATACCAAACTTTAAAAGGAGTAAATTTCATCGCCGAGAAGAAATTCGATCCGGATGTTTCCGAAAGCAAATATGTGAAGTTCGTTCAAGACCGAAACTGGGGAAACTTGTTTGGGTTTGAAAAATATTCACCTAATATAGTAAGAATATTTTATGCTAATATTCACAATATTGATCATGAAAAACTTACTTTCAGTACCTTGGTTGGATGTACTTTTCATCATGCTGACAACAAAGATGATATCCAAGATCATTAATTACAAAGTGGAGGGAAATCATATGATTACGGCTTTTGAAATCGAGCACGATAACATTTCAAAACTTATCACGGAAAATCTCGTTGACCGGAAAAAGGGAAGGATGCTAACTGGGAGAAATACCCTTTCTACTTAAGGGTTTTCGGTAAACTTGCAATAGTAACTCTTTTTGCTTGTACAAGGGATACTTCACAATGGGATAAGGAATTTGCTGAGTTTGTATACTTTCTTCTTGAAAATATAAGGCAAATTGATATTTGTGGGATAATTATCAATCAAATGATCAAGATCTTCGAATCTATCAATACCACAACATCCCAGAGAAATCTTGGATATCCGTCTCTCATCACCAGCTTGTGTGAACCCACAATGGGAAATAATTTCGGAGATGAGAAAGCTACAAAATCTGTCTCTCAAGGAATTATCAAACAGATGAGTAAAACTCAAAAGGAAAGAGGAACTATTGTTTCTACTGCTCAAGTCTATAACAATGGAGATCTCTTGTTTTATATTTTGCGTATTGGAAGACGATTGAACTGTATTCAGAAACAGTTAGCATTTGCCTCTAGAAATGATCCAGAAACCCTTAAAAGAATCTTGAGATCAATGATGTATTCTTAAAAGGTGAAAAAGATCAAGACTCGAACAAGAATCTATTGAGCGACCCCTACAAGCGAAAAATAATAATTCTTGTAAAAATAAAATAAATAGACATCAGCTTTTTGATTTTCAATTATTGTGTAAGAAGGCCATATGACCAAGGCCCCGCGCTTTCTCTCTCCCTTTTTTCTCTCGCAACTCTATCTTGAAATCATATCGCTTATCTTCTTCAACTGCAAGTTATATTGACGGCTTTCTTCATCTTTTACATTGTTTTTTCTTAGTATCTTCTTCAATTTTCTGCCCGAATCTTAAATTATTTTGAGATTCGGGTAGATTTGTAGATATTATAACATATTTAAATAAAATAAATTGTTGTTCCAACAATTTTTTAGGGTTTCCTATCTATTTTCTTATCAGTCTAATGGTAGTTTTATGCTATCAGATTTGTTATCTCATAGCCATTATGGCTTTTTTTGGAGGTGTTGCACTCTTATCAAATACACTTTGGAAGGAGACGATCTATTTCGGCAAATCAGGGTAAGACCGATATGGAATATAATGATATAAATAAGGGCATATTACTTCTTTTATGGAAGCATCTTACATCAATGACGATGATGATCTAAAAACAAAAGATCAACAAACAAAATGGTTTGAAACCATTAGAAGGATGTCAATTACTCCAATGGGGTTATAAAACTTTTGTACAATTTTCTATTTTCGTTTATGAAATATGTAATTTTTGTATGGATTGTTTTTCTCCATTTTCGGGGATGTAATTAATCAATGTAAGCAAAATTTCGTATTAATGAAATTATGAGGTGATACCTCTTCCATAAAAAAAACATATTGTGTATGGTTTATTGTGAATAAAGCTATATATTATTTATGAATAAAATGATTATTTTATAACTTTTTTTGTGATAGTTTTTCGATTCATAAAGATGTGCTTGAATGCTTTTTATTATGCTATGTGTTATGGGATGTTTGATTCATGGTTTTCTTAACCTTAATATTCGATCTCATATGATGTGTGAACCCTTATGGTTTGTGTGGCTTTTTGATTTAGCGTGATTAAGTTTTAGCCCATGCCGGTAGGCTTTATCAAAGGATCATAAGGTGTTCTCGATTGAAACTCATATGTGAAAAAGTCACAATATGTTGAATCGATTTGTGTTTAACATAAAAGCATCTTTGTTTCGGGTTTCAACTTTTGCTTTTGGCAAGCATTAGTTAAAACCGGTTCAACCTTTCTCTGGTAAAGGTTGATGTTGTTGTTCTTGCGAGAGGATGACAACATAATGGGGGGAGAGTTCTAACTTGAACTTGTGCTTAATCATATATCTTTTTTGGGAGAAGAGGATGATGAATTTGAGGTAACGAATTTGTTAGTTAATTGTTTTCCTGTTTAATAAAAGCTCGAGTTTATTGCATATATTTTTCCTTTGCTTAACAAAATTCGGTACAATTGATGTTTATTACATTATGTGTGTATGGATGTGTGTGTGTGTGTGATTCAATTGTTTCCTAAGTTAAGAAAAACTGGTTTTGATATCTTTCTTTATTGTTTGGTATCCATTGTTTTAGACTTAACGAAATTTCGGTGCAATTGCGGTGCTTTAATGTCTATGTTTATTTCAATTTCTTCCGGCTAAGAAAAATAATTGTGCAAGTCAATTTATTTGGTTTGTATGTATTTTTTATGGCTTAATAAAATACGGGATCATTTGTTTAGTCCAATTCGATTCCGGATAAGAGAAACTAAGTTAATTATGATCTTAGTTAGACTTATCAAAAGTAAAGGATTCGGTTATTCAAGTCTAATCGAATGCCTTGACAAGAAATAGTAGTTAACTAACCTAGTATTTGTCTTGTCTAAAGTGTAAGGTCTAAGTTATTATGAATAATTAGTGTCTGATGAGAAAAATAAAGTTAATTCTGATCTTTATTTTAGCCTTATCGAAATAAGAGATTATATTTTTGCAATCGGTTTAGCAAGGGAACTAAGTTTCTTAGTCAATTTTTAAACTATTATGGAAAATTGCTTCGGGAAATTGCTTCCTTGACTCTTATAGGTTGTACAATTCTTTTAGATTGTAAGATCCTTTCAGTTTTGGTATTTGCTCGGACCTTTGTCATTTTGTGACAAAAAGGGGGAGAAATATATGGAGTAAACAAGTGATTTGTGATCACTAAGGAAAGGACAATTGTGCTTAAACGTTATATCTAACGAAAGAGTAAAGCATTGACTAAGGGGGAGAAACATATCATATGATGATTGTAGTTATTTGGACTACAAAGGGAAATAACAAAGATGTGCGGATTGAAAATCTACCTATCTTACCTTTAGGGGGAGTATTAGCTTTGTTAGTCAAATGTCAACAACATCATTTATGGATTGAATATATGCAGGGTATTGTGTTGTTGAAACTTGGAAACAAGCGTATGTATAATGAATTTTTGTAATTTGTTTATCCATATGATTGTAAGAGTTTTGTCACTAAAATTGACAAAGGGGGAGTTGAACCCACCAAGCGTTGGTATGTCAAGTTTGGTTGTCATATTTTAGTGAATCAAAACTCAATTAAAGAGTCGCTTGATTATGTACTAGAGAAAACTTCGTATAGGTTAGGATAGAAAGATTAGGATAATAAGAGATACATGTATTACTCGAAGACTTGAAAAATGTGAAGAAGTAACAAGCTACATCGACGACATCATCCTTCCTCTTGAGGTTAGTAATATTTTGACTTGAACTGTTTCATTCCCAACGTATCTTTCAAGTCGTGCTATATTGAAAACATAATCTAAGTCATGGAATGACTATACTTTGTAGACATAGTGTTAAGGAATTAAAATACAAAGTATAACGCTTATCTTTTGAACTTCGTATATAAGATATCGACATAATCGTATGAATGCTATTGTGATTACGTGTATGGGTATGGGTGAAGATTTAAATCCCTAGGAAACAATGTTTACATTTGTTTAAAGGAAGTACATTCATGAACTTGTTTTATGAATTGAAAGGGAAATCGCTAAGCTTATTGCTATTGTTATTCATTGCATATATTTGGATTACCAATATGTGTGAGTTAGTAGAACTGATCATAACTTGTTATGTATCTTGGTAAAACTAATCACAATGCCTGACTTATGTATTGGTATGTTTTTTTATTAGTGTAACCTATCCTAAGTAATCACCTAAGATGGTATGATCAATATTTGTAATTGGTGTTACCGATCCTAGTAATTGTGTAATCGATCCTAGTTATTGGTGTGACCGATCACAAAGAGTGTGTAAACGATCCTTGTAATCGTGTAACCGGTCCTGGTAATTGGTGTAACCGATCCTGTGAATCGTGTGACCGATCACAAGTAATACCATGAGAATATGGTAACCGGTCCTGGTAATTGATGTAACCGATCCTGGTAACTGATTGTTGATGGTGGTTTTTAGTTCAAGGCTAAATTGTAAAACCCTGTATTTAATGTGCCATCATTATGCAAAGAAAATTGAGCCATTCAAAAAGTAATGAGTGTCCAGACCTCTTTAGTTACATATGTATTGAGCAATTCAACATATTTATGTAATTTATCCGAATGGTGCATGAAGCAACAATCCCGGGATATTCTATAAATTTTAACCTATAGCATTATTCACTAATGCGGCCTGCCTAGTATTTTCCTATCTTTATGTTCTCGCAGAACTCTCAATATTGGCATGACATGACGATTAACGTTCGTCGCAGCAGTAGCATGAATCTCCGAAGTGTCGTAAGATTGAGACTGCATGAAAACACTCACGTAGGCTACACCACTCTCTACAAAGAGATCGCGTGTTCACTCACTTTTTAATTAAAAGTTAGCGCGATTGAACGCGTTTTAAATTCTTTAAGGAAAATCAGATCGCCCGTATCGTCTTTAAAAATGATCACGCCACACGATTTGGCCACGCATAATTCAACAAAGCCTAGCCTACTCCTAGCGGAACTAGGCGGTCATCATGATGACCACCAGCGGGCCCACTAACGTCCCGACCGATCGACTCCATCTAGTACACCAACGCCTTTGAACGCTAACCCTAACATGGGTGATCGGCGTTGAAAAATAGCTCAAACGAGCTAAGACCACCAAAACGGTCCCAAAACATCACGACCGCCCAACTTAACCAGCTTAGTTGGACGGCTTAGATTCTCTTTCGAATGATCAAAAGGGAGAATGGTGTGCTCACCTGGCGACCCAACTCCGTCCTTGGTCGATCAACTTGTTCATAGCAAGCCAAGAGCGCATTGAATTATTGGCCCAAAGTAGGGTGAACGCGCTGATTTCGCTGATTTTGAAAACCCTAAGTTGTGTTGCGGCAACACACTATCGTCGCAAATCGATCACAACCATCCATCTTTCACCGCCAAATTGAGAGGTTTAGATTCAATTTCAGCGCCCCCGAAGATGTCAACGTGATCACCGTCGACCCACCTTTACACGTGGTCGACCCACTCGCTCAAACTAGCGCTCGGTGCCTTGAATTGATCGCCCAAAAGAGGTTGGTCGCATGGCTCCTAAACCCTAAATTACATCAACAACACTATGCAACCGCCGCAAATTATCTCGACCATCCAACTTCGCTTAGCCTAGTTGGATGTTGTAGATTTTTTTTCGTGAGGCAGGAGAGTAGCATTGTGATCGGGGGCCACCCATCTCCCACAAAGAGTGATCGAACAAGCAAGTAGCTCACCCGTAGGGATCAAGAGATCACCCAAAGGTGGCCTGGTCACGCTCCTTTTTCTAAGACACTCAACTCGCGACTAACTTGAACGAGATCTAAAATAACGACGTTTTCGCACATCGATTATTTTTCAGTCGCTTGTTTGAAAGTGATGATTTATATACATCGATTATAAGCGATGTTATACAAATATTGATTTCACAAATAACTTATTATTTAACCTAAAAGCACTATGTGCTGATTTTAGCGGGCGAGTCTCACGACTTGACCCATTCACTCGAGATATCAAACATGTCACAAACTAGGGGATACTCACTGGGTATTGGTGGCGGTTTACGAGCGTGCGGCATGCAATGCGCCCATTACGAGAAAGTGTCGGAAATGGCGGACAGTTAACAATAGTGGGTGAAAGGGTGATCGGTCTTCTTCTTAATGGAAACGTGATGATCACCACCTTCCGCACAACCCCACTTCTCCACTACTTTACCGCACTCCACTTCCTACGAGATCGTGGTGCGCTACGATGACTTGTATAAATAGGTTTTCAAATTATTTCACAGACGCAAGTGTTATCAACACAAGTGTCCAAACCATATTCGATAAAGTTCATAAAACGACCACACCTTCATAATTCAACAACATTCGATCTCAAACACCTTCGCTTCCCTCCCTAAGATCAACCATTCTCCTTCACCTTGTGACCAAATTGAATCGGAATGACCATTTCTTGGTTTAGAATGATCCTGGGAATTGATCTCTCAAATCTAAAGTACTCCCATGCATGTAGTGCATTTGTTTAGGTTTGAACGTTTCTCATCAACACACCCAAATTTACCAAAAACATCGAATCGATTTTTACCCCAAAACACCGATAACCGGTCCTAGTAACCATATTAAGGTAGAACCGATCCTTGTGTTTGGTAGAACCGTAAACCCATGATAAGTGTATTGAAATTGATCAATCACATAGTTCTTGGAAATCGGATGAACCAATTTAAACTTGTTTGGAAGTGTGGTATAATCGGCCCAAGATTGTAAATATGAAAAAGAATTTACAAAGAAATAAGATGTAGAGCATACTTTAAACATGATCAAGAATCTTATCTTTTTTATTGTTCAAAGATATTCTTAATAACTCAAGGAGATCTAGGATCTAAATAAGTTGAGAATCTTTTAATTAAGGTTTTTAATTTTATATGCTTTTAATTACCAACAATTAAAAGCATATCTCTCGAAAATAAAAATTGGTAATATGGATTTACTAATTGGAGATTTTCTAGTAGGATTTCTGTTAATTTTGGATAGAGCATTTCTAGGAATTATGAAAATCGAATTTGAAATATATTGCATATCTTGAGAATATTCGGGTTTGGAAATTCCTTGGTGTCCAAACTTCCTTGGTTTATAAATACCCAAGTTTTCATTTCCCGAGCAAAACTATCATAAGATCTATCAAAACTACCTTGTTGTGTTGTTACCGTGGGTGGAGCCGTTTATTTGGAGAGGAAAGTATCCTAATTAGGCCAAATCTTCTTACGATAGCCTGTTTAAAGACTTCTGTGGATCAAGAAGCTCTACGAGTATTGTTGGTTGGAAACTAGATAAGTGCAGTGTTATTAGTTTTCGATTTGATTTGATTGACTAACGGTTGTTGAACTTTGATTGCACCTAGTTTGTTTATTCTTGAGAATCTTGTCTTCTGATATAAGATTCACTCAAACTAGATCGAAGTGTCGACGGGATCTTTAGAATTATTTGTAGATCTAAAGACGTCTTGTGATAATCCATTGTTAACAGACTCCGTTTTGTGTGATTGATCACAAGAGATTTAAGTTGTGGTGGGGTGTTTATTGAAGATTTAAGAAGATTCAAAGACGAAAAAGAGTTCTTATTTGGGTTCATAATCTTTGGTGTGCGTAAAACTTGATCGGGTCGGGATCCAACTAAAATCGCTTTATCTTTGATAGATTTGATTGATTACTTGCATAGATCCTATTTTTGATTGCAAAATCTAAACTTGCTACTTTGGTAGTTGTTGGATAGATAAATCTAAACCCGACAAAGGAGTTTAATGGATTAAACAAGAGCCTTTGTCTAACTCATATCATCGAGATTGAATAGAGTTGTTCCCAACAAATTTGTTGTTCCTTTCCTGCTTGGAATATGAACCAAAAGAATTATTCCAGGCGTGCACTTAATGAATGTTGGAAGCGCATGGATACCGAAGAAACTAGGTGAATTATAGGTTTAGTTGTTTGGTCTCAACTATACGAAGTTGGTGTGATTTTGTATATCGGCTTAATTCTGAGAGTATTCAACTCCTCGACTAGGTCCCGAGGTTTTTCTGCATTTGCGGTTTCCTCGTTAACAAAATCTTGCTGTGTCATTAATTTTGTTTTCCGCAATTATAATTGTTTTATTATAATTAAAGTAAATTGCACTTTGTACGTTAACAAGGCACTTGATATTGATCATATTGGTTTCGGTTATTACCGTACCTTTTATCAAGTGATCACTTTGTTGTTGTATTGTCTCGATTCCATATCCATAGATAATCACACAAAGTGTATTGGTTTTCTCCACTTGCCTTTGATATTTAATTCACGAGTTAGGCCAGTTCGGACTAACCCTATATCAAGTGGACACTGTGTTGAAATATTCCTTGAGTGATTGTTGCTCCAAGAGGTTTATACACAATGGGTCTTGTATAGGTTGTGATCAAAATAAAAGATTGTGGTATATTTGGGTACCCTCGTCTTTTCAAGTGTTTTTTTTTGTTGTTAATTTTTTTCTTCGTAACGTCTAAGAATTGTTTCAACCTGACACGTAGTAACGAATTTCGCTTGTTACAAATGTGACACGTAGTAATTACCCTCCCATGTTACGATTCTCTTGTTATAAAAAAGGAACTAGCTTTCGCCTCGTTAAGACTCTCCACTTGGTAACAGCTCGTGTTTGTTACAAAGACCGTTACAACCTAAAATTCGTAACGGCCCCAAAAAATTTATAATGCCCATTTTCGCAACAAGTAAATGTCGTTACAACCCCTTTTTGTAACAGTCAAGTACTGTCTCTAATCCAAGAATTTGGTGTAGTCGTAAATTGTTTCGAACTAAGATCGATAAGGACCAATGAACAATCATTGCTTAAATCATATTTTGAGATATTTAACAAGCCAGGCTTGATTCGAAATTTCTTATTTGTAATCTTAAATCTATTAGAAGTCACACGACATAGTCTCATAAAGATAGAATGGTAATGCAAGTGAGTAGATATAATGGTTCACATACCTCTTGTGTTGATGAGGTTCTCCAAATTTCTTCGCCGATCTTCGGTCTTTGAAGGTTATTCGGTGATGTTTGATATTCAACTACAAACTTCTATACCTAGCCCGAGACTCTGACTTTAGTATACTATAAATCAAGACATAGTTTCGTGCAACTAAGACCGACAACGAGCTTGAGATAGCAAAACTCATGAACCGGGGATAAAGCTTCTCGTCCAAAATCATGTTTTTGAACCGGCGAGTAAACTCGTTGGGTGGGTGGACCACTTATTAGGATTAACCAAAGAATTCCTAGGTAGGGGTGAGCATGGACGAGGATGGGCTTGATTTTATCTCATCCGCATCCAATCTAATCCATTACGGATTTTAAATTTGGTATCCGCATCCAACCCGCATCCCATGGATTTGCATCCAATGGATGTACGGATGAACGGACTGGCAACGAAAATCCAATGGATTTGTCTTATTAAAATTTATATTCAAGAAATAAAACAAACATAGATGACTTTTATAAAACATACACATTTTATATATGTGTACAAATATAAAAGTCTCATGGAAAACATTCCAAGCAAACACTTTAAGAATTTCTAAATTACTTATGTATTTTCTAAAAACTATATATATAAATGCCCTTAATCTTACAGATATGGATGTCCAACGGATTTTCAACGTTGCATCCGGGCCCAATCCGTTGGATTTCACAATTCTCATCCGCATCCAACCCATTAGCGAATCCACAAAAATACGGTTGGTCCCGATTAAATCCGCGGATTACTGGCGAAATGCTCACCCCTACCAGAACCTAGGCTTGCTTTAGGTAAGAAAGTTACGGATCTAGTGGTAAACAAAGCCCATCTATCAATTCACATCCCAACCGTCGATTTTTCCTGGAAAATCCAGTGTTACAAGCCCAATAAACATCAACGGATGAGCCTTAAGGTAGACCAACCTTGGGTTTACTACAAGATGCGAAGCAAAGATATTACAGGAGAAATTGTTTAGTTTTGTTCATTACATTGTTGGCGTATACCCTAAAAGAGCTCAGTAGGATCACATTATACTACTCCAGGTCCAGGCTCATCATCCCCAATACCAAAACCAAAACCACGGGAAATGAAATAATAAGAAGAGAAAAAAAAAAAAAAAGAGAGAGATATTTTGTGTGATACGAATCGATGATGCAGTAGTATTAGGTTTGATTGATGTCTCACCAAAAGCGCCCTACTTCTAACAACAGTGATTCAATCTCAGCAGCCATGAAAAAGCTAAATCTCAAGCTATAAATTATTCGTCAACAGCTGAAAAGAATGGAATACGTTTCAATGATGATGATAACGATGATGAAGATTCTAATCCAATGATTCTCGAAGATAATAATATTATTAAGAATCATGATGTTCTTGGTGGTGCTGGTAGTAGTAGTGGTGGTGGTGGTGGATGTAGTAGTCGTGCTATGGCTGCTAATTTGTCTAGAAAGAAAGCAACTCCTCCTCAACCTGCTAAGAAACTTGTTATTAAGCTTCTCAAAGGTATTTATTTTATTTTTTTAGGTTTTATTGTCTAGGTTTTATGTTAAAGTTACTACCTTTATTATGCCATTGTAAACCTAAATTATATGCTTGATTAACATTGTGCAGATTTGCATGATCCTTGGATTTTGAAAAATGGAATTAATAGGTTTAGATTAGCAGTTAGACTGCACATGTACACAAAATTTCTTAGGTTTAGCTTAGGAATTGGCCTATTTCTTAGGGTTTAGGTTATCCTTTCTTAATTTTGGGTCTATTTGCTCAATTGAAACCCTGGCTGCGTTAATGTTGTATCTTGTTTCCTATAATTGTTTCTATCCATCCTTTAACAAGTCACTTGGTTTCTCTCCTCTAATTAATCCTATCATAAGTACAGTAGTTTACTAACGATCCACGCAGAAATCCCAGTATCCAAGCTGAAAAAGAAAAAGAGTGGAGAGCAAATATGAGGGTTTTAATCAGTAAATGTCTCTTACAGGAGTTCTAGGGAGGGTATATTTGTAGGTTCTGAATCTTATGTAACTCTATTATCATGTAGAAGGTTCTGATTTTTTGTCTACGATTTTGGCTCCCCATACTAACTAATCTTCATATATATAAATATAGCTACTGCATGGCAAATGCTGCCACAATTGCCTGCTATTTTCCGAGTACAGTGGTATCTTTTAAAGAAGCTATACACCCAAAAGTCAAAGCAATTTGATTTATAAATACCCTTACCACTTGCCGCAGACAGATACTTGCTTTATTAGGCGAAAATTAAAAACTAACAGTACAGATACTTGCAGTTCTAGCTATGCTATTGAATTGGAAGTACTTAGGCATCAGTTAGTTAACTTCAAAGGTATTTGAATCCTATCTAATTGTACTTGGTTATTTTTTATATAGGCCTGTGAAATAATTAGTTTCATTCAAATTATCTAATAAGTAGCTCAGTATCTCTAGGTTATCTCAGTATGCGAGTCTTGTGACTTTGACCCTCCTTCTTCCCTAAATCCGTATCTTCTCTCAGGTGTTAAGTAATTTTTTTACAGTAGCATCTCTTTGCTGTAAGTGGGTAATTACTGTGCTATTGATCAAAGAATTATTTTGTGTTACGTTATGTATTTCGACTATGTTGGTTACTTGAATTATTTTGTATATATTGCTAGTCTCTGTGGCTGTGAATGAGCAGACTTGGAACTTATCATAAAATCTAATTGGCCATCCATATTTTTCCAATATAATTTTTTTGTTTCAAAGTTATAATGATGTCTAAAATGTTGAACTTGCCATCTCCTTTTGGTGCCTTGTAGAAAAAACCAAAGCTGCCAACAAATTTTGAAGAAAATACATGGGGAACACTCAAGTCCGCTATTAGTGCTATATTCTTAAAGCAACCAGACCCCTGTGACTCAGAAAAGCTTTATCAGGTAAGTCCTATCATCATATTTACCCATTTTGTTCGGACTTTGAGTTCATTTCAAAATTCTAATGGTATTTATAAATTGCAACTGTCTTGTTTGCACCAAATAGGCTGTTTGCAATCTGTGTGAACACAAGATGGGCGGGAATCTCTATAAAAAAATCGAGAAGGAATGTGAAGCACACATTTCTACGGCACTGCGAAATTTGGTTGGCCAGAGTCCTGATTTGGTGGTATTCCTGTCTCTTGTGGAGAAATGCTGGCAAGATCTTTGTGACCAAATGTTAATGATTCGTGGCATAGCCTTGTATCTGGACAGAACATATGTCAAACAAACACCAAATGTGCGTTCATTGTGGGACATGGGGCTGCAGCTATTTTGCAAACATTTATCTTTGTTACCAGAAGTCGGGCATAAAACAGTCACAGGTCTTTTAAGATTGATTGAAAGGGAAAGGTACTTGTTAAATATTTAAGAATTTGAGTGGTTATGCTAGATATTTTGGATTGCAATCTGAGTAATCAAGATTTGTTGACATGTGTTAGACATTGTAGTTTTACTTTCCGAATTCTGATAAGATCCCCTTTTCTGAAAACACTATATCTTCTATTAAGAAAGTTTTACGACTTATGATCTTTCTTTCCTTGTTAGGATCGTTTTCTAACATGCGGCAGCACTGATTTTTTTGGGCAGATTAGGTGAAGCTATTGACAGAACTCTTGTTAATCATCTACTGAAGATGTTTAATGCACTAGGAATCTACTCAGAGAGCTTTGAGAAACCATTTCTTGTGGGTACATCTGAATTTTATGCTTCAGAAGGTGCAAAATACATGCAGCAGTCGGACGTCCCAGATTATCTCAAGCATGTGGAGGTGCAAAATTGTGATTTCCCTTGCTGTTATATCTGATGATATCTAATTCTTACCACTACATTATTGCTGTAATTTATAATGATACTGCATTTATCTTGTGATATCAACTTAGTTTTGCTTATAATTTATTGACTTGTACATTATTCTTGCAGTTAAGGTTGCATGAAGAGCATGAAAGATGCTTACTATACCTGGATGCTGGCACAAGGAAGCCACTGGTAGCAACTACGGAAAGACAACTTCTCGAGCGTCATATATCTGCAATTCTCGATAAGGTCTGATTTTTGATTGGCATTCTAGTATTTTCTCATTGTCTTCTTATGTTAGTCTGGTTCTTGTGCAACTGGCTTATAAACAATGCTATCTGATTAGGGTTTCACAATGCTTATGGATGGGAATCGTGTCGAGGATCTTCGAAGGATGTATGCGCTATTTTCACGGGTTAATGCATTTGAATCCCTAAGACAGGCCTTGAGTTCACACATCCGTGTTTCTGGGCAGAACTTTGTCATGGATGAGGAGAAAGACAAAGATTTGGTCTCTCTCTTCTAAGTTTTAAAGCATCTCTCGATATGATATGGGAAGAAAGTTTCTCTAAGAATGAAGCATTTTCTAACACAATTAAGGATGCGTTTGAACATCTCATTAATCTTCGTCAGGTTGGCATGATTTTCTTACTATACACATATTTTCCGCTTCTGGTCTAGTTGCAATCTTCATTCCTTTTTGTTCCAAGCAAGTCTATCTTATCATATTACATACCAGTTTTTCTAGCTCAAAATTCTTGATTTTTGTTTTTTTTTGCTAAACTACATCAAGTCTCACTCAACTAGCAAAGCCTAATAATTATTATAGCATTTATTTCTTTTTTTGACCTTTTAATTAACATTAGGCTTATCTACGCATTTCTTGTAAATAAACTTCTGGAGAAACAACTTCAATGAGGGCTTAGAAAGAACAATGTGAAGAATGTTTTTTTAGGCTTGCGGTGAACATTGGTTATTCTATTGAATGCTTAGTATTTTTTGATAATTTAAGTCAAAATCAAAAAGTAAATTAAGTGAAAATAAAAATTAATTTAAGTCTGAAATAGTAAACACCTCTCTTCTCTAAGATCAGGACTTTAGACACCTAGTAGTATGTAATACTTAGTGTGAAACCCACTCGTACATAGATGCTTATCTTAACTGTACAAGGCTATTAGCCGTAAAAGTTTATGATGAAGCGTAAATCTTAACACCTGTCATGAAATCTCTGACGAATATACCTGGTTATTTAATAGTTCGTGAAACATGTCTTTGTTTCATCTATCTGGAATATAAGAAGAGTCTTCACACCAGTATACTTCTATCAAAGATTTTCTGAAACCAGACTCGATGAAAAGTGTTTCATGAACTAGTTAATATAGAATAACCATGTTGTCTCACATATTTTTTTTTTCCTGTCAATTAATAAAGGATCTACCGGTCTGTGTAGACTCCTCCTATCTCTATCACATCAAATAGGTTTGGGGTATAGACGGATTTCTTAATCCCTGCATCTGTAATATTATGCCATCTTGCAGTCTATCTTAATTTTGAATTCAGCTATACTTGGGCATGCTCTTTAGAAAGTTTTCTTGGTGTTATGAATTTAGTGCACAAGAGTAGCATTTACAACGTTTTGATTTGGCAACTACATTAATTTGTTAATATTATCATGGCGTGTAACCTACTTTATGTGGGAACTACTTATCATCAACCAATTTCCATGAAATACAAACGTAGTTATAACCAATTGTTGATGTTCTTTTGAGATAAGCTCGACTATAGCAGAGTCATAGTTCTTGTATTTCTAACAGTATCATCATCAGATGTCAGGGCCGTCTGTATTTGTTTGAGTAGTGTGACTCTTTCCAATTATCTCTCTCCAATTACTCAATCAGTTGTGAGTCTTTTGACCAAAGTTAATCATATTTTGCTCTCTTGATAGAACCGTCCCGCTGAGTTGATCGCAAAGTTTCTGGATGAGAAGCTTCGTGCTGGTAACAAGGGTGCTTCTGAAGAGGAGTTAGAAGGAATACTTGATAAAATTCTGGTTCTATTCAGATTCATACAAGTAAGTTGACCATCTATACGAGTAATTTGACAAATGCAATACTCGCGAGAACTGTTAGATGATAAAAATCCCACTGTTGTATCTTTATTTGCTTCACTTAACAGTTGTAGTGTATCATAGTTTACTTTTGGAGAGTCTAATGTTTGTTTTGTTTCGCATGGATTTTCTAGGGCAAGGATGTGTTTGAAGCATTCTACAAAAAGGATCTTGCTAAGAGGCTATTGTTAGGAAAGAGTGCCTCCATCGATGCAGAGAAGTCCATGATTTCAAAGGTGAAATATAATTTCGTGTAGCTAACCATTTTCTTATGTGAATTTGTTGTTTATGATATCATATTAACATGTTCTTGCTCTATTCAGCTGAAGACCGAATGTGGGAGTCAGTTCACGAATAAACTTGAAGGAATGTTTAAGGTAAGCGGTCTGTTGCTTGTTGCATCTTATTAGTTAAATTCTCAGTAAGTATATCTTGTCTCCTAAGGTGGTGATAGTTGGGTTCTTCTGCTGCAAGCTCAACATACTAGTACTTGACACAATTTTCTCTGTGGAACTCCTCATCTTTCCATGATATTTTTGTACATGCTATTGGAACATGTCTCGCTTGCAATAATGGAGTAGTTGGGCTATATGAGTTTATGGTTGTTTATTTATACTTCAAAAGATTTGGTTTGTGTCATCCTTCCACGTGCAAATAGATGTGCATGGTTTCTCAATGGCGGAAGACTAGACGTCTTTTTTAATGTGAAGAGAACATCGGGCGCGGCTTGGAACATAACTTTTGGGAACTTGGATCTGGTGGAATATTGAGTAATATGGATAGAGGAGAAAAGACTTAGGATGCCCTCTACCTTACACACTCATAGAGGTTGAGATTGTCCTAAGAACTGGGCATGCGGTGATGCATTTTCCTAGCGTCCTTGTATTACTACTCTGGTCTTGTCTTTAGTTCGGAGTTCGAACACGACATGGAATTCCTTTGCCTACTAAATGCTAAAAGAGGATGCATGTATGTCGGGATAAGACATGGAGGAAAGGCTGACATCATACTAGACATGACTTTGATATTTTCAATGCGATACATCTATGTTGTGTGAGGCGCTGGGCGAGGAGCCAAGCCCTTCACCTCGCCTAGCACCCTAGGCGTGCCCAAGGTGCCCAGAAAAAATGAAAATAATAATGGCTCACATTTCTGCGCCTTGGGCATTTTATTAGCTAGGCGCCCCTTGCACGACTCGTGCGCCTAGGCAAGAGCGCCTAGGTTGCCTTACTAAACATATTTTCCAGCGGAAATATGCTATACATGAACTTATGTTGCTTCTACAAAATCTGGTATTGTCTCTCCTGTCACTTCCTTCGTGAGCCATTTCTTATTTAAAATTCACTTCAATAATTTTGCAGGATATTGAATTATCAAAGGAGATAAATGAGTCCTTCAAACAATCGTCCCAAGCTAGGACAAAACTACCATCGGGTATTGAGTTGAGCGTCCACGTATTAACAACTGGGTGGGTTAAAGTTGCTATAGCTCTGGTTCTATTTCTATGCATCAGCAACAGTTGAACTCCTTGAAGATATTGATTTGGTGTTTTTATGGCTGGTTTGCAGGTACTGGCCAACATATCCACCAATGGATGTCCGACTTCCTCACGAACTGAATGTCTATCAGGTTACTTTCAGTTGCCCAAATATGTTTTCCGGTTTTGGTTTAGATGATTTTCAAGTCATCACATCATTTCTTGATGAAACAGGATATTTTCAAAGAGTTCTATCTGAGCAAGTATAGTGGAAGGCGCTTGATGTGGCAGAACTCACTAGGTCATTGTGTACTGAAGGCAAATTTTCCGAAGGGTAAAAAGGAGCTGTCAGTTTCTCTATTTCAGGTATGTTTCAGTTTAATAATACATTTATAATCCGGTAATCATTAGTTTCATTTTCTTTTCATCTATTTGTCTTGTGCACTCCTTCACTGTTTTTCTTTGTCTCTTGTGTGGTTACTTTCTTCCAGACTGTTGTTTTGATGCTGTTTAACGATGCCCAAAAACTTAGTTTTCAAGATATCAAGGATTCAACAAGTATCGAGGATAAGGAGCTGAGAAGAACTCTGCAGTCACTTGCCTGTGGAAAAGTTCGCGTACTCCAGAAGGTGGGTTGGATCCATTTGACACAGTTTATAACTTGGTATTCATTTTCTTTGGACTGATAAATGTAAGATCTGCGGTGCTTACAGTTTCCTAAAGGGAGGGATGTGGAAGATGGTGATTCTTTTGTTTTCCATGAAGAATTTTCCGCACCTCTATACCGCATCAAGGTGTGCCTTCTATCTTCATATTGAATAAAGGTTATCAGGCGTGAAGAACCAAAACATAACTGACATCACTAATTCTTGATGGAACAGGTAAATGCAATTCAGATGAAGGAGACAGTAGAAGAGAACACAAGCACTACTGAAAGAGTATTTCAGGATCGTCAATATCAGGTTGATCATTTGTTGTTTTTTTCGCGTCTCAACTTTTGACTTGCATAATCTCATTGACTTCCAGTGTTGAGCCCTTTCAACATGCATAAAAAAGAATAATCACCAGCTTAAAAAGTATTTCAGGCAATATCTGGTTGATCATTTGTTGTTTTTCTTGTGCGTCACGTCTTTTGACTTGCATAATCTCACCGACTTCCAGTGTCGAGCCCTTTCAACTTGCATAAAAAAAAATCACTGGCTTAAATGTCTATATTTCTTACGTGGAACCAGAAGGGGATATTCAAGGTTATTATTTTTGGATGTACATCTTCATCGCATAGAACACATTCGTAGGAAGTCACATTATCATAGTCAATGAACATTTTTAAGCAATGGCTTCTCTAACTTAAAGGTTTGGAACGTG
This sequence comes from Papaver armeniacum, assembly GCA_023531295.1. Classification (NCBI taxonomy): domain Eukaryota; kingdom Viridiplantae; phylum Streptophyta; class Magnoliopsida; order Ranunculales; family Papaveraceae; genus Papaver; species Papaver armeniacum. The sequence continues at coordinate 208,250 of JAJJWW010015177.1, forward strand.
AGCAATCATCATTACGAAAATTCAGTCTACTGATAACTCCATGTGCACACTATTAGTTAGACCGATCAACGATGTCACTTGGGTAAATGGTTGTTAGTATGTTATAACCATCAAATGTACTTATACTTTGTTTGCTGCAGGTCGATGCAGCTATTGTTCGTATAATGAAGACAAGGAAAGTGCTGAGCCACACACTCCTGATAACTGAGCTCTTCCAGCAGGTAACTGAATGATCAATATGATCTTATTGACATTCTCTTATTTATTTTTTTATATATCTGAATTTCACAATCGGGTTGGTCGGGGAAGAGACTGAGAATTGTTTTTTGTGTTGTTGATACAGCTGAAATTTCCAATAAAGCCAGTTGATTTGAAAAAAAGGATTGAAAGTCTCATTGACAGGGAGTACCTAGAGAGAGACAAGAATAATCCCCAGATATACAACTACCTTGCATGATTGTGGCTGTAGACTCTTTTTCTTTTCCTTTCCTTCTTTAATTTTATTTTTCTGTTTTCCATTTTTTTTCCTCTTGGTATCTTTTTCCCTGTAAATGACATAGGAGGGAAGTGTACCATCTACTTTCCATATTTACCAGGTATCATCATTGTACAGGAATGTGTGCGTAGAATTTGGTTTACGACGTTTGCATCTGTAAGCTGTAAAATATGTTTTCCCCTTGCAATTCCTGTTAAGTTTTCTTTGTTAGTATGATGGTTTTCGAGGTCGAAAGAATTTGAAGAAAAATATACAAGGAGTGGTGAATTGATATACAAGGAGTGGTGAATTGTCATGACAGTTGCGAGGTAGGGCATTATTTATCAAGTGGTCGATATCAACATAATTGGACAAATGGAAGGTTGGGAGCCTGGGGTCAATTTGTCAGATATTTACTTGGTTAACAGTATTTATAACTTAAAGACTCGTGCCAACTACCTGCGGGATTTACTTAAAGCCTTGTCTGTAACAGTATGCGGCCAACACTTTCAAACTCAACGGGGATTTCTGATCGAGAAGGTATGACTGATAAAATCAGTAGGTCGACTGGAAAGCACCCTATGATGGAGTGGCATGCCACTCAATTCTGCACCCTTAGCTCTGCACTTGCAACCTTTTTTCCCAATACAACCAGTGTGGTCTTGGAATCCAAAGACTTATTTATCGCAAGATATTGAAACTTTGTAGCTCAGAGCCTCACAAGTTTCTTTCTTGTACTCAAATGAATTATCTTTAGTTTCTTTGTACTATGAATTGCAAACTCAAAAGCGTCAGTCTGCTGGTTAGCAGACTATAGATATGAGTAACCGTGAACGTGAAACAGCCAAAAGAAGAATTTTGTCATGATATGGGAAAAATCTGGAGGTTGGAAATCCATCTGAGGTTATATTTCTTTGTGGATACATACACAGCATACTCAAAAGAACAAAACATACCCAAAAGGCTGTTTGACGCGTTGAACAGACTGAAATCAAATGCTAGGCGATAAGAACCTGAGAGCTTAACGGTTTTAGGTCACAGAAATCTTTGGGTGCATCCACAACTTGCCACTGAACGAAGAATTTCTGATTAGTTTTGTCCCTCAACCTTGTTAAGTGGCCAATAGCAACATGTAGATTACAACCGACAATATAAATAATGCCACCTTCAGAATTTACAGAAAACGGCTTACATATCTGTTCAGGTACTGGTGCGCTTGGGTACTGTTTCCCAAGAATCTGTATCCATTACATATACTTTTAATTTCATCCTCTCATGCTCCGAAACTACAAACAGATGCCCATCAACAACAACACCTGAACCTGTCCAACCTTCTCTTAATATAGGAGCCATAGTTTCCCACCTGTCAGATTTGGGGTCATACACTTGACCTCTAGGAGAGAATAGGAATGGCCAAAGCCAACCTTCAGTAACCAAAAGCTTGCCATTTAGAACTGTTGCATCGTAAGACGCCATATGAGCTCCCATATTTGCAATGGGACGCCACTGGCCGTCAGTAGGGTCTAAAACCTCCGCTGAATTGAGCTCAAGTAGATCGGCACTATTCCCTCCAGCAACATAAACACATCCATCTATAACTCCACTTGCAAAAGTCGATCTGGCAGTGAGCATTCGGTTCATCACGCTCCAACGATTTTTATGTATTTCGTACTTTACGACCAAATCAAGAGGAGAATCCATATCAGAAGTCATACCACCACAAACAAAGAGAGTTCCTTCAAAAGGGATCGAGATACACCTGAGCCCATGAGGACAATCCCGGTCCTTGCTTGGCATTGGTGGAATTGTGTGCCAAGAAAAACTTGTAAGGTCTAGAACTTCCCATTGAATCTTTCCGGTGCATTTATGGAAGGCGAATATAAAGAGCCAGGGATCTTGAAAACCTAACTCCTTTCTTTGTGTGAAGAATCGTTCTTTACTTCCTAGAAGCAGATGCCAACTCTTGCAAACAGCTCTGCAGGGATGAGTGACTTGCAACTGGAACTCAAGAAGGCAGTTAAGTGCAATATCATCAGGAAGACCAGGAATTAAGGGTTCTACACATGGTGAGAATGTTTGGCTTAACAAGGAAGACGATTGCCACGCTGCTAACCTGAACTTGGGAGATAATGTGATTTGGGAATCCCCTAGTTTCTGCACAGAAGCTTGGTGTGCTGAAACTCTAACACGCTGCATCTTTAACACTGAATACAAAAATATTCAGTCTATTTCATAAATTCTGTCTGTATCATTCTTCCATTCTCTATCTCAACAAAAACACAGGTTTTCAGCTGCATACAAAATACAAAAGAAATCAACATTTCCCACTCCCACAAAGAACAAAAACAAAAAGAAATTCCAACGATACTCTAAGAGACAGATAATTTTCTCCTTTATAGTTCTTCACCCCTAAAGACACTGCCTACCTTTTGCCTTTTTTTTTTTTCCATCTCTAATATCTTGAAAAGGTTATTCGGGGATTCACTATCAGGCAACCAACATTCAAACCAATTTTGGCAAAAGAAACAAATAAAAGTAAAGATTTTTTTTTTTTTCTCATACATATTTTAAACCCAGACAGACAGACAGAATCAGTATAAACACAGATAAATGTAACAGAAGAAAAGCCATACAAGTATAATTCTGAAGCTTCAGAGAAATGGATGAAATTTACACATAAACAAGTTGAAGAAGAGAAACCCAAGTTTAAGATTTTGAGATTAGAGAGCTGACCTTGGTTAGATGATGAAGATGATTGCTATTTTTTCCCCCTCTCCCTCTGTCGGTATTAATATTCTTTGGATAAGGAAGCCTATAAAAAAGAAGAATGAATAAATTATGGCTTTTTCAAAAATAACACCTTTTGATGAGGAATATGAAATCGTGTAAGCTACCTAGTGTATTGCGTCAGGTACAGATGCTGAGGAATAAGTTTCAACCACAGGATCGACATGGTAAGTGGGTTCAACCGTCGAGATTGGCAAGTGGTGGTTGCCATGTATCTGTCCCCGCCATTTCATTATTAATGAAATTTGTTTGTTTTGTTTTTTTGGGCTGAAATTGTGAAATTTGCTTAGGATGGTCAAAAGGGTTAAATATCTAAGTTTGACAATTAGCTTCTTTGATGGAACTCTCTCCTCCATTCTCTTTCTCTTCTCTAAGACTAATTTTGACTTTATTGACCGTATTCGACGATGATACACTGATGCTATTACAACTACCACAGAATGATACCCTTTTACTATCTATCTATTTCCAGCAAAGAACATTAGCTTAGCAGCTTAAATGTGATGTTTCAGAAGGAACATCTTCAATTAGTAAGGGTAATCAATCACTAAAACTGTTTTAATCGCTCAAGAAACAATCCTGTTGGGGGGTTGATAGTCAATGTACAAAAAAAGAAAAAGCAATCTATAAAGAATATAAAAGAACAGCACAGGAAGTATCAGTGACGCTACTGCAATCAATATAAGTGAAAAAACTCCAAAGCTATCAACTTCAAAGGTTTGATACATACACACCATCTTCCGCTTTCGTGGGGTGCCGCTAATCAAAATATCATTTCAAAAACATAAAGAGAGTCGAGTCTCATACAACACTACTGAACTGAGTCTTTCATTTTGAAAATCTCATCTACTGCATATACAACTTGGTAAGAGAGGTATGTCGGAATAAAATTTCTTAACGATAAGAAGTATATGAAGCTGGACCACTTCTACTACCATTACCGCTTTTAACATCTTGACCAGTGCAATCTTTAGTCCAATGACCAGACTCACCACATTTATAGTACGATCCTAATGAATTCCTCCCATAATAACAGAAGGCTTGGCAGGGCAATCCTTGGCCCAGTGACCATCCAGTCCACATTTAAAACAAGTATCCCTTGATGCACTGAAGTTTTTGCTGTTTGCAGAGTCTAAGTTACTTGCTTGGTTAGAAGTATAAGATGTTGCTGATGAAGCAGAATTCCTCCCTACATTGAATGAAGAGCGAACTGGACTCTGACCACTTGCAGCGCTATAGCTTTTGTTGCTTGCAGTTTGTTACAACTGTAAGATGCTGCTGATGAAGCATAACTCCTCCTACATTGAATGAACTCTGACCACTTGCTCCACTGTAGCTTTTGCTGTTTGCATTGTCTAAGTAACTTGTGCGGTGACCTATTGCTATATTCTGCTGGTTACACCATTTGAAAAAACCGCACTGACTCACCTATTGAAAAGATTTGGAGTACATATTAAGAAGTAATTTTCACGAACCATTAATAAGGAATACCAAGATCATGCCATCAACGAGAAAGAGACTGTGCGTGCAAATTATATCTTCACAGACAATCAGAGATGCCCATAAATAGGTATAGAAACATGTTACAGTAATTGCTACTTTACGTATTAAAAGCCATGAGTTTTGTATCTAGTCTGGTATTTGACAAATGCAGAAGCTGTGTGGTGTTTCTGCATCTATTTGCATCTAAGAAAACAAGTATATAATTAGTACAAAATAAGTGACCATACAAATTACAAAAAGAAATAACAAATTACTCTGCAACAATTTAGAGAAAGCCGAGGGCTTGCTTCTCCAGAATCTAGAGGGATACCTATTTGCTAATACAGGACTTAAAACAAAGGGGTGTAAGCATCAGTTATCAGTGTGTTTTACATGCCTCTTTCAGTTCTTCTAATTTATATATTATCTATGCCATGCATACACAGTAGAGGTCCCTGCTATCTAATAGACTAAATGAAAGGTTGCTTCATCTTTGTTCATTCAGGTTCATGATTTATTTATAAAATAGATAAGCAAAAGCTTAAAGACACCCATGAGCTTATCAACAAGTACATACAATAGCAAAAAGAAATAAGTACATGGATCTATTTCTAAGGTTTTTGTCCTATTTAATATACATTTTCCATTTTGTCTTAAATAACATTTGAAGGGCTTACTACAAAGTTTATTCATATTTTTAGAAAAGTTAACATAAACTAAGCATGAATTCTTTTCTTCTTTTACTTTTAACCTTATGCAACTAATTCTTGAACAAAATGTCCAGGCATAAAGAAATAGAGTATCTCGAATGTTTTGGTTGTAAAAACTTCCTAAAAACAAGTTTTCATTTTGCCTAGTTAGTAACTTGGCATCAGCATTTCCCAAGAATTGACCCTAATGTTTTTAATGGAACATCGAACCTACTTTTTAAACTAGTGGTTTGGATGCATCAACCAATTTGACAGGTCATAAATAAAGATTCAAGGAAGGCAATTAAATATGATATGGTAAACAGTGATATGCAACATGAAACACAAATCACGTAGTAGCTCCTGGGAGACCATCTACTCCCTGAGTGCACCAGAGGTTTAGGGTTATACACTTCCTTATACCTGATTAGACAACGATAGAACTGCTGGCCAACGTTATTTCCAGTCTTTGCTGTCAGAACTAAGCGGGAACCAGCACCGCATGGGCATGGAAGATCAGCAACTGAAGTATTTGACGCAGACTCATGGACCCTACTAGAGTAACTAGACATAGGAGTTGCTGCATTTGTCACACCCTCAAAATCCACAGCCTCCATTTCCTGGTCCATCAAATGTCATGGAACTATACTTGAACGAAAAATATAAACAAAGCAAAACACAATGAGATACTATGACATGTATGCTAAATTCTCAGTGGGTAGTGCAACATGTAAAGGGAGAAGATACATACAAGCAACAACATACACAAAGTTTTACACAAACTAATAAAACCTACAATTCCCTTTCATCTTTTTAAAAATTTACGGAATCAAGAAAATAGAAGATGAAATACTTGGGTAAAAGTGAACTACCAAAATGAGATTTCAGTGTCACAGAATCACAGATTCTATAAACAGTTTCAAGTACTAACAGATACATTCCCAATAAAGGTAAGATCATCAATAAATTTCTAGGCATCACAGGAATAATCAAATCATAGAAAGGTAAAAAGAAGAAAACCCTAGTTACCTGTCTAACAGGGCACTTGTAAAACTTGCGACCTGGATTTTCACAAGTGGCTAGCAGTAAGAATTACCAGCAAGTTCCAGAACCACAGGGACAAGATTTCTCAACCAGATTATCATCTGAAGAGTTATTTTCTCCGCCTACCTCATTATTTCCGGTAGCAGTACTACAATCACAAGGACAATGCCCCTAATTGTCCACATTTGAAGCAAGCATTACCACCATCTAAACCAGTAGAAGACGAAAATTCGCTGTTCCTTTGGTATTTTTGGTGTTGAGATAATCGAGATTTCTTTTAGGGCAGCAAAATACGCACCTTCTTCTCTAACTACAACCTTCTTGACATGGATCTTTCTCCTTGTTCATCATAATTGGTGATACTTTCCTCTTTGATGATAAAGCTTTAGCTAACTCATCGATTTGTGAGGAGAAAATCATCGTCTATCACTAGGGTTCGTCTTCTTCAATCATCTCTTCTATTCTTTTGCCGATTAATGATAAATTCCCGCCATAAACTGACCCTAGGTACTGTAATTTATATTCATTTCCCGAGATTGGCTAACCCGCTGAGGATGGTACCGATCAGCACGTTTGTTTGCATCTGACTCAAGATCCGCATCTGAGTCGACCCATGCGCAACATCGAGTCAGAAATCGAGACCGTTTATTATGGTACCAACGGTGGCTTGCACCAATTCAGTTAGGTATGGAAATAGGGAAAAAACGGTTCATCCAAAACCGCTCAAAAAGCGACAGTTTAGTC
>JAJJWW010015179.1:0-151496 GCA_023531295.1 Papaver armeniacum
AGGGTTATTGATTTTTAATATGGATTGCATATTTTTAAAAACATTCGTTATGGATTCGTTATGAATCGAAAACAAAAGCAATTGAATGCTAAACCAAGAACAAAATATCATTAATAGAAATGAAAATCTCCAATCCAGCAAGGGTTACTTAACATTGAGTTCAGCAAACAGCATATAAAAACAAACCATTCACTTGAATACATGCTACTGGAGCAGTTTGGAGGATGGTACAAACCTGAGCCACTATACGGAATAACCAATAAGAAGAGTGCGCCCTGAAAATTTAATGAAAACAATACAATCAGGATTTGAAATGATAAGCCATGCCATACAGTACAAATTTTGATGAGTAGTAAATGTAGGAGAACAAATTATAAATCTACAATCTAGTGGGAGAAAAAAAGTGAAATCTCAAGGGAATGTGATATACCACAACGAGCAGACCAACTGAGAGGAATGGTGAAGAACGATATTTCTGATGCAATGAGCTTGCAAATGGTATACCTCCACTCTCCCCAAAACGCCGAGCAGGATTTCCTGGCCTTCTTGACATGGCTACTGCTCTTTTTTACAAGACTTTACTTGATTCTGACTGAAAATCAGGCAAACACCAAACTTGTTTATTAGATCTCCAGTTAAGACGCATAATAAATGTAAGTTTCAACATTATGAATTCATTAGTTAAACAATGAGTACATTCTACTCAACATACCAGCATGAAATTGGGGAAGTTCGGAGCCAATTAAACAGAAACGAAACTATCCTAATTATTAGATCTATACAAACTTTCACTACTCAGATATAAATTCATAAGTTCCAGAGAATGTGAAAGAAAATTTGGTTACAAGCAGATAATTAACTTCTACAACCGGATCCATACGTTTTACACCTCATTACTCCATGAAACCAGAATTAATTTTCAATAAGGTACAAAAAAAAAAAATGTACAATAAATTCAATCTGAAACTTGAATGAATTAATGTAAATCATTCATCCAGTTTCTTAATATAAATCCATGAAATTGAGTGAGAATTCAACTTCAGTATAGCAAACCTAAACATTTCATAACCATTTATAATATCTATCATTAATCAAATTACCAGTCTGAGAACGCAATAGATCAATCAGGAAAATAAAAATCCAGAGAAATTTGAAGAATGAAAATGTTAGGGTTTTGAAGAATGAAAGTACCTGAAGCTGTATTAAAGAAAGTTGTAATCAGGATTCCTGTGTAGTTATTAAGTTGGATCAAATCATAATAAAAAAAAATATTTATATCTCCTCTTAGTTTCAGGGACAAAATCAATTAATATATATTATATATTTCGATAAAATTGATCACTCTCATTTTACTACTAATTTGTGTGCTAAACTTGCTTGCTATTTGTTTAATACCAACTCCAAGTTATATAACTGCACTATCACTTTTCCTTTAACCGGTTTGATTCCTTTCTTTTGTTTTTATCGCTCACTTTCTTCCCTGTTTCAACAGTAAGTTTTAATTCTTTTTTTGGAATTTCTTTCAACTTTGGTTGTGATGCGGTGAGATATGCCCACAGTTGCGTCTTTCACACCCCTAAGCGCACAAAGAAAGTGATGAAAAATGTTCCCTGCACACTTTTCATTTATTTCCTTTGTTCTGAGAGATCACTTTTCTTAAAACCACTTTGTTCTGTTGCAACTTTTGGATATGTAAGTTTTACCTTATCTTCCCAAGTATATTTTCGTTTTCGTTGTGTTCTGTAGTTTGCGGTTTATTTTCTCTCCGGAATAATTTTGTTTCTTTCGTCTTTTTGTCCACATGCGTCTTTGAAAACCCAAATAGCACGAACAAATTGTTCAAATATGTTTCCGGCACTTGGATCTTTTTGATGATATGAATAATTTGCTTAGTCTTTTAGGTATCTGACTGATGATGGCTGGACATTAACTTCGTCATTTTGTTCTGTTTCTAATTGATTCTTCGTTTTTCTACAACGGACTACTCAAAAAGGAAATGTTGTACAGTGTGGGTAAATGATGTTCTCTAACTTGCTCATCTCCTAAAAGAAAATTTCAGTACGCTGTATTTATATCTCGCCTCCTATACCTATACCCTCAAGATCTCTTGATTATGTTTACTTTTTGTCTCAATTCATGTTTAAATGAGTGTAAACTTTGTCTTCAATTTGCAATCCAAGCTTAACTCCATCTAACCCAAATCCGTCATCGGTGCTTATGTGCAAAAGATATTTAGATAGCACTATCAATGTATTCCACGAACTCTAATTTAGTAGCGTGTTGTTTAGGTACCGACGAAGTGGTGTTGTGTCTCAGGGGGATTTTCATTATCAATTCTAATTTGCTTTGCTTTGTGCAGACATTATGGTGGAGTTTGTTCGTTCAAGTTTGAAGAGGCATTTTGGAAGCATTAGTTCAATATAGACACTTTTTGATAACAACGGTGCTTTTGCTATTGCGCTAATTTTACTTCTTCTTATTTAGGTTATGTATCCTTCTTTGTCTTTTGAAACTGCAAATTATTTTGCAATGAAATATGTGTTGTGTTGCAATGGAAATTAAGGTCCCTGGCCGACCATGCAAAATGTAGAGTATCACTGACACGGATGCGGGCGCGAACTTGCGAGAAAGTAACCTATTTATGAATCATTTTGTTGATTAATTTAATATGATAAGTCAGAAAGTGAAGGATAAAGTAAAGTTGTTTCCATTAATGATAATGAACTTGCAAAAGCAACACTAATTATGACCATATAGTGAATGTGGGAAATGCATAATATTCATACCGGATGATATGCAAAGCCTTAATTTTATCAATATTGTGGAATAGATGAGCACATGAAGATGGTACCCACACCACCGAATTTGTGGCAGTGAAATGTATGCTTAATGGGTAATGCATGTAATTCTGTAAAAGGTAACTTTCTTTCAGATCTTACTGTAGTAAGACCTACAATGAATGTTACTGATCTGTTTAATTTCTTTCCTTTCCCGTATTTGTTGCTTCAATGGAATTTTAAGAACTGAGCTAGATTTAATAATTGCCCCCTTTTGCTACTATCACATATCGCCTCAAAATTACTACAGTAATTTGTTATTGCTCCTTCAACACAGTTAATTCAACTGCATAACGCTTCATTTTGCAGGTGTTTTTGTGTCGGAGTACTATATGCATCTCCTTGAACCTATATCAAAGCGTTACCAAATTCAAAAGTCCGCCGCGCCGCCTTTGAAGTAAAATATAACGTGTAAGTCAATTACACTTGAGGTTATTGTTGTATATATAAGTTGAGTCCAATTTACAGCGTTGTGGTTAAAAGCTGAACAAAGCTTAAATTCTAAAGCTTCTGGCCCTACTTGAGAGAATATAGACCAATAAGAATTCTGGGTTTTGAGATCTTTTCGGTGTTTTTTGATACACACGAAATGGGGTAGGTGATGAGTAACTTCCCAAAAATTATACAAAAGCCTAATCTAATTTTCACTCGCACCTTTCCGCCCTCCCCATTCTTCCTATTCTTTCTCTGCCATGAAACCCTACACGGTGAAGAAAATCCTTCTTCATGTTGTCTTCCGGCAAGCAAACCAAAATATCAAAGATTTTGCTAGGTTTTTTATGAAAATCGTCATAATATCGATTGCACGTAAAACCACTCAGTTTGTTTTGGAAAGGGTTAAAAATCTTAGCGGTTTAAGCAGGCTTTAGAGAATCAATCACTTTAAGAAGATAAAGATGTATTTTTAGTATTACATCAACGACAACGCTGTCAAAGTTTATATCAAGGTTAGTAAATTCAATAGCTCCTATTTTTTGTTTCCAAGATTTTTACACGATATTGGCATCAGTTCGGTGGATTTTTTACTCTGATGAGTCTGCATATGACATCATATTTGCAGTTTGAGTGTTCTTATTGTCTCCAGTTGTTTCTTCATTGAATGGCGTCCAAACACGTCAAGGTACCTCCACATTTAGAACATTTAAGTTAATATTAGATTTGGTTATCCAACTAGGTACCGTAAGCATGACATACTGCTGTTGTAAATGTCGTTGAACATATATATGGTCATCTTTATCATGCAGTTGTAGGTGTAACAGAATTATTGGTGAAATTCAATTGAGATTTTTTTTTTATTTTTTTTTTTTTTTGGGAAGGAATGAGGGGCTTCAAAGAGCCCATAAAATTTATTTATTAAACTACCTCATTCAAATTGAGGTTTGAAGGATTACATATCATAGGTGGTAGATAAACACATCATCTTGTTTCATCATTGTACATTACATAGTGATACAACAACTGTGTAATGTAACTAACATTTTTTGGGATTACATAAAACCAAATAGTATGGAAGAGAGTAACAGAGATTTTGATCTTACAAGTGAGAAATATGATGCTCTGAAGAATATCATAATCATTCCCCAAATCGGCTTGTTGACCGTTGATTGCATCGCCCCCAATTACCTTGTCTGTAATGTTCTTCAATTGCAAACCACATGCCTTTGTTTCATCCATCTGAGAAGAAGTTGTATCAAAATCCTTAATAATCTTCCACATGAGTAACCAAAAAAGATTTCGTCCAACATAAATTATCTTCTTTATTCTTCCTTTTATGAAACCGGATGGATGAGATTGTTGAAGCAAGATTCGAAGAAAAAACCTGTTGTAACAATTCTATATATTGATTATATGATAAAATCCTATTAAAAAGCCCCAAGCGCTATGATAAATCGTTGTATGATAAGCGTAATGAAAGAAAACAGGCCATGCAATAGCCATTAATAATGTTTATTGAAATCGAATAAGTAAAAACCAAATCTAAACCTAATATTGCAAAAAAAAAAGCAATATTTTTATTCAAAAACAGAAAACAAATTAGTGTTCCTAGACTTGCTCGGTGGTGGATCTGAAATCTCAAACCCAAAACCGAGTAAATCTAGATGAAAGAAGAAGATAATGGAGGAAAATTTTCAATTGAGCTTTTCATTTGGCTTGGAATGACTTGTGCATTTATTGTGCTTCTTTTTTTTTTTTTGAGTTTTTGGTTGTACCTATGCTCTGATGGGATGGGTTCATCGTCTATATTAAATTTTGGTAGTAAAACTTAGTATCTCAAGAGGAAAAGGTGCGGGCTTACTTAGTCTAATTTGTCTGAACCAGAAGCAAGAGGAAAAGGTGCGGGCTACAAAATAGTGATGTTGCAAATTCAATCATTTATCTCAATCGCCCAGGTGAACCTGATTGTGTGGTTATGAGAACATTTGCCGCTTGATCATCCTTCTTATCCAGGTTATGTAACAAAAAAAATTCACTCCCCATTTTATTCAAGTAAAGTCCAAATTTAGATGTGAATTGCAGATGCTTTCACATTCTTTTGCATATATAACCGGAGCCCTAGCATTAAATTAATTCGTATTGGAACTCCGTTCTTTCTTATAGTAATTTAAACTTGCATTTCTGCTGTTACGGGCTGCTCCGTACAGAGGTCTTGAAGAGATGGATTACCAGATTGTCAGATACTTACAGATCATATTTGTAATTGAAGAATGAAATTCCCTACCAATTTGTTGTAAATACCCAGATCAAAATTATACGTTCAAATCCGCCCGCATCTGGGTAATTCACGTATACACATCATTAGATGACACTTGTTCTTTATTGAACACATGTAACCCCAAATAGATTTTGTTGTCAATGGATATGCTTTGATTTCGAGTATTTCCTGTATACACCATGATAATAGTACCACGGTACTTTAAATTTTTTGAACCAAGCAATTTGGTTTACTGAAAATGCAATTTGTAGTTGTTGTGCACGAAATAATTGACATAATTCGGTAGGTGCATATAATAATGAAATTTCATGTTCCATTTATAGAAAGAGAGAGATTCAATATTTTGAAGCTTTAGTATTTTGACTATATGCTGTAATTATGTGAATGATTGATAATGTTGTTTGGCAATATTGCATGGGGAAGCTTCGAGATCTAGGGGTAATTAGAGTTTTTAGATTTATAAACTGTTTCTCACGTCTTTAGGACTTTATGTATATATGCTTTACTTATCTCACTGTAGTAGTAGTAAAACTGATGGGCTAAAAATTAGGTAGAACAAGTAATTTTGATTACGTGTGAACTTTGATTTACCATGTGGGTTTTTAACTTCAATTTTATGTAATTGACTGTGAACAGATTTGTTTTTTTTCCAAGAGTTGTGGTTGAGTAGTGGCGGGGTGTGATTATAAGGGAGGAGCATCTGGTGGGCATTCTGCTTGAAAAGTCAAGATGATAATGTTTCTATGGGTATGCAGTATGCTGCTGTCATCACACTATTTTGTTTTTTTAGTTGATTTGTCAATTCATTTGTTGGTAATTGGATGAAATCAAGATGCTTATGGATCTTAAGCATTTTTCGGTTTAAGGCTTGAAATCAAGTAGTCCCCCTGCCTCAAGGTAATATCGACCAAAATTTTCGTTCATTTGTTTGTGTACAGGGGTTTGCTCATTATCTATGCATGGTTTGTTGTGATGGAAATGTGACTTCTTGCTTTTTCTTAGCATTATTTTAGATTATGTTTTTTTTCTTTTTTAAAATGATGATGTGAAAATTATGAGGTTTGTCTTACATATCATGGCTGAGAGTGGTGAGATGAATCGGAGTCACATGTTAAGAACTTTCATCTAAGAACTTTCACATCAAAGAGCTATTTGTACTTACATCTCCTTCTATACAGCCTGTGTGGTTTCCTATTAATGATACTCAAATTTGTGATTGCATATTAGAACCATTCAGTTTGGAACATTGGGTTTTCTGATCATCCTGGCAAATGATACACATGGATTACATATTCAAACATGCACATCAAAGAGCTATTTCTGCATAAAATTTTAATTTTGTACTTAAATCTCCTTTTATACAGTCCGTGGTTGACATGTTAACGCTCAAATTTGTGATTGCATATTTAGAATCATTCGGTCTGGAAGATTTCGGGTTGATTTTATTGGAATATCTGTTTGCAGATACTGTTGGAGTGCACAGATACACTGCTTTTTGGTGTCTTCCATGGCCACCAGGTAAATTCTCATATATATCTTCAATCTTATCGTAGAAAGACTAACTGATTATATTGCGCATGGTTGTCCTTAAAACAATCTCACTCCTGCCATTTTGGTACTCATTTTTTTTACATCAATGATGATCTTTTTCGATCTCATTTCCAAACAGTAATTTTCATGAAAGAAATTTACTTTCTGTGAGGATGAAACTCAAAACTAAACTCTCTGCTATAAGTTAGCATCTGCAGTTTTCACTTTTAATACTGTTCTAACTGGTATTTTCTCGCCAAATCGATTTTCCCTTGTTTGGTGACCATTACTTTGACCAAATATATGTGTCTGCATTGACATCGATCGTCTATGCCACCTAAATCGACTTTTCTATTCGGGTTAATTGATTTGTTATCCCATTGTCAAACCAAGGTACACGCCGGTTTTGCTCATCTAGGCTCTTTTGAGCGCATCGGACAATCAAGCAGTTTCAAGTACAATTTCTACAGTTACGATGATCAGTGTCCTCCGTTACTGTGTTTGTTTCTAAGTGCCTTTGATCGAGTTTCGTATTAAGTGTTGTGCTCGAAGTTCAAATACGAGATGTATGTAACAAAATTTTCATCAAGAGATTGTTCAAGTTGTGCACTACGATTCTCTCCGTGTACAATTTGAGGGGGGGTGTGGAATGTATGGCAAGTATGCTAGCCACCAAGGTAACCGAAGTAGTTGTGAATCAAGTTACTGAATGCACGTGTACATAAGATAAGAAGAAGATCAAGTCAACAACAAGTTTTGTGTAATGTAGCTAGATAAACTAAACCTAGTCAATATGATTATTCTGTCATTATCTTTAGGGTTTACTAATTCTCCCATTATTCCTATAAATAGGAAACATATTGTAACTGTGAAAGTATCTCAGTAGTACTGATGATCAATACAATTCACCCCCTAGAGGGTTTTATCAGTGGACGTAGGTCTAATTGACCGAACCACTTTAATCTTTGTCTTCTCTATTTCATCTTGATCTTGTCTCTTATCATAAATCTAATATCCTCCAGGAGTTGATAATTCGACAAACTTAAGATATCCAACGATTTAATTTTAGGTGTTTTATAATATGATCAACAACGAAATGAACAGAAAAACGTGATTATCTATCTAGATATAAACACTGAATCAAATAAAATGAAGTAAACGATCAGCTAACCAAGCGTGGAGGAGATTGAAAAAGAGAAAGATCGAGTTCAGTTCAAAAATCCCTAACCTGACCGGTAAACTAATCGGAATCTGCAAACACGAAATGGAATTTCGTGGATTTGGAGGGAAGATGATGCTTTGGGGTTTTAAAAATCTGACCAGCTCGGCTAGTGATTGGGTCTTGGGATCGGTCGGAACTCGGTAGGAACCGATGATCTAACGCCGACCTCAAATTCTTACGGTACTGTACTCCTACTAGTGATTGGTTATGGGGACTGTCACTTATTTGTTGAAATTTTTTTCGAAAACATCAATACGTGTCCCAAAGGCACCGGAACATCAAGTTTTTCTCTTTTTAACGGTAAAACTAAAAACAAGTTTATATTAACAAACGTCTTTCCGACATGATAATAGCAGGACAGTCACAGAAGGACACTGCTGTTCAAAGTTCGTTTTTGACAATGTATAACAAATAGAGGATGCAAATTCGGTTTTTTCATTTGTACAATCGAGGTAAAGGATGCGATTACTTGGCTTCTGGTTTTTGCCAACATACAATAACACCAGACTCAACCATTCTAACAGCAAAAGCAAGATACACAGCAGAAATGACGAAATATTTACAATGAAATGAAAATTCTTCCTTGGCTGGCATCAAAGATCCAGAAATTGCCTCCCAAAACATGTTTAAAAGCCTCATCACAGTACATCACTATCACCATTCATACTTTTTCTACCTTCATATGTACAGTATCATTAGTTCATGCCATTGTCTGCTCCACCCCTCTTCTGCCTCAAGGGCACCATTTTTGCAAAGAAAAATCAAATTGATTTATTCCAAATGAAGACGATCACCACGACGGTACAATGGAAGATCCCCTGCGCTATTTACTATTCCTCCATTTTCCAAGTTGAGGTGCTTCTCCAATGGCGATCTTCGTAAAGACATCTTCATAGAATGAACCCACTTGATTCGCTTTTCCAACGCAGTCTGAAACCCAAATGTGCGTCAGATATGTGATACAGAATTCTACTTCGTTTAAGAGTGAAAATTATGTGAATGGTTAGATGTTATTACCAGGATACAACAGGTTACGATTCTAACGATGCCCAGGAGTATAAAGGTGACTATATTGTAGACCCAAACGGCAAGTGCCCAACGCCATCCCATCCCCTGAACTGTTGCAAAGCTCCAGTTAGCGTAGACCGCAAATAACGTTGCCATCTACACATGACAAACAACTGTAAGTTTATATTTTCCAGATAGTTTGACAACAGGAAGGAAAAAGAAAATGTAGTGGAGAAGAGAAGAGAAGAAAAGAGAAGAGAAGAGGGCTGACCAGCTGACAAGAACAGAACGCTAGTGCGATTTCTAAACCAGGAGGCCTAATGAAAGACCAACCATGTGAGCGAGTCACAAATACCAGCCCTTGGCTGATAATGCTTATTTGCAGGAAGACTGCTGATGCAAGCTTTTCTAAATTATCCTGGCCTGTACCTTTTAGACTTGAAGCCTTGAAACAAGTCTAGAATTTGCAACAAATTAAAGGTAGTGTCAGAAAAAGATGAATTCATGAGGGAAAGAAAAACACAAGGTCTCTTACCACAAAAAAATCGGTTCTGGATGCTGTCCAATAAAATAAGACTGTCATTGCCGCCAAGTAGCAGCCTAGAACAACACCGACTACGAATATTTCGGAGAGTCTCCACCTATCTGGTGGGGTTTTTCATTTTGACCAGTGACTCTCGCCCAACAAAGACTGTTACTTCTAGAAATCATTTTTTTTTTTTTTTTTTTTGGTTTGGTTTGGTTTGGTTTAATATGTTTTCAAAGAGAAACTGGAAATGGGTGTGTTGAGAAAAGGGAAGATTGAATTTATTTTGTTGGTTTTGAAAAGAGTTTGAGAGATGGTATCATAAGTGTGAGGTTAAAATACCCGATGGCCACGTGTCAACATCTCAAGGGACAGCCTCATGATGAGATGATAAGGTAGGAGCACCGAATCATTCTCCATAAAGCTGTTCTCGCCTGAATCGAGACGCCTGCCACCAACACTACATGAACGACGCGTGTGAAGGAGTGGTCTAATCGATTCAGTTGGTCAAGTCTAAAAAGCAACACCGCATTTAATGAAGGATCAGAAGAAGCGAGGGCGAGTCTATGTCTCAGCAGAGGACTCGGACGACCTATACTATAACTCATGGATGAAGCAGCACGAGGATCTTCGGAGAAGAACTTCATGATGACGAACAGGGCGAGATGACTCGGAGGAGAACTTGGCATACAACCACGAGGGATAGTATAGAACCAGTCCGAAGTAGGGAAGACGATGCATGATGACTCCGAGAGCTCGGGGAAGCCTAACCTTCGCGAGTCTTATTTTTCTATAAATACCGGTCCATGTAGCAGGAGGTGGAAAAGTTAGCTAAGGTATTATTAGATGGTCATTCTAGAGAGAATACCAGAGAGAGATTTAGAGAGAAAGAGTGAGAGATCTGAGTGAGATTTATAGCTCTTTCAAGGGTAAGACCTTATAATCAATAAAGAAAATATCTTTTTTCCCGTGGACGTAGGTCTTCATGGCCGAACCACATTATATGCTTGTGTCAATCTTTACTTTTATGCTCTCTACATCTTGTTTATCTTTTAATCTTGTATGTTTGAGTAAGTTTTAGTCTTTATCTTTATTTGGATGTAGCCATTTAAAAGATGCAACTACATTTTGGTGCTAGAAACAAGGAGGTATGAAGATATAATCTACCTCCCTATCAACAGCTCTATATCGTTTCATTATCTTTCTAAAAAGTGTGGTTTTCAAACCACTGTGTAGCTTTCTGTCAAAGATTCAAGAGTTGAGCTCGGAATCAACACAGTCTCTACGATCTGTGTAGTCTAGAAGAACCTCAAAAATCAAAAGATCTGCATGTTTTTTGTTACTTTTCTTAAGATTTTTTGGTTTCTTAGAGATCTCTTTTATCTTCCTCAAGGTGCTCAGGAGAGTAGAAGATCGTGGTGAATATGGATTTTCTTGAACTTCGGCACTTAAGAGATCTCATATCTAACTGGGCCACCTTCTCAGCTTATACCTCATAAGGAATGGGCTAAAGCTAAAAAGTTTGGGACGTTTCCAACGGGCTTTTTTATGCAGGTATATAACGACTCGAATAAAATCCAAGATGAGCCGTCTCTATCTAACACAATTCTTTCCAGTGATAATTGTTATACCTCCATCAACAATAGTCTTCCACCTTACTATAATGGATCAGCATCTGAAGATTCAGATTTTCAAGATACGGCTGGTACAACTGATAAGGATGGCGCGTCTAATCTAAGTATGGACTCTGGAAGCGATGATACAGTGAACCTAGCACAAGACAGTGATGCGGTTGCAAGGCCTCTCAGTAACCATCCTCATGAGGAAACCAATCCCTCCTCACATACCGCTTCTAGAACTAGTCAATTCCAAGAAGAGGAAGTAAGTGTGGAAAATCCAAGTCTCTCAGCAGAAATAAGTGGCAAGTTAAATTCAAGTAACATTAATACGCAACTAGTAACAGCTGAATTTTTCAAGGAAGCATTGACCGACAAGGCAAAGGAAAAAATTGTTATTCAATATCTTAAATCCAGGTTTTCTCCAGCCTTTGCTATGATCAAACAAGTGAATGAAGTGCAAGGCATGGGTATGTCCTCCAATGACGATGAACTTATTCGACAACTTATGCATGTTGCAGCCAAAAACCCTCGGGCTTTCGGATTTGAATGTAGGGAATCTCCTGTCAACGTTGGTTGTTAATTCTTGGTGGTCTTTCTTGGGTTTTTTTGTTTCCAATGTTAAGAATTATCTCGTGGAACGTCAAGAGCGTCAAATCTGTTAAGAGGCGAGCTCGTGTCAAAAATTGGGTCAAGTTACATAAACCTGACATTCTTATTCTACAAGAAACTTTATTGCCTTTTTGTACCAGTGCTATAGTCAATCAAATTTGGGGTCCGTTCTTCTCGGAGTGGCGTGCTTTGGATTCGATGGGTCGCTCCGGTGGTATCTTAATCATCTGGAATCCTAACAAGGTCACTCTTATCGATTGCATCATAGGTACTTAATTTCTCTATTAATATTCATTTCTCAAATAATACTGATAACTTTAATTGGTTGCTCTCGGGAGTATATGGTCCGTGTGATAGAGTTGAAAGAAAAAGGCTCTGGTCTGAACTTAATATCATGAATTCTATTTGGTCTCTCCCATGGGTGGTTGGGGGAGACTTGAATGAAGTTTTATTAATGCAGGAGAGAAAAATAGAGGAATGCGTGAATTTAACAAATTCTGTGATCAAAACGAGCTAATAGACTTACCCATGGCGGGTGCCAAGTATACCTGGAGTAATTGCTCCACGTCTTCTGATCCTAGGATGAGTAAAATTGACAGATTTGTAATTAACTCTTCCTGGGAGGATCATTTTCCTTCTATAGCAGTCTCTGCTCTAGCGCGTCCTTTCTCGGATCATAAGCCCATTCTTCTTGAATGTTCCTTTGAAGATTGGGGTGCTCCCCCATTTAGGTGTGAAGCTATGTGGTTCCTTGACCCTTCTTTGTTGCCGCTTATGAAACTTTGGTGGTCCTCCTTTGAAGTGGAAGGCAGAGTGGGTTTGTGCTGAAGAAGAAACTCCAACTCTTGAAATTTAAACTCAAAGAGTGGAACATAAATGTGTTTGGAAGAATCGATAGAAAAAGAATGAAAGATTGCTCCAAGAAATAGCCAGACTAGATCAGTATGACGATGATAGAAGCATTTCCTCTTCGCAGTTGTCCAAGAGAAGTCAGCTAAAGCTCGAGTATGAAAAAGCAGCAGACATGTTACACCTTCGTTGGCTAAATAAATCCAGAGTTCAGTGGAATGACATGGGTGATCGAAACACCAAATACTTCCACAAAATTACTAATTTCAGGAGAAGAAAAAATCGAGTTTCTAAACTAAAAGTTCGTGGGAGCTGGCAAGAAGATAAACAAATTATAAAAGATGAAATAGTCTCTCATTTCCAAGAAAGATTCTCAGCTCCTAACGATATTAAATTTTCTTTGGAAGGAATGAACTTTAAGCAGCTTTCTTTAGAGAATGCAGCGTGGCTGGAAAGGTCTATAGAGGCAGACGAAGTGTTGCTTGCTCTTACCAAGTTGGGACAGGATAAGGCACCAGGGCCCGATGGGTTTCAAGTTCATGTCATTCTAAAATGCTGGGACTTCATGAAAGTGGACATAATGAAGGTTGTTAAGGAGTTTCAAGACTATGGTACAATAGATTGGCGCTTGAAATCAACATTCATTTCCTTAATTCCTAAGAAAGATCCGGTGGAAGAAGTAAAAGACTTGCGCCCCATAAGTCTAATTAGAACTATTTACAAGGCCATATCCAAGGTCCTCGCCGAAAGATTGAAGCAACATATGGCTCCTCTCATCTCTAACCATCAGTCGGCGTTCATTAAAGGTCGTCAAATCCTCGACAGCATCTTAATAGCCAATGAATGCCTCGATTCCAGACTCAAATAAAAAAATTCCTGGATTGATTTGTAAGATCGATCTCGAGAAAGCGTTCGACAACATGAAATGGTCTTTCCTTGATGAAGTCTTATTGCGCATGGGATTTGGAATCTCCAATGAGAAGTTGGTTTCCGTCTTATGTGCAAGTCCTTTTACACGGATGTGAGATCAAAATCTCCTTAAATTAGGGAGGTAAAATAAAAACATCTCCAACCATAAATTTATGTATATTGGTTAGGTACTTTTTAAACCCTTGATTTTAAAGTTAAAGATATTAGTAACCGTAGATATTGCTGACTAGGCTTTTAACATCCTTAGAAAGAACCTCTAAAACTAGAGGATGAGTTAGAGGATGTCCGTGTAACTAACTTACACATCAGCTTTACATTAAATCCCACATTCCCGTTGGAGAAGAATTTTTGTTAAAAATTAGATAAATCCTATGTGGCCTAGTTAATAGGAAATTGAGGATGTCCCATTGGAGATGCTCTAAATGGAGAAAATGGATAGCGGGATGCGTTCAAAAAATTCCGTTCTCAGTTCTAATTAATGGGACGTCCTGTGGAAAGTTTACTAGTGGAAAAGGCTTGCGCCAAGGAGATCCGCTATCACCCTTTTTATTCCTTCTTGTGTTTGAGGTGTTATCCATGATGTTTGCTAAGGCTACAGAAGTAGGTTGGTTGGGAGGTTTCGCTGCCAAGGAAAATGGCACTAAAATTAGTCACCTCCAATTCGCAGACGACACGTTTGTCTTCTTAGATGCCGATATTGAGCAAGTGAAATACTTAAAATATGACCTCCTCTGCTTTGAAGTTATTTCCGGTTTGCACACTATCTTTGAAAAAAGTAGCTTGTTTGCGGTGGGTGAAATCGATAATTTAAATGAGATAGCCGCTGTGATGGGATGTTCTTTTGAATCCTTCCCCTCTCTCTACCTGGGTCTTCCTCTTGGCGACAAAACCAACTCCGCCTCTAAATGGGACAGAGTGGTTGAGATTTGCAAGGCTAGACTTGCGTCATGGAACAGAGGTTTACTCTCAAGGGCTGAGAAGCTGACATTGATAAAAAGTGTACTTCTCAGTATACCGATCTATTACTTCTCCATTTTCTTAGCTCCTCAATCAGTTATCAAAAGGATCGAAAGAATTATTAGAGACTTCCTATGGAATGATGTTGCCAATGACAAGAAACATCACTGGGTAGGTTGGTCCAGAGTCAGTTTTCCATTAAAACAAGGTGGATTGGGTATCCGTAATCTCAAACAAGTTAATAAAGCTCTCCTATCGAAATGGTGGTGGAGGCTTGGCAGGGAAAAAAATTCTCTTTGGGCTTCTATTATAAGAGAAAAATACGGGCGGTCAGACTTGGGATGGAGAACAAAAAGGCCTTTACAGGCTCACGGGGTCAGTTTATGGCGAAACATCCACTCCACATCGGCCGACTTCTTTGATAAATCTCTTCTCAAGGTTGGAAATGGAGCTAAGATAAGACTCTGGGAAGATAAATGGCATAAGGATGGTACCATGAAGCTGTTGTGTCCTAATCTATATTCCTTTTCTAGCACCAAAGGTATTTCGCTCCAATGTGCTCACACTCCACATGCATCAGGTCTGAACTGGGAGATTGGAATTATGCGACGAAGACTATACGATTTCGAAATTGAAGAAATGGTGCGTCTTATTAGCTACTTAGAATCAGTCGTGTTTATTCCGAGGAGGAGGATGAGCTGATTTGGTTAGGCAATAAATCTGGACAATTCACAGTCAAAGATGCTTATGAAGTTTCTGCTCCCACTAACTCAACTAATTCTTTTCCTAGCTCGAAAGTCTGGAGTACTAAATGGCCTCAGAAGATCGGGTTTTTCTCGTGGCAAGCTTCTCTAGATAGACTTCCCACTTTAGATAACCTCCATAAAAGAAATAGCTGCCTAGTGTCTCCTAGTGGAAATCCAGTAGTAAACATTTGTCCCTTTTGCCATCAGCAACCAGAGACTTCATCTCATATCTTCTTCGAATGTTACTTTTGCCAGAAATGTATGGTCCTACTTCTTCATCGCGGCTGGCAAAATTTATAACCCTCCGCCTTCAACTATCAACCTCATATCTAACTGGGCTTCCACCATTCTCTCTGTCACTGCGAAGGAGCTGTGGAGCAGACTTTATGCCGTTATTCTATGGTCTCTTTGGCTGGAAAGAAACGAAAGACATTTCAACAAAAAGGAAAAAAGCATCGCGGCAATTACCATAGAAGTTAAGCTTAAGGTCTTATCCTGGTCGAGTTCAAAGGCTTGCATGTCAAATGTTAGTGTAGATGATGTTATTTGCAATTGGAAGTCGAAATTTTTCGACCCTCCTTAGTTGTTTTTTGGTTCGTTCCTGGGTCCTCTTATGGATTCCTCTTTAGCTCTTGCTTCTTGTATGTGTTGTTTGGGACCCTTCTTTTTGTTGGGTATTCCTATAATAAATTCCTTTCTTTACCGACCAAAAAAAAAAAAAAGGATCATCGTAGAATTTTTTGTTAAAAGAAGAGCATGATATCAGGTTTCCAAATGAGAAAACATATGCGAAGACAAAAGAAGAGACTTGACGCAAATTCAGTAGTTAATATCTCAGCGTAGAAAAGTCGTTCTGCATTTTAAAGAGAAAATGGGTCATTTGTCCAAAAAAATTTAAAACACGGTTCAAATGGACGAGTAAAAAAAAGTACGTGTGAAATATCCAAGAAAAAAATAGCAAGGATGAAACTGGATTCATCCTGGCTTATACTTAAAAAATAGCAAGGATGAAACTGGATGCATCCTGTGTAAAATAAAAATAAGAAAAAAATATTTGAAAATGGGATGAGGATGAAACCGGTTACATTCCCGCCTATTTTTAAATTTTTGTCCATTTAAACAAAGATCTTTTTAATTTTGGCTATTTAAACAGTATCAAAACCTAAGTGTCTTTTTCACCTAGGAATTATTGATTTTGGTCTTTTTGACCAATTTTGTGCATTTTATAGTGATACGAAAATAAAAGAAACAAAATTACATGTGTTCTCCTGAGGCTGATAGTTGCTAGGTGAAAATCTCATGACAGGGAACTTGGTTGGCTTACATAGGTCCTCCGGCAGTAATCAGGGACGGACTCAAGATTTTTTCTTGGGCAGGGCTAGAATGTTAATGATTTTTAAAGCGGTCGAAGGCCGCGCCAATTTTTTTTTGGAACGAAACGCATAGCTAATGGCTAATGAAATCCACCTGCAGAATACTAAATGGATGCACAATTAAAAATAAAAGGAAAAAATTTAATACCAAAATGTGATAACGGAATTTTTTTAATAGTTTGTAGAAGTAAAATGGGATATACTGTAATTGTGTTGAAGAGTAGAATTTCTTTTTGTTTTTAATAAGATTTAGCTCTTAATTATATCTTAGGTGGGCTGAAAATTAAATATATAGAACTATAGGGGGATAAAAATAATTTTAGGGTGGGCTGAAGATTAAATATGCACTACTACAAGGGCTAAAAAATAGTTTTAAAAAAATTTCTATAGTGAATTTTTTGTGGACAAATTTAGGGACGGGCTATAGCCCGGGTTAGCCCCTTGCTAGGCCCGTCCCTGCAGCAGTTGATAATTCAGCGGAGAAACTCTGAGCACAGTTGCTTTTATCAACATCGTTGCAGGAAGGAAAAAGCAAACGCGATATAAGACGTTCCTGTAAATCAATAGAATTATCAACAAACTTAAGATATCCGAAATGACAGCTCGGCTAGTGATTGGGTCTTGGGATCGGCCGGTACTCGCTAGGAACTGATGATTGGCTAGTGCTATTTGCTGTTATTTTTTCACCCCTCTGGTTTATGGGGGTGGGGGGACTTGAGCCCTCCTTGTACTAATTCTTAATTACGTTTTTTATTTGTTGAGTAAAAATCGATAATCTAAAATCCAGCATCCGCTAATAGGCGTCACAAAGGTTATTCAAAAAGCGCATATGGTTTCACCACTTTTCTGGAACAACTCAAGTAGTCTTTTTCTTGTTTTTGGTTCATTGTGATCTGATAAACTTGGGTTGTGAGTATAAAAATTCCTGGCAGTTTTTGATCAGAATCCAACAGATTAAGGAATTGAGGGGATGATACCTGCTTACGTCTGCTGCGACCGTTATGTTTACAGAGCCTTGAACGTTTTATCAAAAGACCTTTGCAGAAAAAGGATAGTTGATAATTTTTTGACAATGTATAAACAAATAGGGGATGGAGAAAAAGGATGCCATTACCTGGGGCTCCATGGCATCTGTTTTCTGTCAATATATATTTATAACAAACCAGACTCGACCATTCTAACAGCAAATGCAAGATACACAGCAGAAATGACGAAATATTTACAATGAAATGAAAATTCTTCCTTGGCTGGCATCAAAGATCCAGAAATTGCCTCCCAAAACATGTTTAAAAGCCTCATCACAGTACATCACTATCACCATTCATACTTTTTTCTACCTTCATATGTACAGTATCATTAGTTCATGCCATTGTCTGCACCACCCCTCTTCTGCCTCAAGGGCACCATTTTTGCAAAAAAAAAAAAATCAAATTGATTTATTCCAAATGAGGACGACCACGACGGTACAATGGAAGATCCCCTGCGCTATTTACTATTCCTCCATTTTCCAAGTTGAGGTGCTTCTCCAATGGCGATCTTCGTAAAGACATCTTCATAGAATGAACCCACTTGATTCGATTTTCTAACGCAGTCTGAAACCCAAATGTGCGTCAGATATGTGATACAGAATTCTACTTCGTTTAAGAGTGAAAATTATGTGAATGGTTAGATGTTATTACCAGGATACAACAGGTTACGATTCTAACGATGCCCAGGAGTATAAAGGTGATTATATTGTAGACCCAAACGGCAAGTGCCCAACGCCATCCCATCCCCTGAACTGTTGCAAAGCTCCAGTTAGCGTAGACCGCAAATAACGTTGCCATCTACACATGACAAACATGTGTAAGTGTATATTTTCCAGATAGTTTGACAACAGGAAGGAAAAAGAAAATGTAGTGGAGAAGAGAAAAGAAGAAAAGAGAAGAGGGCTGACCAGCTGACAAGAACAGAACACTAGTGCGATTTCTAAACCAGGAGGCCTAATGAAAGACCAACCATGTGAGCGAGTCACAAATACCAGCCCTTGGCTGATAATGCTTATTTGCAGGAAGACTGCTGATGCAAGCTTTTCTAAATTATCCTGGCCTGTACCTTTTTAGACTTGAAACCTTGAAACAAGTCTAGAATTTGCAACAAATTAAAGGTAGTGTCAAAAAAGATGAATTCATGAGGGAAGAAAAACACAAGGTCTCTTACCGCAAAGAAGTCTGTTCTGGATGCAGTCCAAAAAAATAAGATTGTCATCGCTGCCAAGTAGCAGCCTAGAACAACACCCACCACGAATAATTCTAACATTCTCCACCTATCTGGTCGAGGAGATGGATTCACACTATCCCTTGGCATTGTGGTTACAAGCACTAAGAAAACAGTAAGAAATACCAGATCAGAACCTTAAACATCAAGGGCAACTATTACCCTTGAATATATTCAGGGAGTTATGAGACAGAAATCAAAAACAAGGTTTCAAAGTGCAGCACTACAAACCATTACTCGCGATGGCAATGAGTAGCAGCATGAAAGGTGGAAAACTGAACTTCCATACAAGAGCAAGTACCACGAAACCAAGCTGTCAAATAACCAAGCTTTATAAGCGAAGAACATTTATAAGCGAAGAACAAAATTGTTCGAACAGAACTTGTATAAGTTACAAACGACGATAACTTGCGGAAGTGACCAGATAACTTACCAGATTAAAGGATGTCATAGAAACCACATAAATCTGCAATGTAATTTAATCCAAGTTGAGAAAAAAATGTTATAAAAATAAGATATTTTGATTTCACCATAAGAGCCTTACTGTGTAACTTCGCATCCTCTGAAAGACTTCTCTACTGGTCTTCACTGCTCTGATAATAACATTAAGACCCGGTTCTTTCAAGAAAATGTCTGAAGCACTACGAGCTGCAGCAGTGGCATCAGGAACGGCTATTCCAATGCCAGCCTTGTATAGCGCAGGAACATCATCTACTCCTTTGCCAGTAACTCCACATATATGATTCCTAGCTTGCAAGCGCTTTACAATCTCATACTTTTGCTCTAAAACAAGAAACAGATGTCAAAACTCTGTGCATACTGAGACCACAAGTCATAGCTGCCTGGTCCATATTACAAGTTGTCAAATTAGTAACATATACCTGGAGAGACATCAGCAAGAAATTCAGCTTTTTGTATCACATCTTTGGCCGTGAGTATGCCATCCTCGTTACGGCCCAACAAAGAAGACGAGGGATGTATGTTAGTCCTCCATCCCAGGCTATCTGCTGTGTGCTTAGCAATATTCAATTGATCACCTGAGAAATCACATGAGATGATCAGTAAGAATACAAGCAGTTTCAATCGGGGATTTACACACATGACCTGAAATATGTAACCCACCTGTGATCATTTTGACATTTACACTAAGGTTTTGGGCATTTTCTATTGAACTGACAGTGTCCTCTCGAGGACGATCGCGAATAGGCAAGAGACCTAGGAATACCCATGGACCTCCAGAGATTCCATCTGGGACTTCCTGGATGTTGAAGTGTACATATGGATAACAGCACAGAAAGTGAGCACTAGGCACCAAAGAAGCATCAGGAAAAGGGGGTTGAGAGGGAGACAGAGTTGCACACCTGATATGCTACAGCAAGTGCTTTTAAACCTTCCTCTGCATACTCATTTATCTTAAGATGGACTCTTTGCTCTATGTTAGACTTGTCGTCTAATAGATCCAGAATCTGACAATGATGTGGAAATGATGAGTCAGGACAAGTCATGAAACTGCACAAAGAGCTTTATTAACATAAATCATGTGACATAGTTGTACCTTCTCTGGTGCACCTTTGCTGACTCGGAGCATCCTATTTGTTATATCATCATCAATATAAGTCAGAGCTGTACGCTCATCTGTTGGATTAAATGGCTGGAAATGAGCTTCTCGAAGGACAGAGCGTGCCTATTAAAGCCAGATGGAACGCCATATGATAACGAAGTGTTAGTAATACTAAATAACCAATTTATGTTGGATTAATCTCATCGTCCATCACAATCACTTACATGCTTATCTTCTTCGTTTAGCCATTCATGTATAGATTTGTCTACATCGTCTGGGTTTCCAAACCTGTAGGTACGGGACGCTGCTTGAATAAGACCACGCACTGATACATGCACCAAAAGTAAATCCTGAGAAAGGTAAAATATGATTAGTTACAAGTATAAAAGGAAACCAAAAGAACAAAATTCATCCCTCGGTCAAAAACAGCTAAACTAGTTATAGTTTCTAACCTGCATGAACCTTTTTTCAGAAGCTAGTTCGTTCACAGTTAAAGTTCCTGTCTTGTCACTGCAAAGCACATCCATTCCTGCCAAATTTTCGATTGCCCCCATGCTGTGGGTGATAGCTCCCTAGAAAGAAAATATTTAAACATCCATATTAACACCTACAAATTGTCTCTAGTAATGACATTACGTGAAGTACAACCGGGGAACCAACCTGCTCAGACAAGCGACGTGAGCCAATTGCCATTGCCATAGAGAGTACTCTAGGCATGGCTATGGGAATCCCTCCAATCAGAAGAACCAGAAGATTATCAATTAACATATGATAAGGACATCTTTGAGATGGGTATAATGTAGTGATCTCTATTATTATTCCAACAGCTGTTGAACATATGCAGAAGTACATAATTGCAGTCAAAACCTGAGAACCAATTAACAAACAATAAACCCCAAGTTAAACACCATAAGATAAACATGAAATATAGCAATGGTGAGAGAGAGTTCCTCACCTTTTGGTACTGACAAACTTTGTTTTTCGTATCTAATAGATATCTATGTTCTCCATAGCATGTATGGCGTCCAGTAGCGATCACCACGGCTTCTATATTCCCCTGTTTGCAAGTTGATCCAGAAAAAACTGGATTCCCTGGGCAATTCGTTTCTGGAAGACACTCGCCAGTAAGGGCATACTGCAATGACAAACAGAACGGAGCATTTAACATCCAAAAGCCAGCATAATTCTATAATTCAATTCCCATTCATCAATAAATAAATAGCAGCGGTAGGTAAACATACCTGATCGATTACTACAGGGTCTCCATCGAGTAGACGGACATCGGCAGGGACTATATCACCATACTTGATACTCTGATAACGTCTCCTGGAACAAGTTTAACCGCATCTTCATCTTCCAAGCCTCCAGCACTATTTAACCTTATTAAACAAACACATAATATGATCTGATTAAATATGATATATTAACTGCCATTCCACTACTACCAAACGAAACACCGCGATGATAGCTGGGAAAAGATGTAGGCATAGTAGTGGTCAAGGTAATTAAGGCGTAATTTTTATCTGAGCTTTTGATAATTGGAAGTCTGAGGCATAAAAATCTTGTCAAACTGCAATGAAAGGGGCGAAATTTTACTAGTCTAAGACTTGATGCCAAATGGGAGTTCTAAGAAGGCTTTGTTGGAAGCTGAATTTCCATTGCCATGGCCAAAGAGAAGGAGACTTTTAAACATTTAGTGGGTGTTGCTTCAGCTTTAGCATACTTGCACGAAGAATGTGAAAAGCAAGTAACTCATAGAGATATCAAAGCTAGTAATATTATGCTTGACGAGTTTTTCAATTCCCGAGTAGGTGATTTCGGACTAGCAAAACAGATTGAACACGATAAATCACATGATGCAACAATTGACACTTTGAAGATGATTTCGAATCTTACACTCCGTCATAGCTAACCAATCGAGTTAGCTAGCTAGCAAGCTACAGATGGCGAAGCAAAAAACTAAGAATGGAACAAATGAAGAGGAGAAATCGAACAAATCCAAGGACGTGGGCTTAGAAAACTAAGATCAGTATCAGTCAGAGTAAAATCGATGCAATTGTGGTAGTTCTAGTTTTAGGAGTGCTCTCTTTTACAGGTTTTCATTTCCAAGTAACTAGTAATACACACAATCATCCATAAATCAGAAACATCTAGAGAACCCCTAGATAAGAAACCAAATTCTAGTGATTACCACAGTTAAACCAAAAATGGGTTTTACCTGTGTTTTAACAGGAACAGCAGCAGCAGCATTTTCAGCTTCAATCTCTTCAATCAAACCTATTCTCGAGTTCATTAGAAGTAAGATTACAATCCCTACAAATACAATCCAATCCGATGGTTTACCCTGCAACAAGCATTTTCACAACCTTGAATAATCGAAATTAACACACAATCAAAACATCTCTAGTAAAAGAAACCAATTGAATTTATTTATTTTTGACTTACTCCTCCAATAGCAGTAACAATGGCCATTATTGCTGCAGCTTCTAATACCCATGAGAGAGGGTTCCACATGAACCCTAGAAATCTCAGAAACTTACTCTCATTTGTGAGAACCCATAGATATAAAATCACATAAATCTTCCTCTGCTCTAGACTGTTGTAACCAAGCAAGAGTAATCTTTGTTTGGCTGCTGCCTTAGTAAGACCATTTCTGTCACATTTGAGAATCTCGAATACTTCTTCAATGTTTTTGAACCTCTGCAAATGAAAATCGAAGACCTAATAATCATAATCAGCACATAAACTAAGAAAATGAATAAAAAAAGAAGGGAGAAAAAAATTAGAACCAGGTCTGAAGTTAGTATGATGAGCGCGTCCTCCTCCGACAGTTTATTCCGATCAGCCATTACTCCTTCTTTTCGATTTTTTGTCTGCAGAAGAAGTATTTACTGTACTCCCTCTCTCCCTCTCATTTCCCTCCTCTCTCTCCTCTCTTACTTTGTTTGGCCAAATGGGGAAGAAGAGTCTAGAATAGATCGAGGCAAACAAACTCTTGTTTTCATCGAACATACTAAGGGGGCGTTTGGATACCAGAATTACATGTTTATCTCGGTAGTCCGAAATGAAAAAAGTATAAACTAATTGCTTGTTTGGATACGAAAAGTCAGAAATAACTTATATTCTGAATATATATACACCAAAATTAATTTTTTACTTTTAAAAGTAATTTTTGAGTTTGTATCCAAACACCTTATCATATTACTTATGGATGCCAAAAATAGAAATATTTATGCTTCTTCTGAAGCATAAGTGGACAGAAGTATAAGTCAGAAGAAAAAACATTTTACAAAAAATATATCTCAATTTATTGTAAACTTGATTTTTTTTTTCTTTTTATCTTCTTTTTTTCCTTTCTCTTAGAAGTCTATCTTAATTGCTTTTGGAAGTCGTTCTAAAATTGTTTCTGAGTTTCTGTAAAACATCTTTTAAACGAGGAACAAATCTGTTCTGCTCACTAGCTAAGCCAAACAAATTTGCCACATTAAAGCCAAGCAATGCGCTATAGTATTTATCTTTCACTGTATTTATGTTATAGCTAAGCAAAATACAGGAGCGGACTTATGCCCAGGCTTCCCCTGGCTTAAGTTAGGTTCAAAATTAAAAACCAAATTTCCATATCCCTAATTTCTGTTGAGGTGAAAAAATTTCCCTTAAAATCAGGCTTATGCCAAGAGTGGAAAATAAATAGCTTGCTAACAGGGGACTAGTCAAATGTGATTTCAAATGACTTTTGGGGAGTTACCAAATCTACTGTTAGTCCATAGAGATTTTAAGAGAGTCTCATAATGTCTCTTGTTATTGGTTAGAGACTTTTTTTGAGTTATTTAAATTCTCTGAAACTCCATGTTATTGGATTAGGATTTCATAAGAATCACTCCAACACTCCTGTTATTCGAAGAAGAATTGAAAGTCATTGATTTGTGTTTTTCAGAGATTTTGAGAGACTTTTTTTTTTGAAAAAAAAGCATGGTAGAAATCTCTCTCCAAGAGGTGATATTTTGGGAGACTTGGAAATATGGGGAATACTTGTTTTTGAGAGTATGCCCAAAAAAAAAAATTCTCCTTTTTTGTTTGAGCTGATGGGCCATTTACAACGAGAAGATGCTAACCAGTGGCGGAAGTAGCAAATAAAATGTGGGATGAATGGAATAAAGATAATGAAAACTCAGGCATATGACAACAATGAGATTTATTTTGACATTGACAGATATTTAACTAGATATTTATAGTACTCTTATTAACATTATAACGTGCATAAAAAAAAAAAAAATAAATAAATAAATATTCTTTGTGATTTGTAGAGGGAAAAAAAATGAGATTTATGTTGACAATGAACACATATTTTACCATGTATTCATGGTACTTTTATTAACATTATAACCTGTAAAATAAGAAAAATCAGTAGATATTGAATTTTTAATTAGATACTATACTTTTTATATCTCTACAGATCACAAAGACTCTTTTCAAATCTCATTTTTTTGCAACGGCCGCCGGCTTTGGCGCATGTGATGATGTGGCGCCTGTGATGACGTGACAATGGTGACGTGGAGCGCTTATGTGGAACTTTTTAGCCCAATCTTGGAGTTATGGGCTTGTGAGTTGAGTGTTTGCTAGTGATGCCTAGCTTAGTTTGTTGCACATGGGCTTGCACATGGAGTCTTTGCAAGGCCTAGTTAGC
This sequence comes from Papaver armeniacum, assembly GCA_023531295.1. Taxonomy (NCBI): domain Eukaryota; kingdom Viridiplantae; phylum Streptophyta; class Magnoliopsida; order Ranunculales; family Papaveraceae; genus Papaver; species Papaver armeniacum. The sequence continues at coordinate 25,421 of JAJJWW010015179.1, forward strand.
TATACTTGGGTAATCAAGGGAAAACCTTAGCCCAATGAACCCTTCTTAACTAACTAAGTTCGCCCATTTTTTGTGTAGAATATTAAGGGTACAAACATCCAATTAGTCGCCGAATTCACAGCTCATTTGTAGCCACGGCCAAGCCATCCGTTAATCCTAACGGAATATTCGCCGTTAATCGGATCTTTGAATGTACCCCAAGGTCGACGTGGCTTTGCCACATCATCGGCCGCACGACGACGTGGCACACACATTGCTCACGTGACACCTGCCACGTCATCTCCCCCTACCTGGGCGTGGCACCCGATTTGCTGACATGGCATATGCCACGTCATCACTTCTGCTGACGTGGCACTATGAGAGACTATGCTACGCTGACACGGGACCCGTCCTGCTGATGTGGCACCGGCCATGTCATCACCTCTGTTGACGTGGTTCTCACTTTGCTGACGTGGCGTCTGCTATGTCACCATTTCGTCTAACGTGGCATTATGAGACGCTCTACTATGCTGACGTGGCACCCACTTTGTTGATGTGTCACCCACTTTGCTGACGTGGCGCCTGTGATGACGTGACAATGGTGACGTGGAACGCTTATGTGGAACTTTTTAGCCCAATCTTGGAGTTATAGGCTTGTGAGTTGAGTGTTTGCTAGTGAGGCCTAGCTTAGTTTGTTGCACATGGGCTTGCACATGAAGTCTTTGCAAGGCCTAGTTAGCTATACTTGGGTAATCAAGGGAAAACCTTAGCCCAATGAACCCTTCTTAACTAACTAAGTTCGCCCATTTTTTGTGTAGAATATTAAGGGTACAAACAATTGTATCCCCCAATCTAAATCCTGATAAATGATTTCAGAATTATAGAAATAGAGAATAACAAGTTGACCATTGATACTCCAAGGTCTAGTATCAAAAACTTTCTTTCTAGTATCTTGGTCTTTAAAACGAAATTCCATTACATTGTTATGCAGCTCAAAAACCTTAAGATCACCTTCAGGTATAAAATCCCATATTAAAGCAATGCATTTTTCCACCATCTTTAAACCCATTTTTCCTTCCATGATTATTTTTCCAACCAGACTGATTTCTTCAATTTCTTCTTCCTTATCATCAGTTTTTTTAGATTGATGATACACAACTTCATCAACATCACCAAGCTCAAGAGCAGCTTGCATAAATTTTGCGGCTAAATCTGAAACTGATTTCTCATTTCTTCTACCATTGGTTTGATTGAACTCAATCTATAATGATATGGAAAAATATTGAATATATGAAACTGGTAGCTTGAAGACTTACTTTATAATGTTTCAAACCTATAAAAATCAGGATTTGACTTGAATTAGGTAAGATATTCATCCTAGAATTTTGATTCAGAGGATATGAAATTGACTGAGTATAATTTTGACTAAGGAAAGTTTGTCCAACAAAGGAAAACTGAACAGTTGCATAAAAGAGCGATAATTCCGAGAGCCATTAAAGGACTCTGTTTGTAACGGAATTTTTGAAATTTTAATTTCACCAAGACGCAATATCCTGTAACCATTGAATCACTGTATCAACCCGGTAATGGAACAACTCCAGAAAAACAAGCTTGACAATCTGTAAACACACCATAGCTTCAAAAAGCTTAACAACAACTTTTGCAAACGCCGCATCACAATCGAAAACAAAGGTACGGACCATTTGGGATAAAATCAACGCAAAAACACATCGGAAGAAAAGAAATTAGTTAATCATAATATTTGAGACAAATTAAAATTTTTAAAAACAAGACAGCAAAACTGATTAAAAAGGAGAGAAAACTTAAAATTAAGACAACGTGAATCAGATTAGAGTAGAAAAATTGCAATGATGCATTAAGAATTGATGGAAATCATAGGAAATTAGATAAAACTAGAAAACTGAGTTGACTCAGCTATTTCGCCAATGGGTAAACCCTTGAATTACACCAAAGAGGAAGGAATAACTCTGGTCCAGCAAGTAATACAATACTAATTTTTACACAGAAAAGGCTTGATCTCTCCTTCTTAAGAGATGGGTATTTATAACCCTCCTAAATCTCCCTTGAGTTCCTAGATACCATACACGTACACCATCTTGACTTCTTTCTCACTCTGACATCTCGAGTCCGTACACGTGTCCTTGATATCCCTTCCACTATGGAACGCCTCTACCGGATCGGGGCTACTCTCTTGTTGGGACCCACTTACCATTGGCACTCTTCCATTCAACTAGTGGGCACCATTTCCCTTTTAATATTTATTCATGCTTTGTCATACGGTGTAGGGTCTTGGAGTAAGTCCCTACACTCCCATCGCCTCTCCCTCTCATGCTCATTGCATCTTCATGCTTTGTCATACGGTGTAGGGTCTTGGAGTAAGTCCCTACACTCCCATCGCCTCTCCCTCTCATGCTCATTGCATCTTCATGTTTTGTCGTGAGGTGTAGGGTCTTGGAGTAAGTCCCTACACTCCCATCGCCTCTTCCTCCCATGCCCATTACATCTCCATATTTATGTAGGGTCTTAGAGTAGGTTCTTACACTTTGTTGAGATGTAAGGTCTTGGGGTAGGTCCCTACATCCCCATCACTTATTCTTCCCCATATTCATTACATCTCCATGTTCATGTAGGGTCTTAGGGTAGGCTCTTACACTTTGTTAAGGTGTAGGGTCTTGGAGTAGGTCCCTGCATCCCCATCACTTCTTCTTCCCCATATTCATTACATCTCCATGTTTATGTAGGGTCTTAGGGTAGGTTCTTACACTTTGTTAAGGTGTAGGGTATTGAGTAGGTCCACTGCATCCCCATCACTTCTTCTTCCCATGTTCATTGCATCTCCATGTTTTGTCACAAGGTGTAGGGTCTTGGAGTAGGTCCCTACACTCAGTTACTTCTTTGTATGTGCCATTTGTTTGTGTAGGCGCAAAGGTACCAGTCTTCATTCCGCGCCTGTCCCTTCTCCTTCGACTACTCCCACACCCATGGTGAATTCTCTTCATTATAGCCTTGCATCATGACCCTTTTTGTGCTCTCAACACCAAAGATCACCTTCCTTAGTCATACATCCGAAATACCATCACCAACCCCTTTTGTTCATTCATTTTCGGTTTCTTATCGTCACGGGGCATGACTTGCTACATCTTGTCACTTGATTTTTGGGTATCTACATTAAGTCCTCTGACCGATTTGTTTGCACATCCAGGGTAAGCAGCAGTCATGTATTCAAAAATCATAATATTCCATTTGACTCGTCATCGCTCATGCCCGTACGTGTTACCTCTCTTCTGTCGTGGTAACCTGCCATTTCCACTCCCGGCGTTCACTTGTGTGGATGTAAAACACATGAGCTACTGACTACATTTCATTTCCTTCCCATCTTGCTCATACTAGTCACTCGAGCGAGTGCAGACTACTCGACTTCACTGCGGCCTTGTCACCCTTCCCCCGTCTTCTTCATGCATTCATACGTCTCTCATTGCCGCCACCTTCTCTTGCCTTTACAAAGGAATAACCTAATTTCCTGACCCTTCTTCCATGCATATGCCACCCCGACTTGTTCTAACCCCGTTGAACCCATGTGGTCTCTCTTCTCCCCGATCGACTGGTAGACGTGATTGACCGGGCAGCGGTCATATACCCAAAATTATGATATTCTTCCACTCAATCTGTTATTTTTCTTCTTCGAGTCCCCAGTGTCATCATAGACACGCACGGACTATAGAGATTGAAAGGGTTTCATTTGATGTCCGCTTATACTCACTCATGATCAAGCTCACGGTGCTAGCAGACATCCATCAACTACTTACTAGGAAACAAACCAATAATTGCCAATGATTGCCAGTAATTGTTAACGGTCAATGGGACCTGGTGCTTGGTGAAGTTTATAAGAAAACTTCATTTTATATACGAGCATGAGTTGCTTACTACTTCAATACCTTATTTAATAAAGTTCAAACTGTGCCGTTTCCCTCCTTCTCTCTATCTATCCATCTTGTCCATGGAGTCTCCTTCATCAACATTAGCGCGAGACCCTTCTACCTCCCAGCGCCAAGCATTTCCTTTTACTTCATATGCTAACTTCGATATCCTCCATCACTAAAGCTCCAACCCGTATCTTCCTTGGTCTCTTGGCTTTACCCTGAGGAGAAATTCCTACTTTATTTCTTTATGTTATAATAAACTCTTCTGATGGTGCCTGCTTCGCATCGCTAGCTCTTGTTATGATGACTTCTGTTGGTTTTGGTGGTCAATCTCGGGTGTATAATTCCCTATTATATCCTTCTGATATGTATGTTAAGTCCCCACCGTGTCTGCAGTTAGGTGTCAATCTATCCAAGAGTCACATGTCTCAAAATTCTTCTAGTATCCGCGTCTTGTTGTCGACTCATTCCCAAGTATCCGGTTGCTTAGTAGTCGCATGCTCGAGATTTTGTTTTTATCAACTCATTTTTCTCGCTAAGTCCCCATATGGCGGACACAACTCTTGCTTAATAAATTTTACAAATGTATACACCAATAATATTGGGCGGTGATTCCACTCCACCATGTTTTCCGTCATACTTCATGTGGTATTACATCTCTATTTCGTTTCGACAAACAATCATAGAGTGGTGACTTGGTACCACCATACCCATTCCCTTCTTAGCATGGCCGAGAGGCTTGGTCGGACACCTCCCGTCCTTTGTTTCATTTTTTAAAGTATTTCGTTTACTCTTTTTTTTTTTTTAGTGCTCGAGTACGCTCCACTTCCTCCTCCTTGCTCTAGTCATTCAAGACGTTCTAGTCATCCTCTATCCCTTACTCAGGTATCACTCGTACCTCCTCTCTCCCCTTCTTTTTATCAATATCTTTCCTCTCACCGGTTTCTCCCTTTCTTTGTTTTAGGAAGTGATGGGGGCACGCCGTGGCTCAAAAGGGTCGTTTCGATTCCAATGATCTTGAACGTAATAAATCAATCGGTCGTGAGAGTGAAGACCGTCGTCCTTCGGTTTCATCGTCTTCCGGAGGTTGGCCAATGTAGTGTTCCTACATCGATCCCGATGTCTCCCAATTTGAACATGAGATTGAACATCAAGAGCTTAGTAATTCTCGGTGCTTTGGTTTGTTGGTACATGGTATCCGGGTTCTTTTTCGTCATCGAACTCGTTATGCTCGATTGTCAAGGAATATGGTCATATACCTGTCTGGGGGTCGCTTCCTTTTGTTGATGCTTTGGTTAATCTTGTGAATAAAGTTTTGGACGTAGTGGAAGAGATAGATGAGGGAAGCGTCACTCTTCCTCCAACAAATCGTCTAGCCTTTTGGAGATCATGTGTGTGGTAAATTCCAAGTTCCTAGGTTTTAATGTCCAGTGGTTGGACGATAAGTTGATTGGTATGGAGGTAGACGCGAATGGTCGTCGTACACAACTTCCTCAGCTGATCAAGGAAGTTCGTTCCCGTATTCATGACCATGAAGCGCATATTACTTCCTTTAGTACTGAGCGTATCTTGACAGCTCAATCCCTTGCAAGATTTTCTACTGATATTACCAATGAGAGTAACCCATTGTCGGAAATTCCTACTATAATGATATTGGACCAAATTTTTACCCAATACAAAAAAAGCCTTGCACTTTTAGGGGCGACCCCGAAAGAATTAGGGGCGACTTTTTTATTCCCAACCCATATACACCGTTAAGGGATGTCCAAAAACGCGGAGAATACGTTAATGCCCTTACACAATCGGAAGCTATTTTGTTCCCGATTATAACAACGCAATCGGAAGCTTAGTAACTATGTTATACTACCGATTATTATCGATTTTGTGCCGAACTCGCATCTGGCTTCTATGACAATCGGAAGGGAAATAACCTCACGAGACTACCGATTATAGTAGCTCATAAATTCCCAAAATTGGTGATTTCGCCAAGAAAGAAATTTGGGGCAACTGTATAATCGGAAGCCTTATTAACTACCGATTATTCTAGTTCCCAAATTCGAACAAAATGACATTTCTGCAAAAACTAAATTTGGGGCAACTGTATAATCGGTAGGTTATTAGCTACCGATTGTTCTAGTTCCCAAATTCGAAAAAATGACATTTCGCAAAAACAAAATTTGGGGACAATCGTATAATCGGTAGGTTATTAGCTACCGATTGTTCTAGTTCCCAAATTCGAAAAAAATGACATTTCTCGCAAAAACAAAATTTGGGGCAAATTGTATAATCGTAAGTTTATTAGCTACCGATTGTTCTAGTTCCCAAATTCGAAAAAAATGACATTTCTGCAAAAACAAAATTTGGGGCAACTGTATAATCGGAAGTTCAAATACTTCATTTGACTACCGATTATACATATGCCCCAACAAAATAAAGCCGTTGGAACTCTAAACTCTATATAAGGATTGTATCCTTTTACTCTCTATGGAACACAAATACCTTTAAACTCGCTCCAACATCATCTTCAACATAATGGCCCAACAATTCATTAATCTACGGAGTTCACGATTGAAGAAGATTTATTTTTATGTAGGCGCTATGTTCAATTCTATCCGAGACGAGGAGAAGAACGCAGGCAAGGACGCATAATGAGTATGAGTTATTTGGGGAAAATTCACGAAAAATTCTACGCCGACACCAGCACAACCCAAACAACCGTCACTCCGCCGATCTTTTCTCGCCGAGTTGGTTCAATAAATGGACACGTCCAAGAATTCGTCCATTTAACTTATCTTGTGAATCAATATCGATTGAGGGGTGAAACCAATGATGACGTTATAGAACGATCTCTCGGGGAATGGCGGAGATTGAAAAGATCAAGCTTAGTTATGAAGCTCATTTTAGAATCCTTAGGCGATGGAAAGATTTAATCCGTTTAGGACTCGTCCAACACGTCCATGACGCTAATCGCAATACCTTGTAATAGAATTGCGGGAGTTCAATGTAAAATTAAGATGATGTGTATGTGATATTGTTATGAATTTCAAAATATTTATGAAAATCGGAAGTTTTAATTGTTGATGTAACTACCGATTATACTCCAACGGCTAGTTCGTTCAAAAGAAACTAGCCGTGCCTCTAAAACCACGTACAATCGGTTGATAATACATATTGATAAACCTCCGATTATACTACTCTAATGAAACCGAGAACTCGTTGACAAAACAACCTATAATCGGAAGTATATAACAATACATGTTTACCGATTACTCATAATCTAGTGCTTTGTTAAAACATGTCCTACCGATTGTGTGTAATAATTGTACGCAATTTGATGACAGTCTTGTAAAAGTACGCATCAACGGCCATATTTTTCAAAAAAAAGAGACGTTGGGACTCTCATCTATATAAGGAGGGTAAACTCTTCTTATTTATGCACCAAACAACACATATATAACATTGTGTATTCTACAAATAGATTTTCCATCGTCTACTCTTGTGAATTCATTCTATATCTCAACTTACAAGCATGGCAACGTTTTGACGCAGATGAAGATTTGGTCATTGTGAAAACATGGTATCGTGAAACAAGACGTGAAGATGTCATAGCAGGAAGGTTAACACCCGAAGTCTTTTGGGCGAGGGTATATAGCCAATTTGTGCGAGAGTATGGAAATCCAAAGCAAAGATCACTCCAACAAGTTCATGATCGTTTCCGACTTGTCCAAAAAGGGGTAAATGATTACATAACGATACAAAAGAGGATGTTTAACACTAGCCACTTAAGCTTGTCGATCCAACAATTTGTAAGTATAACGCTCGGGTGTTTAATCTTTCTTACTAAAACGAAGTTGACATTATTTTATGTTTGTTTATATAGGAGACACTCGCCAAAAGACAGTACTTAGTTGAAAAGGGTGAAGAATTCACTTATGATGGAAGTTATGAATTCCTGAAGTCCGTAGTAACAGTATAAATGTTTTTATTGATGGTTACAATCGGAAGTTATTATTTTATATTGTCTACCGATTCTGGGAAGATTTTCACCTATTTTTTCAGAATTTGGTGACAATCGGAAGTTTATGCAGTATGTTGTCTACCGGTTCAGGAAGATTTTCAGCTTTTTGTCAGACTATGGTGACAATCGGAAGTTTATTAAATATGTTGTCTACCGATTCTTGGAAAAATTTACAGTTTATTTTTTGTCAGAGTATGGTGACAATCGGATGTTTATATAATATGTAATCTACCGATTCTGGGAAAAAAATTTCAGTTGTTTTATCAGCCTTTTAATCGGAAGATAAGTTCAAAAAGTTAATAACCGATTATAATATTGATTGAGTCTGTTTACAAAAGCTTGTATAATCGGTTGATATATTAAAAATATAACTACCGATTATAGCTTTAGACTTCACGGTATTTTCCACAAAATTCCAAAAAAAAAATATGTACAAATAGGGCTTTCCAAAATACATCTTTCAAACATAACAATCATTGATCTTCATCATCGAGGGAACCAATTCCAGTAGGCCTTAGGAAAATCCACCTTCATGACGCGATCCCAATCCAACATGTTGGTCTCATATTGTTTCAACCAATCGTTACAATGATTCGTTGGGAAGTAATCGCTCCAACCAGCCAACGGAGGTAATGGGCAATCCCTCTTTACTCTTAAACCGATAAAATGCATCTCATTCACAAATGCCATAACAATTCTTCTATCTTTAACCGATTCATCGCAAACCGTCCTTGTAGGTGTAAACGTATTAGAATGTCCATACCTAGGAGGAACAAAGAAATGTACCACGCAATTCAAAGCGTCCGCTAAGAGATATCCACATTTAGGCATTGTCATCCAATACTTGGATCCGATTGTCTTCAATCCCTTTCGGCACTTTACACGCGCAACAAAGTCTTTGAACTCTAGTTCTTTGTCGTGCCTATCTCCTTCCTTCATCATCTCCATATAGAAATCCTTGTCCTTTATTAGTTGTACCGCCATCTTAGTTCTTAAATTTTGCCATTGGGTGACATCTTCGTTCACCACCTCTCCAAAGTAACCAATTTGTTCCGAGGCGACGTGAAACCCGCAATTGCCATCCCCATCAACCTCGTCGGTGGACAAAACAAATGGAACAATGAGTGGAGGGAGTTGTTTCATATACTCTTCTATAATCGTATACCTTGATCGTGTTGGTCTTCCATGAAAATCCCTAGGACAACGAAGAGTACCATACTTCTCTCTTATAGTCACCATTTCCGTTGAATGTGTTTGTGGCGTAGTCGCTCATTTGATCAATAACTACGGAGCTAGTTTGGGTCTCCACTAACACAACTTGTTCCACAAACATCGACTTGACTTACTTGAAAAGGCTTCTTAGAGACCCTTAGACTTCCATTTTGATCTTTTCTTGGACGACCTCTTTTCTTGGGTTGCGGCTCATCTTCAAATTCGGCTTCCGAACGCTCATGCCGACACAATATTCTTTTATTAGACAAATGATCCTTTAATTCTTTTCTTTCAATGGTCCTCGACACTTCGGTGTTTGGCCTACCCGCCCCTTTTGCTTAATAGGTTCATCAACCTCTTTTAAACGAGGGTGAAGAGCTTGTTCCAAATCATGCATCAATATTTGCTTCTTGGCGCCATTTGTTGTAGCATAACGCTCGACTATTCTTGCACACAATTCCGACTCCATGAACGACGGACCATTGACTACGGGTGTGCTTGGAGTGAAATTTAATTGCTTCCAAAATGGATGAATATCATTGATGTCAATCACATCGACGTACCTACCCATTTTATGACGACATGGGAGACCAATACCTATCATATCCTTGCAAACACAAACCGTATTTCGTCATCGTTAGCTTTATACAACTTCAATTGTTCTATCATGTGATTTATTGCCCAACGTGAAACTTTATGAACAATGCCCCTTAGAAGCAATCTTTCCCCTTCGTGTTCCGTAGGGAATTTATGTACACTAAATTGCATAGAAGCCTTAATCTTTATGAGATCACGATTGGTGAATTCATGGATTGCTTCTTGGATCGACACAACTCCATTTTGACTACCTAGAAGTATTTTCTTTAATCGGCCATGAGACCCCTCCGCAATGCTTGTCGCCTCGTTCTTGAAGTTATGATATTCATATGTCCATGCATACACAAACCTCTCCTTAATCGGTAACCATTGTGTTTTACAATACTCAACGGGTTTTGGGTAGTCCTTGTAATATTCTTCCTCAAATTTCTTCAAGTTCCTTTCGTAAATTTCCTCGGTCATTGACCAAACGATCTTGTCCCATGCTTTCATGAACGATCTCCAAATTATCCCATCCTCCTTCCATTTTTCATCAAATAACCTCTTCTCTTCCTTTCGTTCTTCCTCGGTTAATTTACTAATGCGCTCATCCTCTTCCTTCGACCTCTTGGTACCCTTCCTTGGTTTTTTAGCTTGGAAATGGCGATGGCAATTGTGTCTGAGGTTGCATTGAATGTGCCACGTACACTGCAAGTTTCGGGCTTCAGGAAACACTACCGCTATTGCATGCATTAAGGCTTGATCGTTATCCGTTACAATAACCCTTGGAAAATCATCCCCATTGTAAATGGACCTCGGCGTCTCCAAGATCCAAATGAAACTCACGTTGTTCTCATGATCCATTAAACCCCATGCAATCGTAAACGTGTTTTTGTCCGAAGTGTGACAAGCAATGTTCAACAACGGCATGTTATATTTGTTTGTCTTGTAAGTGGCATCTATCAACACAATTTGATGAAAACACCGAGCCAATTTTATCATTTCGGGATGTGCCAAGAAAATACGTACCACTTTACCATCCTTTTCTTCCGTTCTCAACGTGTAGTCGTGTAACTCGGCCTAACCACCGCGATTGTTGCATGACCGTTCTACCATCCCATTCCGTCCTTTTGATCGTAGCTAGGGCCGACTTAATTGTAGATAAAGAAGACAAGTTGTCGGGGGTCGTCCGCCTTTATTTTACTTAAGATCGCACTCGCCTTTTGGATACGCATAGACCTCACCGTCTCCATTTCACGTGGTTTTAACCCGCAACCATTACATGTCCAATAAGAGTATCCGGATCATCGTGGTTGTGACAACCATTAACAACTTTGGACATTTTCCAATCTTTACTTTCCTTACCATCGGGCTTATAGAAGACAATCTTAAATGGGCATCCAATCTTCTTCGTATGAGTTCGGTACTTCTTCCTCTCCGTCTTCCTTACATACTTATTATTCTTTCCCTCGTGACTCTTCTTCTCCCCACCTCGCTCACATACCATTTCAAACCGAATATTCTTAACGCAACGGTTCTGAATTACCACGCACATCTTCTCTTTTGCCTTGTTCATAAGCCATTCCTTGGCCTCCTTCTTACTTCCAAATATCTAAATGGGCATATTACAAAACAAAAATAATAAGCATAACCATCTAACATACACGATTGGAAAAAGAAAATATAATTCATGACCATACCAAATCGTTTGCATAGTGTAGGGAAGTATCAGCCTCAAATAATAATCGTCATCAACCGCTACAACAGCCTACGCACAACAACAACAAGTTATGCATTAGCAATCGGAAGGAAGTTTAGATAATAAGTAAACGATCGTAACACAATCGGTGATTTAATACTATAAAACGTAACCGATTATACTAAATCGGTAGTCATGTACGCATATAGTCTACCGATTAACGACATACGGAGAAATGAACAATTCTCTCGTGTAAAAACCTTCAATAATCGGAGGGACTATAAATTCATTAACCAACCGATTATTATATACCAATAATCGGACGGTTATTCATGTAGAGAAATTCGATTATGAGAAATTGAAGCTTTCAATTTGGGAATTTTTTCATATTCGGCATATTAATACATCAAATTATACCCGATTATTAATAATCGGTAGATATGTTACTAAATTAACTACCGAATATATGTCGTTCATGTCATTCAATGCATGCGTAAATCGAATTTTCACGTTCGAAAAACACACACAAACGCACGTAACATGGATAACATGGGTATTAGAGTTTGTTAACAACATACCCGTATGTTTGATGAATCGTTAGCTTCGATCTCGGGTGATTCTCCATTTTCTTCCATGAAAGCGTCGTCTAGGGTTTCATCTCCATCAAAGTTTGGATCATTCAACATATACCCCAAATCGTCATCTCTAAACGGTAGTGAACCTTGAAATTCAACAACTTCACGTCCTCCTTCTTCGTACCCATCCATGTTTATGGAAGTTGGCAAAAATGGGAAGTTGGCAACATATACCCACTTCTTCTTCTTTTTTTCTTCTTCTTCTCTCACTCAATCGGAGTTACCTCGCGATGAGTCAAAAAAAATTTCCAAACACTAATATATAGACCCCACCTACCGATTCTGAGTTTGCTTCCGATTATTGAGTGAAACTACCGATTATTGTTTTGGCTACCGAATATTATAGTTTTTGTCAAAGGTTGAGACCACTTATAATCGGTAGGATATAGGTTTTATCATCTACCGATTATGTCAGATTGCAAATTAAAGCAAATAAGGATTTTAGAAAAAACTCATTTAGGGGCAACCTATAATCGGTATGTTTTGGAACCTATATTCCGTACGATTATGGCTACTTCCAAATCACCAACCACATGGTTATGCCTGGCCCTGTACACTCAAAACCTATGGAATTTGGCAAGGGTTCGATGTGGGGCTCCTTACAATCGGTAGGTTGTGAAGTTGTTAACTCTACCGATTATGGTAGATTTCAAAATTCATCACATGAATGATTTTAGAAAAAACTCATTTTGGGGCGACCCATAATCGGATGGGTTGGTAATATATTTAACTCCCGATTATGGCTGCATCCAAAACGCAAACCAAGTGGTTAAGGCTGGCTGTGTGCACTCAAAACCCATGAAATACGGCAAAGGTTGGATCTGGGGCTCGTTATAATCGGTGGCTTATATAATAATATACCCTACCGATTATGGTAGATTTCAAAATTCATTACGTGAAGGATTTTAGAAAAAACTAAATTTGGGGCAACCTATAATCGGTAGGTTGTGGAACCTATTAGGCTTCCGATTATGGCTACATCCACAGCTCTATCCAAGTGGTTATGGTTGGCTCTGCACCCTCAAAACCTATGGAATTTGGCCAAGGTCGAATACGGAGCTCCTTATAATCGGTAGTCTTACAAGTTGGATAAGCTACCGATTATAAAAGGGATTATTAGCCGAAGTATCAACACAACAATCGGTAGGTATAGTTTCATTTTAACCTACCGATTGTATGTTTACCTACCGATTATGGTGTTGGCTACCGATTATATAAGGGCATATTGGCCATTTCGAAAAATCGAAGATAAGGGGTAGCTTAGATTTACGTTTGGGTGACCTTTTTTGTCTTTTAGTGTCGCCCCTAATTCTTTCGGGGTCGCCCCTAAAAGTGCAAGGAAAAAAAGACATACTACGAATTATAATATAAGTTCCTACTACTGATTGACGTTACCAGCTATAAAAGCAAGACTAACACTAGGTTGAGTGCAGTGAATGGTCGAGCTCTCTTAATATCCAACAGGCTAACAATGATATTGTTCTCGAACAAAACAAACCCATCTACTACTTATTAAAAAATAGCCAAAAAAATATCGCAAGTCTCTCAAATTTGATAATAAAAAATGTGTGTGATCTTTTTCTTACCGTGGACCAGAGTGACCATACTCGCGGTGACTTCACTGGCATATCCAACGACATTTCGAGTGCTAGCAGTCCTGCGCAATCCCCAAGAAAGTAAAAGGGAAAAGTATCGGTTGGTCCCTTTAAGTGGCCCCAAGTCAGTTTGGTATTTATTGTTTGATCCACAATTATTTAAAAATATAAAATAGATATAAATATCATTACGTGTTAATTTTTACTTATTTTCTCGTTGCAGTTCATTCTGTGTGACGAACCATCAAAATTCATTCTTATAAATAAAATCTAATAAAACCAAATTAAATCACATATGAAAGAACTTCATTATTTGTAGACATACCAATCCGGCCGGTTGTAGTTAACGATAACATGGAAAAGTACGTCATATAATAGTTAGCACCCTGAAAAATGTGTGTTCTAGTTGTGTTTAATTGAAGCAGGGAGTAAAATGGTAAAAACCATCAACAGCTAGGCCACTACATTTATATCAATCAATACATATTGTTCATGTATTGGTGGAAGAAATAACAAATGCGATTGGGCTTGTGGTGGCTAATGGTGCAGCTTGGGATCTAATTGAAGAAATCAAAACACTAGGGATACATATAAACAACTCTAAAATGGATCCCTATAATTTTCTATCAGAGAATGTTCAGAAGTAACATGAAAATATATCCCTTTGTGCTACACGAAAGAGCTTGCGTTTCACAGTGCCTGCATTTACTTAGTGTCTTGGTAAAGGGGCGGTAGGAATCGGTAGAGGGGCGGCAAACTAATAAGACAAAAAAGGTCATTAGAAGTAAATTCAAGTGCCCCTTATTAAAAAATGGAAATGACCAATTAACCCTTATTATTAATAATCAAGATTAGTGTTTGATAATCAATTTTCACTTATAATAACTCTAAAATTAGATTTTTAAAGTTATAAAAAAAATAAAAAATTATGTGATATTTGTGAAACCCTAGATTTTGATTCACTCAACCAAAATGAGTGATTCAAGTGGCAAATTAGAGGTGAGTGATCAAAATTAGTTCCCATTAGCTTTTTGTTGATCAAAATTATCTAAAGTATGTAAAAAGATCAAATTTTTAAAATTTTCTGAAGAACATACGGTTGAAATAAGTAGTTACCAACCGTAACTGGTTCAATTTGGGGAAAAACCCAATCGTAATACCAGTTACGGTTGCTAGAAAATCTTGGATACGAACCGTAACTAATTACGGTTCATAAAAAAGGAATCGAAACCAACCGTAACTAAACTACGGTTGGTAAGTCATCTATAGTTTCGAACCGTACATCACTACTTCAAAAATTCTTAACATTCAGGATGATATACGGTTGGTAACTTTCATTAAGTTACCAACCGAACCTAGGTGCGGTTGGTAACTAAGGTTTCGTACCAACCGTACCTAAACCTAATTCTCAATTTTTTTAAGGTACGGTTCGTATTTGGGTTGTTAGCAACCGTATGTTCTTCAACCAATACAGGTACGGTTGGTAATTAAGTTATTACCAACCGTAACTCGCATAAACCCAGAAATTTCAATTTCAATTTTCATACAAAACCCTAATTTTTGATACAAAATTAACTTAAATTCAACACGATAAACTAAACCCTAACTGGGTTTTTCCAAACATTTTTCAAATCGCCGATTAATCGAAGACGATGAAATTTTCGGTTTTAATGGAGGTTAGGATTGATGGAGGAGAAGAGAAGATGAAGAAGAAGATGAAAAAAAAAACTGATTTGATTTTTTTTTGATTCATTAGGTTAAAAAAAAAATTGATTTGATTTTTGGTTGATTTAAGGTGAAGGGGTAATCTAGTCAATCTACATCCCTATAGGACACCCCCTAACCAATAAGAGGGACATTGCTATCACACTTGCCGCCCCTCTACCAATTCATGCCGCCCCTTTACCAAGCTTGTTTACTTATTTGACTCTAATATGTGCAAAAAAAGCAGTCACTGAAGTAAACGTCAACTATAATCTCCTATTCACGAACAAAAAGCAAAGCCAACAAAGAAATTTAACTTAAAAGAACGATTCCATAAACTTAGATGGATGATATTACTAACTAAGACAATATCAGCATTTACGTTAACACAAATGTTACTTGTTACCCAAATTCAAAATCAAGTAAGTATATGCATTCAGGGTCCCATCCTCTTGTAGCTGCTCACGGCTTTTTGTCTCTCCCATTTCAGCGACCTCCATTACTTTTGCATCTTCTTCCCCTAATTTTGTCACTGAAACTAAGGTGTTCTTGTGAGGTAATACTTGAAGAATGTAACTATTAAATTTCACAAGGCTTTTCGCGGTTGAAGTTTTTGTATCGTAAATGTTGAGATAGCTATCATAGCAAGTAAAAATACCATCACTCTTCGTAATGGTTAATAAGCCCATTCTGTCAATCCTAAACTCTTTACTCCAACCCAATGACTGATGTTCTTCTCTCTTCCTTGTCATTATTATGATTCTTCTTTTTCCATAGCCATACGTCAGTAAATCCGTCCCCTTCGTCTCCAAGAGCAAAAAACAAAAACCCATCCAAAACCCCTATATCAGAATGATACCAATCACCACTTGGTGGCAAATGAGGTGGTGGAAGATGTTTACCAAACTTCTCCTCGGCCAAATCGAAGGTACCAATCATTTCTAATTCATTGTCCAGCCAATAAAGAGCTCCACTGGCAAAGAAAACCTTAAATTTTAAAAGTAGGTTGGATCCACAATTGTAAAAGTATCACTAGTCCAGAAAGGCCTATAAATGACGAACAAAGTCTGTTATAAAACATGATTTATCACTGTTTTTGTCTGTTATTCGAACCGTTATTTATTTGGTGTGACTCTTTGTAAATGACGAATTGAGAATGTTATTAAGTATGACAAATAAAATTTGTGACTTTAAATCACAATCATAATCCATTCTTTAAGTACCACGGTTATCGTATGTTAGATTTAACAACAGTTGATGTCTGTTCTGGCAGAGACATTTTCATCAAATGAAGATGCTCCGTCAGCATCCAGGTTACTGATTCCGACAGTAGTATCCAGACCTGGTGCATCTTATTAAATCTGAATCAAAATTTTCAACTAGATCTGGAAATAAATATATATTAAATGAAACAGTTTAAATTGAACAAAATAAATTGCACGTTAAAGATAGATTTAACATTATATTAATACTCAAAATAACATTCGAAACATAGAATCTCTGAATACAAATTGAAAGATAAAAAACCAAATTTCTGCCTACTAATATTGTCACCTAATCTTGCCACTCTAGTTTGGTATCTCTCATACAAGATTTACATAAGTTTTTGGCCACTTAATCATGTCACCTTCTTGCAACATCTCCAAGTACTCCTCCTCTATCGCATAACACAGCACTTGCATCCATAATTTTATCAAACATAGGAACCTTTAAGATCATGACCTTGCTAATGGACACATTCTGGAATGGGTAAATGCTTGATGTAGCCTTCTCAATATCCTTTCCAATCATCTCAAGGATATTTTTCGCCACCAATTCTTTATGATCACATGAAGAGGCCTGGTTTACCATGATTTTAACCATCTTGCGACGAATCTGGCAAAAAAATACAGATGCTACAATCATCAAATAATAAGAAAATGTTGAAATCCAAAGACATACCTTCACCAGTCGAATCTGGCTAGATTGAGCATAACAGGTTCTCTTGACATGTTTGTCTCACTTCATGGTGAATCTAATGCAGAACATCCTCAAGATGAAGTTGTCTGTTGTCTTGACATCAGTATTTCAACTTGTCTGTGGTACAATCCATTCCCTGAATATCAAATAATTATAAATATATGTATCAGATTCCATTCACTCAATTTTTTATTAATAAAAATCACACAAACTTGTCAACACCAAACACACATCTAAGACTGTTGATCCAAATACTAAAAACAACACCCAAATGATATTAGTATTTTAAATAGATGAGATACATTACAAATTGGGAAGGAGAGAATTGAAAGAGAAAATTACTTCTTGTAGACATCTCAGCCACAGATGATGCCACCAAGTAATTTGAGCGTCTCCGTGTACATGTTCTTTCTCAAAGACATCAAAGTCGGTCTTTTAAAACATCTTATACAATAGTACCTATAAACAATGGAATCCATTAACTATCATCTACCATACTCTATACTATTCAAAATCTCCATATCAACGAAAATGTTTTCGAAAGCTTATAAAGGAACTCAAACAAGTTCTTAAAGAGCATACAAATACAAGTTATATATTCATTTGCAGACCTTAATTACTGATACCATTTTTCCAGGTTGTGAAGTTTTCTTTTCTTTTGATGAATCATGTAGTGAATACTTTCCTACAAAACAAAGGGAGAAAATGGGTCAGAAGAGAAGTTATCACAGATAGGTTTAGTCATTAAGAACATACAAAATGAATCCAATTAATCCACCGCCAATTCATCACTACATGTAATTTAAAATGCTTATTCCGTAGTAACATCAACATGTTTCCAAACACTATTCGCCAGTTCATCACTACATGTACTTTAGAATGCTTATTCCGTAGTAACATCAAAAATGTTTCCAAAACACTATTCCCCATCATAAAACCACTAGAAATTACTACTACAACAAACCCTCTTCATTCCCTCTATCAAGGACTGAATTAGGATCCCTAACAACACACATAAAACCAAACCTAACACAGCAAGAACAACTTACAACGAAAATAGCAGAAAAAACCTACTCATGCACAACTTTCATCCATCCAGAAACCCCATAACTACAAAGAATTAAAATCGGTAAGTACCCAAACGCACGTATCTAAACCTTAAATAAGCAAAAACAGATAAATTAAGGAAACCCTAAATTGAGAAATTGAAATCATATGAAGCAATAATATTTGTATACCTCAGACGTAGAAACATCAACATCATCCTCATCACCACCCAACCCATTGAAATAAGTTGTTCACTGCAAAACCATCAAAATTCAATTAGAAAGGTGACAATCACAAACACAGAAAATATGAGAGAATCGAAGAAGAAACTACCTAGAATATAGATCTGTTATGAGAGCAGATTAATTTGGTTTACTGGGTTCTAGGGTTTGTCATTTATCTTCTCAAATCACGGATGAAGAATTAAGATCGATTTTTATTTCTTTGATGGGAGCTTATCTCGCTCGGCTTGTGAAATTCGTTGTCTAAGAAACAACAACCAGAGAAGAGAATGAGGAAGAAATTGTTAGGGTTTGTTCTAAGGAAGAGAATGAGTCTTTTAGGATGTTTGAGACAGTGAAGGAGAAATCGACAGAGGAACTGTGCGCGCGAGAGAGAGATGGGACCATATATCGGACCTGGGCTTTTTTTTTTCTTTTTTCTTTTAACAACACAGGTTTTGGGGCTTGTTGAAATGAGATAGGACTGTGAAAGGTTTATGGCATACAAGCCAGTAGCTAACCGGTACAATATGCCGCCTAGACATCTTTGGGCGCGTAACAGAAAAGTGGTGGTGGGCGTATATAAACATAAGATATTTGTCGGACATATTATGTGATTTAATGGGTCATCACAAAATCACGAACTTTGAAAATTACCACTTTTGAAAATGACGTTTTTTTTACATTAAATGGTGGGCCAAGTTATTTTCTTGTTATATCACGGATTTTGTTTGTAAAATTATATCTACATAATTTATCTGTCATTTAAAAACGTGATTTACAACTCATTCTGGACTAGTGTATCACTTTTCCAGAAACGGAAAATTAGTCGATCCATAAACCAAAATATGGTTGCATGATGTATTATGCATCCTTTATGGTGGTTTGCATAACAACTATGCATTCAATTTTCGAAAATTGTGCTTAAAATGAAAGTATCACTTTTCTCAAAACTGAGAGAGTACATACATGTTTTTTTTTTTTTGGAGCATGTAGCATATATACGTTTTATTTAGTTGCAACCGAAAATTAGTTTATGCATAAACCAAAATATGGCTACATAAAGTAGTATGTATCATTTGTGGTGGTTTGCATGATGTATGTATATTTAATTTTCTAAAATTATGCCTTAAATGATAAATACCTCCGAATTTTTTGTAAAAGTTCTAAATTTGATATTGTTGTTTGTACTTGTTGCGTAGATTTTTTTATAAGCTTTCCAACGAGATAAAATTTATAAAATTTCAAGGCACGGATTTCATATATGTTATATTAAAGTTTGCTTTCCAATTATACCCCTAAAAGATAAGATACATAAGTTATACTCCGTAGTAATTTGACTAAAAGAGAGGGACATTTTTGGTTTTTCAGGTGCACACTACCAAAAAGAAATCCAATCTTTTTGTGTCAATTGATGACTTATAATTTACAAAAAAAAGTGGCCATATAAAGGTCCTTCCTCGCTTTGCTCGGTTGGCCCAATTAATATACTCCGACGCACTTACATTAGTCTGTTTCCATAATTTATAGCATATGCAGTTGTTTATGGGTGAAGGTCGTTTCTGCCGATTTCGGTAAATTCGGTAGGTGAGTGAGAAACTGGTTCAAACCCTAAACAAATGTGCCGCACGTGAGCACTTTATAGATTCAAGAGATCAATCTGTACAAGTCAGGCCTAAACCAAGAAATGGCCGTTCCCACTCGCTTCGGCCACAAAGTGGGAGGAGAAGGGTTGATTTGGGAGGGAAGCCAAGAAAGGTGTTGAGACCGGAATAGTGCAGGAGAGTAGTGTCTCGACTTGTATCGTAAAGTGGAAGCTTCTAAGCTTGCAAGAGATGAAAGCTTTTGGAGAGCTTGCAAAGTTGCCTTTTCCGAGAGTGTAGTATTTTTCTCCGACCGAGACTTGTTGTCCGGTGGAAATAGGTAAGACCTATTTATACAAGTCGAGATTGAAACGTACTCCGGTCTCATGAAGGAAGAGAGTAAAGGGTGAAATAATGGGAGGAGGTGGTAACCGCATGGTGTTAATGGTGAAAACGTTTTCACCATTATTTCCTCATTTATTTGACCGCTTTATTCCTTTTCACGCTTTCTTAATGTGAGCGTAGTGTACGCTAAGTCAGAACCGCCAAACCAAAACCCTGGAAAGCATCCCCCAGTTTGTGTTGATATCTTGAGTGTTGGTTGCACCTTGAGTGCAAGTAGCGCTGCTAGTGGCGCGTGTGGCATATGCCATTGGCATGTGCGGAATGCCTTGGTGGTAGGTTGTACGTTGAGTGGTAATGCAGAGCTGCTAGTGGCATGTGTGGCATGTGCCATTGGCATGTGCGTAATGCCTTGGTGGTAGGTTGTACGTTGAATGGTAATGCCGGAGCCGCTAGTGGCATGTGCCATTGGCATGTGCTATCGAATTGGCCTAGGTTGCACGGTTTGCAAGTTAGGCTACCAAACGCATTGGGGCCACTGGCTAGGTGATGAAGGCTACCAATGAGCGTGTTGGCATGTGCCAATGTCATGCGTGACCGTTAGGCCGTGTCCTTGGTAGGAAAAGCTACCGGCGAGCATGTTGGCATGTGCCAATGGAATGCGTGGCCGTTAGGCCGTGGCCTTGGTAGGAAAAGCTACCCGAGCATGTTGGCATGTGCCAATGGCATGCGTGGCCGTTAGGGCCGTGGCCTTGGTAGGAAAAGCTACCAGCGAGCATGTTGGCATGTGCCAATGGCATGCGTGGCCGTTAGGGCCGTGGCCTTGGTAGGAAAAGCTACCCGAGCATGTTGGCATGTGCCAATGGCATGCGTGGTCTGTTAGGCCGTGGCCTTGGTAGGAAAATCTACTAGCGAGCATGTTGGCATGTTCCAATGGCATGCGTGGCCGTTAGGGCCGTGGCCTTGGTAGGAAAGCTACCCGCCGAGCATGTTGGCATGTGCCAATGGCATGCGTGTCCGTTAGGGCCGTGGCCTTGGTAGGAAAAGCTACCAGCGAGCATGTTGGCATGTGCCAATGGCATGCGTGGCCGACTTGACCTAGTTGCACGTTTTGCAAGCCAAGGGCGCTATATTTGGCATGTGCCAATGGCATAGCGGCTTGGAAATATGGCTTGTGGTACGTGTTGGCATGTGCCAATGGCACGTACGGCCATGTTGACCTAGTTGCACGTTTTGCAAGCCTAGGGCGCTATATTTGGCATGTGCCAATGGCATAGCGGCTTGGAAATATGGCTTGTGGTACGTGTTGGCATGTGCTAATGGCACATACGGCCGTGTTGACCTAGTTGTACGTTTGCAAGCCTAGGGCGCTATATTTGGCATGTGCCAATGGCATAGCGACTTAGTTTGGCATGGTTGCCAATGAGTGCGACATGTAGTTTGGTTTTTGCGTCGCCGCCATGGTGCGCAGTGTGCGGCTTGGTTTTTGCGTCGTTGTTACTGCGCAGCAGCAGCGGCTTGGTTTGGCATTGTTGCCATGGTGCTGCAGTGCGGCTTGGTTTTGGCGTCGTTGCCATGGTGCGCAAAGATGCGGCTTGGTTTGGCATCGTTGCCATGGTGCGCAGATGTGCGGCTTGGTTTGGCATTGTTGCCATGGTGCGCAGCATGTGCGGCTTGGTTTGGCATTGTCGCCATGGTGCGCAGCTTTGCGGCTTGGTTTTGGAATTAGGGTTCTCGTGTCGAAAACTCCTAATATGGTATTTTGAAAAAATACCCCTATTAATTATTTACACCCGAGTTAAATGCTCTTAGTTAATGTGTTGCGGTAACACTAGGTCATGGGGTTTTACGATTTTACCCTTGTTTAAAAACCACCATCAACATTAAGTCCCCCGCTAGCTTTAACAGGGCTTTGTTGCGAGGTAAGCATAAGATGGTGACAAACTATCAACAAAGAAATCGTAAAGAGAATCGAGGAGGCTTGTCCGACCTTTTATAAATAGGATTTGGAATCCTTGCCTCGGTAGTTTTGCACAAACCGGGAGGTCCGCACAATTGGTGGGGCCTAGGCAGCTGGGCGACGTTGGGAAATTGGCGTGAGTTGGGAACCGAGTGTGTGCTAGCCGGGTGGGGCCTGGCGCAAGGTGTGGAAGTCGTGCGTACACAGCGTGACTTGGGCGGCCATTGGGAAAGTCGGCGCAATTGGTGGGGCCAGTGCAACTTGGGCGACGTTGGGAAGTTGGCGTGAGTTGAAACCGATTGTGCTTGGCTGGTGGGACCAGCGCAAGGTGTGGAAGTCGCGTGATTGTTTGGCGTGACCAATGTAAACAAGGAGGGAGTGGGTATTTCTTCGTATAGCAAAGTTTCCTTATCTTGCTTTCCTTCACGTGCGGCTTCGATTAGGGCATTATTCATGCCAAAAATCTGAAGCGTTATGTCCCTCATTGCTTCCTTTCCTTTTTAAAGGTTCTCGTATTCAAACCCAACGCAATCGCATCATCTCCCTCGTTTGAGAAAAGGTTCTTCTTGTTGAATTTCTCTCAGTATGTTTTCTTATTGTTTGGCTGACCGTCGTACACTTTACCGCCGCTTGTTGTATAAATAGAAAATTTCCCTTTGTGCGAGATATCCTTGTTGGATCATGCGTCATTGTTATCGACGAGGATGACCTAGTCGTTCCCCTTCCTTCGAATCCGTCCTTGTTGACTCGCTGCAGAGACTTGGAGGACGCTGATTTAGGGCTCTATCTTACGAGATGGGATGCAGCGAGAAGTCCCCGGTCATACTTCGGTTTGATATGATGGAATGGATGAATACGTGAATGTAACCTTATGGCGTGGCTGGTAGTCCCCATGCATGACCTACTTTCATTATATCGCCTTGAATCCCCCCTCCACGGGATTTGATATAAGCCTATCGTACTCTTCTGGATGTGACACGGGATGCTCGTAAATTACATGATGACATATTCTCGGATACCGCAGGCTCCTGGATCCTCCACGGCCTCGTAAAGTGTTGAAGGCGTCTTCTAGACAGAGAGGTGATGATGTTCTTGCGCCGCACCCTTTGAAGAGTAGAGGACCTTGTTGTGGGTACGGATTTTTGGTGGGTGTTTCTTCGTAGCTTTGACAGCTGAAGGGATCCCGTGTATATCTTCCGTTCTCAAGTATGGTTTACGTGTTTCCATCTTTGTAGTAATTGCTATCGCGGTGAAGCTCCGTCGGTATCAACGAATGAGGGGCAACAGCTTCTTGGTAGGAGATGTAATCGGGAGAAACTACATTGTCGTGGTAACAAAGTAGGTTGGATGATATTCTATGAGCTTCCGTGGACGTAAAAGGATTGGTCAGATGCGTAAGCGAGCAAACCGTCCATGATCACGAGTTTTGGCGAGATGGATTAAAAGGTGTCCATGAATACGAAGATTGGCTGGCTGCGACTATGTTCCTTGATATGGGGAGTGTGGCGCACGACCCTTTGCGTGAAGGAGTGGCATTGAAGCTTAACGTTGAAGCCGGGCCGCCGATGGAGAACGTTGATGTGTAGCTACTCGAGAGAACGTTGATGCGAGCTACTGGAGAGAACGTTGAAACGACATCTTGCAACTCTCGAGCCTTGAAGGCTACCATTTTGAAGTCGGAGGCCGCGTCACGCCTCTGTCAAACTCGACATCCCTCAAGAGAAAAGAGGTTAGAGTCCAGGGCTACATCCGTCGATCGTGCTTTCTAGGAGAGGTTGGGGTTTGGGAACGGCTTCCCCGGGGCCGGAAACGCCCGTTTCCCGATGCCATGGGTTGAGAGATGCAAATATGTCTTGATGCTATGCCTTAGAGAAATATAGAATCTCACATAATCTGTTTCATCATAGATCGTCACGACTTTGTGGGCGAAGTTCCAATTATGAGGTCCCGACTGCAAGGAGGGTCTCCGTGAACTCGGGAGAGTTGTTGATTTCCATTGCTTTCGATTTTGGAGAAGTCCTTCCCGATCTTCACGTGCGACGAAATTGGATTGCTTATCCCCTTCTATCGGGCGTTCAAGAGCAACGCGAGCCTCTTCATCTATAACGCGCGTCCCGTCAAGTATCTTTCGTCTTTTCATCGAATCAATCTGCTAAAAGGAGGTCTGGCTTCTTCCGGATCTTCCAAGATCTTGCCCCGATGGTGGAGTAGCATCTGGTGAAGGTTGGAGCTTTCATGCTTGAAGAACCGTTGGGGTGGCGGAAGTGGCCTGCTCCGTGATCGTAAGTGTATCGTGCGAGATGACATGGTTTTGATCACGAAGGCCGGAGCCATGGTGCAATTGTTTCTATGGCGAGGATGGTCTTTGGAAGGATGCAAACCGTTAGTACAAAGTGTGGTATCGCGGTCGGCATGCGCGTGCGCATGTTTGCCCGGTAAGCGCGTCCGGCAAGCGCTCGGCAAGCGCTGCATGCGCGTCTCTGGCAAGCGCGCTGTAAGTGCATCCGGAAACGCGTCTGGTAGGCGCCCGGATTGTCTTGGAATGGGCGCTGACTTGGGGGGGACGCTGGCTTGGATTTCTGTGATGGTGTGGACCATTGGCTTGGAACGGTGCTGGCTTGGCGTGGCTTGGACTTGTTCCTCAAGGGGGCCCGCTTGCCTCTTCCCATACGTAGCTCAAACAGGAAATCCTTTCCTTATTCAAATTCAAAAAGTGTCATGCTTATGAAATGGGTTGTGTAACACCCCGTGTTTTTAGCATGGCGCATGCTAAAAGATGCGCCATTTGCTTGTGATGAAGCTTCATCCAAAGCTTCCGCAGCGCGTGAAAAAGGTGGATTGGGTTAGGGCCAATACCGCGCCAAAAATGGCGTATTATGTTTGGCATTTGGCCAAGGGACAATATTGCATCATCATGATGCATTAGGCCAGTTGGGTAAGTGGCCTTGAGCTTACAGCGTAATCATTGCGCATTATGAGAGTTATTGGCCAACAACCAATATCGCACAATCATTGTGCATCAGACCAGAGAGGGCTTGGTGTGGCCTACGCTAAAGTCTAAGGCTTATGCCTGGACAAGACACGGCAATGTGACGGTTGCTCAGCTAGCTAGGAAATTCATTTATGAATTCCCTACGAAAGGTAAAGCAAGAGACGCATGAAAATGCATTGGCATTGGCCTTATGGCCTCAAACCCTTTTGCGGGACAAGGGTAAGTTGGAACAGTGTGGAAGCTAAGTTAGCTGCGTCATGCTCCACGAGCATGCTTGCAAGGGCAATTGGACGTGCATTTGCCTAGCTTTGAGGCTTGGATCGTAGCTTCATCATGGCGCACCGGGAGATTACGGCTGCGGGGCAACGCGGGGGCCAAAGGCGCAATTTTCCGGTCATCACGGATGGTATCGCAGCAAGTTCCGAGAAAACTCTAGGACTTGAAAGTGAGTGGACTCATTGGCGAGTATTTTCCTTAACGGAAAAACTTTAAGTTGGAGAGAGTAGGCCAACTTATGCGCGGGGGAAGAGTTGGTAAATCGCTATGCCGATTTACATTGCGAATCGAGTTGAGCTTGTATAAGTACCGTGAGTTTGCCAGCCTCTCGTGGCACCCCGCTTACGAGCATCCGAAGACCGCCTGGGACGGTGGGCAGACAATGGGACCGATCATCCCCACACGTTGGCACCGGCCAAGGGGTGCGTTGTCGAGGCTGGCTAGCATCCCACTTACGAAAGTGGCACACGGATGACCGTCGGTGACGGTGGGCAATCGGATACTCGATCCACAAAGACTTGTGCTAAAATTTTGTCATTTTGATGACATCTTTCAACCTTGTGAACCTTAGGGACTTCGAGTGCGTAGTATGGGATGCGCATTCGGGATACCTTGTCGAGATATCCTCTTGGCAATCGGCCAATCGCGATTCTTGGTTTAGTTGTGGGCACTTTTGGATCCCCCGGGCAGGTGGTATGGGACATGTGCTCTTAAGGTCTAAATTATTGTTCATGACAACTTGAAGAAACCCGTGATTTCCGAACATCCGGTATGGGACTTTTGCTCATGGAATCCAACTCGAAGAGATTGTCCACAATAGCTTTGGTTTTGAATTTCGGGACGAAATTCTTTGAAGGGTGTGATAATGTAACACCCGTGTTTTTAGCATGGCGCATGCTAAAAGATGCGCCATTTGCTTGTGATGAAGCTTCATCCAAAGCTTCCGCAGCTGAAAAAGGTGGATTGGGTTAGGGCTAACACAGCGCCAAAAATGGCGTATTATGTTTGGCATTTGGCCAAGGGACAATATTGCATCATCATGATGCATTAGGCCAGTTGGGTAAGTGGCCTTGAGCTTACAGCGTAATCATTGCGCATTATGAGATTTATTGGCCAACAACCAATATCGCATAATCATTGTGCATCGACCAGAGAGGGCTGGTCGAGAGAATATTGCATAATCATTATGCGTAGGCCAAAGAGAATGTCGCATAATCATTGTGGCAGCCAGAGACGGAACGAGTGGTGCACAATCATTGTGCAATGAATCCGGAAACTTCGGAATCATTGCCGGTCATTCGAAATTCATGGCAACGGCCATGAATAGTGAAGCATGTCAATATGCTCCCCTTTTCATACTTGTAGAAATTCCATTAAGACATATATAGGGAGGGGTAGTTGGTTGAAGGTGCATATGCGGACTATGTACCAAGTAAGCTTCATAGCTTAGCCGGAAGAGCATAAATGATGCCTAAGGCTCACTTATAGTTGCGTAGCCTTTCGAAGAGGGTATTTGATGCGTTGGCATCACTATGCCACGGCGCGGACCCGATGATGCATAATCATTATGCATCTTGGCGGAATGGCCTATACGGACCAGGCCATTACCGTTTTTGCTAGGCCACAGCCTTGCAAACGATTTGGTTTAATTTTCTGTCCCTTCGTGGATGAACTACGGTCTGTGCTTGATCCCTTTAGAGTAGGGAAGGGTACGTAGGCAGCCGCAATGAGTTGCAGCATTGCCGGTCCAATGACGTTGGCCCTCATATCATCTAAGCTTGGTAGCTCGACGCAAGAGATGATTGTGGCGGAGACTTGATGAGGCTTAGTTGCATGCCGTAAGTGGATGCTCATACTTCCTATCAAGTTATAAAGAGATGGTAAGCGAGGTAACGTGGGAAATGGCAAGGGCTTGGTGTGGCCTACGCTAAAGTCTAAGGCTTATGCCTGGACAAGACACGGCAATGTGACAGTTTGTTCACATTAGCTAGGAAATTCATTTATGAATTCCCTACGTAAAGGTAAAGCCAGAGACGCATGAAAATGCATTGGCATTGGCCTTATGGCCTCAAACCCTTTATGGACAAGGGTAAGTTGGAACAGTGTGGAAGCTAAGTTAGCTGCGTCATGCTCCACGAGCATGCTTGCAAGGGCAATTGGACGTGCATTTGCCTAGCTTTGAGGCCCGGATCGTAGCTTCATCATGGCGCACCGGGGAGATTACGGCCTGCGGGGCAACGCGCCAAAGGCGTAATTTTCCGGTCCGTCACAGGTTGGCTCCCCTTTTTACCTCGTATCTTTGTTATCACGTCATGGTGTTAGTGGTAGCGCGGTAGTGATAAAGTGGGCAAGCATATCCTGCCTATGTACTCCAACGTTTCTCTTTCAATTTGTTTTATTGTTTTCTTGTGCCGGGTGTAAACCGTAGCCATAGGTATGCCTTTCATAAACTTGTGGAAATACTTCATCATAAATAATTCTTCAAATGTCATTGTAGTAACGTCTGCTAATTGTGACAGGTAATTTTTATTGTGCAGAGTAGGTATGTACGGGTAGGTGAATTTTTTTTTTTTTTTTTCATTTTGAAAGGCAAACAAAGCGCCTGGTTTATGGTTTTTGTTTTCCTGGATTTCTTGGGTTGATAGATAAATGTTAGCTTTTGAGGATATTGGATTATTTCTGGGATGAATGGTTTTGATAATATAACTCTGATTATATTTTGGGAAAGAAATATTGCTTTTATGAAAGTGTGTGCTAGCAATAGGCACAAGACGCAATAGTATGGCGGTTTTATTAAGAACCTAAAAAAACATTGTATATCTTGCCCAATCTAAATTTACTCACTTGCAAACACGCCTCTCCAAGTAAAAGGCGGCTTTTCTTTGGTAGCAAGGCGGATTTCTTTGGTAGCATCGCCGATAGTCCCCAATTCGGGGTAGCGTCTTCGCCGAGTCCCTGGTTCTCGGGTGTAGTTTTAACAACGATAAGCGGGTTGTCCGGCAGTTGAGTCTGACCGAGTCGCAAGTCCCCAATCGCTGGTAGCATCTTCAACGAGTCCCCAATTTTCTCGTGTAGTTTTGAAACCGGTAATCGGGTCAGTTCGTAGTTGAGTCGGATCGAGTGGTAGCATCTTCGGCAAGTCCCCTACCATCTTGACATCTGGGTCGAAGAACGAGATCGACAGTCTGACATTGTAGCCGATAGATCAATCCTCCCGCTGTGGCCGCCAATTGTTTATGGGTGAAGGTCGTTTCTACCGATTTCGGTAAATTCGGTAGGTGAGTGAGAAACTGGTTCAAACCCTAAACAAATGTGCTGCACGTGAGCACTTTATAGATTCGAGAGATCAATCTGTACAAGTCCGGCCTAAACCAAGAAATGGCCGCCCAGGACTTGCTTCGGCCACAAAGTGGAGGAGAAGGGTTGATTTGGGGAGGGAAGCCAAGAAAGGTGTTGAGACCGTAATAGTTCGGGGAGAGTAGTGTCTCGCCTTGTATCAAAGTGGAAGCTTGGAAGCTTGCAAGAGATGAAAGCTTTTTGGAGAGCTTGCAAAGTTGCCTTTTCGAGAGTGTAGTATTTTTCTCCCGACCGAGACTTGTTGTCCGGTGGAAATAGGTAAGACCTATTTATACAAGTCGAGATTGAAACGCACTCCCCGGTCTCATGAATGAAGAGAGTAAAGGGTGAAATAATGGGAGGAGGTGGTAACTGCATGGTGTTAATGGGTGAAAACGTTTTCACCATTATTTCCTCATTTATTTGACCGCTTTATTCCTTTTCACGCTTTCTTAATGTGACCGTAGTGTACGCTGCAAGTGATGTGATTTTTATGTTGTTGTAGAAAGTGGTAATAAAGGTTGTCGTTCACTCAGACTTGTAAAGATTTGGTTTCAGAAAATACTAAAAACAAAGGAAATATATATACAAGTTTTGTCACAAATATCGAGAGAACTGGGACTTCGGATTCCACCATAAAGTTCATATCATGTGGTTCAACTATTAATTCTAGACAATTATAGCTTATAAGATATTGACTCTTTCTTTGCCAAAAATAGATTTTATAAAGTATTAGATGTAAATCATAAGCATGATGCATCAAAAGTTCTTAGACTAAGCATACACCATCGAGACAAAATCACAAATAATCAAGAAAAAATCATAAATCAATTCAATAGTGCAAAAGTCATAAAAGAATTACCACATGCGTAAAGAATGGCTTCCTCCATTGTCCCAAGTGTTGGGGTTTAGCTCCTCATATTATTCACGTGCTCAAAATAATTGTTCATAGCTCAAATAGGTGAAAAACAAGAGTAAACTATTAAAGGCATGCTTTGCAATGTCAAATGGCGTTACAAACAGCTGTTACAATAGGTGTGAACTGTTATAGAAATAAGTCCGCCTTATAAACGATATTACTGTTCTCGTTGAAGGAATGATAGATTTCTCGCGATCGTTCCTTGTGCGTCAATGTTCTTCGTGTTATAGGGTTCTTGCAGCAGCAGCAGCAATAATTTCTGCAGCTCTGATTACTTCTCCTCTCTGCCTCCGTTCGGTCCCCCCAAAGTCTCCCCTCACTTTCTGTGACTTGTACCACATATATATAGCATCACTGACCCAAAATATCTCTAGAATATCTTCCAAATCTCTCTTTGCCTTTCACCGGAAGTTATGGCATTTTTTTTTTTCTTCTCCCTGAATTCTCTCACGCGTCTCTCTGTCAAAACTCTCCTTTGTTGATTGAGTCGAATCCTGCAGAGAAGATATACTTCCCTAAATCCTCACAATCTTCCATATTTATCTCTGATAAAACTCGAGATAATATTTTGTTTCCCTGTTTCGTGAACTTGAGATAAATCTCCTTTTTAACGCATCCAAATCCACCACTTCTCCCGTCTCCCGATACGCACGATCGATCCCAATCCATATCCAATAAAAATTCCACCGAATTCTCGTCGCAATTCTTCCGCATAATCACAAAGAAACCCGACAATACTCCAAGCCCCGTGTTATCGTGAACCAATTATCCGGCCCAATCTATTCCGTTAAATCACTTACACTAACCCCGTTTATACCACTAGAGTCCATCCCAACCTAAAAATACGATTGAGTCTCGTTGGAAAACTTGCGATTCGATCTAGAAATATAGCAGTAAAACCAAATATTTTCCCGCCAAAATCTTTGTTTGAAAGTGAAGAAGAAATGCCCCTTAACCTCTGATGGGGTGCCTTTAACAAACGCCTTTGGGGATGCCCTGGGGTGCAAATAACAATGGGTTACCCCTTATCAACTGGGTGCCCTTATCCATTTGAGGGGTGCGAATAGTTATTTTCTCCCACGAGCGCAAAAACCACTTTTCGAGCCAATTCTTCCGCACATGTTTATTTCTCCAAAAACACCTACAAAGGCACAAAAAGCCATAATAAATACAAAATCGAGCACTAACAAAATATACAATTAAGATTAAATCAGACACAAAAATGTGTCTATCATCAAGCTGTAACCGCCAAACCAAAACCCTGGAAAGCATCCCCCAGTTTGTGTTGATATCTCGAGTGTTGGTTGCACCTTGAGTGCAAGTGGCGCTGCTAGTGGCGCGTGTGGCATGTGCCATTGGCATGTGCGGAATGCCTTGGTGGTAGGTTGTATGTTGAGTGGTAATGCCAGAGATGCTAGTGGCATGTGTGGCATGTGCGGAATGCCTTGGTGGTAGGTTGTACGTTGAGTGGTAATGCCAGAGATGCTAGTGGCATGTGTGGCATGTGCGGAATGCCTTGGTGGTAGGTTGTACGTTGAGTGGTAATGCCGCAGCTGCTAGTGGCATGTGCCATTGGCATGTGCGGTCGAATTGGCCTAGGTTGCACGGTTTGCAAGTTAGGCTACCAACGCACATTAGGGCCACGGCTAGGTGATGAAGGCTACCAGCGAGCGTGTTGGCATGTGCCAATGTCATGCGTGACCGTTAGGGCCGTGGCCTTGGTAGGAAAAGCTACCAGCGAGCATGTTGGCATGTGCCAATGGAATGCGTGGCCGTTAGGGCCGTGGCCTTGGTAGGAAAAGCTACCAGCGAGCATGTTGGCATGTGCCAATGGCATGCGTGGCCGTTAGGGCCGTGGCCTTGGTAGGAAAAGCTACCAGCGAGCATGTTGGCATGTGCCAATGGCATGCGTGGTCGTTAGGGACGTGGCCTTGGTAGGAAAAGCTACCAAATGAGCATGTTGTTAGGGTCGCGTGGCCTTGGTAGGAAAAGCTACCAACGAGCATGTTGGCATGTGCCAATGGCATGCGTGGTCATTAGGCCGTGGCCTTGTAGGAAAAGCTACCAATGAGCATGTTGGCATGTGCCAATGGCATGCGTGGCCGTTATGGCCGTGGCCTTGGTAGGAAAAGCTATCGCCGAGCATGTTGGCATGTGCCAATGGCATGCGTGGCCGACTTGACCTAGTTGCACGTTTTGCAAGCCTAGGGCGCTATATTTGGCATGTGCCAATGGCATAGCGGCTTGGAAATATGGCTTGTGGTACGTGTTGGCATGTGCCAATGGCACGTACGGCCATGTTGACCTAGTTGCACGTTTTTCAAGCCTATGGCGCTATATTTGGCATGTGCCAATGGCATAGCGGCTTGGAAATATGGCTTGTGGTACGTGTTGGCATGTGCCAATGGCACATACTACTGTGTTGACATAGTTGCACGTTTTGCAAGCCTAGGGCGCTATATTTGGCATGTGCCAATGGCATAGCGCTTAGTTTGGCATGGTTGCCAATGAGTGCGATATGTAGTTTGGTTTTGGCGTGTCGTCGCCATGGTGCGCAAATGCGGCTTGGTTTTGGCGTCGTTGCCACGGTGCGCAGTGTGCGGCTTGGTTTGGAATTGTTGCCATGGTCCGTAGTGTGCGGCTTGGTTTTGGCGTCGTTGCCATGGTGCGCAGTATGCGGCTTGGTTTGGCGTCGTTGCCATGGTGCGCGATGTGCGGCTTGGTTTGGCATTGTTGCCATGGTGCGCAGTGTGCGGCTTGGTTTGGCATCGCTGCCATGGTGCGCGGTGCAGGCGCTTGGTTTGGCATTGTTGCCATGGTGCGCAGTGTGCGGCTTGGTTTGGCATTGTTGCCATGGTGCGTAGTGTGCGGCTTGGTTTGGCACTGTCGCCATGGTGCGCAGTGTGCGGCTTGGTTTTGGAATTAGGTTCGCGGTCGAAAACCTAATCTCGGGTATTTTGAAAAAATACCCCTATTAATTATTTACCTCGAGTTAAATGCTCTTAGTTAATGTGTTGCGGGTAACACTAGGTCATGGGGTTTTACGATTTTACCCCTTGTTTAAAAACCACCATCAACAGCAGTACTCAGTAATTTCTAATAGAACTCCAATTTGGCAAACAATGATTAAATCAATCTTTTATTTATCTATACCGAAACTTTATTCTACACTGTCCAGAATAATCTGTGTAGATACCATTCATCTTTCATGCACAAGCAAGTTTGTACAAGCCCAAACTTGGAAAATAAAATATTCAACCACGCTACCCCCAAAACAGTTTCTTATACTTCTAAATCATCAATAGAGAAGGAATATGTTACCTCGATAAACACCCATCTGGAACAAGTGCACCACAAGCATCTCTGTCAGTTCTATATGCTGATATTAAACTAGCAATGCAAATGACACCAGCATCTGAGAATGTTTTGCTAATTCTCCTACAACAAACAAAACAAAAATCTTGACTATATCACTGGAATGGAAAAACATAAAAGAAAAAAAAACACTTGTGAACCTCCAAAATAACATTTCAAAAAGTAAAGACTCAAGAGTCGTAGTTGACTGAAATGCTCAAGTTAAACTAACATTTTCATTCTGGCAGTTATAACCTCTTAGAATCCCAAGGAAAGGAAGATGTTGCAGAGAAAAACCTACTAATTCTCCGTATATTTTCCGCGTGATCCTCTGCTTTAAAACTAAGATCCCAGTTCAAGCCATGCCTGACATAATTGCACTCTTGTTCACGAATATTTCTCCACATGAAACTACCAGAGCAGGGTACTAAAAACCATCAATGCAGTAGATGCTCCGGCAGCTAGGCCACAAAATGACTACATATTTGTTCAAGTACAATAAAATTATGGAGGAATAAGCAAACTCAACCAAGATAGTATTGTTGGAAACTTGGAAGAAATAGCAAACGTGACTGAGCTTGTGGTGGCTAATGGTGCAGCTTGGGATCTAATTGAAGAAATCAAAACACTAGAGTAGACATAAAAATAAACAACTCTAAATTGGAACCCAAAAATTATCCATCCAAGAATATTAAGAAGTAACATGAAAATATATTCCTTCTTACTACAGTAGAACCTCTATATAAGAATATCTTAGGGACCACATAAAATTATTCTTATATGGAGGTCTACCTTGAAATCATCAATAAAAATTTGTTATATAGTATCTAGGAGACAACATAATTACACATAATAATCATCACAATGTACCAAGGAAATACAAATATCAGTTGAAATTTGTTTAGTTTCACATGTATGGTACGTAAGTTAATCATAAAAAGTTTGCTATGCAACACAATATATCTAGAAAATACTCAGGAAAACATAAATTTTGTTTAGTTTCACATGTGAAATTTATTTAGTTTCACATGTGAAAGTTGTTTAGTTTCACATGTATTAGTAAAATATACGAAGTTTGCTAGGTAACACAATCCACACAAACTTCAAATGATATAAAAAATTGACAAATGAAATATATGATCAAACATATTTGAAGGAGTTGTACAAAAAAAAAAAGTCACACCCCCTAAAAAGTAAAAGGTTGGTGAAAAGAAGCTCTTCGTCTTAAGCTTTAATGTATGATATGACCTATATTATTTGTATATTATTGTGACTTATTCTTATATGGAGGTAAGTTCCTTAAGATGGGTCCGAACAAATAATGACTTATTCCAATATGGAGTTTATTCTAAATATAACTGGCCCAAATCGGGACTAGAAATTTTTATTCTTATATATGGAGGTTATTCCTATATGGAGTATTCTTATATAGAGGTTCTACTGTACTGGGAAGCTGTTGCATTTCGCAGTGCCTGCATTTAGTTATTCGACTCGAATATGTGAAGAAAAGAAGTCACTAAAGTACACATCACTATACTCTCTCACTCAGATAAGGTCAGGTCACGAACAAAGCTAACTAAGATATATAGCTTAAAGTAAACAAGTAAAAGAACGATCCTATAAAGTTGGATGGATGATATAAAAGACAAAATATCAGTAGTTATGATATATTACTAACTAAGACAACATCAGCATTTAGGTTCATCACAAATGTTACTTGTCATCCAAATTCAAAATCAAACTCGCAAAAATATCAGTAGTTTTTATGCCAGTCTTGGTTCTAGATGCTATGGAGAGAGATAATATCAGTGATCTTTCTCAAAGGCCAGGGGCCTCTGGAAACAGAGGCAATAACGTTGGAGGTGCGTTGTTTGCACCAGGTTCAGCTCCACCAACAAGCCCAAAAGATGGAGGACCTGGAGAGAAAAAAGAATTAGGCTCTCTCCTTAGTTGTTCTATATATCATATATCATAGAATTTTAACAAAGAGGACTCAAAATTGATAGGAAATAGGAGAAGTGGGGGTAGGAAATAGGAAATAGCAAATATTTTGGATTAGGTTGTGAATAATTTACCTCATTGAAAAACAGATTAGCTTATTTTTTAAACTTGCTCAACTGTCTCTGATCTCTTTAAACTTTGGCTATGTGGTTCAAGTGGGTTGGCGTTGTTTCTGAGCATCACCACATCATATAAAAATCTATGTATGAAAATAAACTTATTATGGTTAACTGAATAAAAATTTAATTTATTTAAACTGTTATTTAGCTTTGCCCCTTATTTGGCAGTTAATATGAGAAAGTGAAAGTTGTGTGCATTAGCGCTCCAGGTATTTTTTGTATTACCTGTTTACCTTTGTTATTTAGTATATGAGATTTGGATGTATCTTTTCATTTAAGCAACAATAGAGTTCTGCGAGTGAGAACAAAATCACTCATAAATGTTAATTGTACAACAAGAAACATAAATAAGCAGTGCTGATTAACTCAACCAGAAAGAAATTATCACAGAATGACAAGAATTACACACATAAATATAAACATATAAAATTTTATATCTTGACTTCAAGGACGATAATCATATTTAGGTTTAAGTCGTGGCAATTTTGAATTAAATGAATTTCATTGTAATTATTTGAGGAAGATAATCATGTTTAGGATTAAGTCATGACAAATTTTAATTAAATGGATTTCATTACAATTGTTAATTAGTTAGATGGTATTTATGCCTCAATTATACGTTGTATAGTTTCTAATTTAACCTAACTTTTTGTTATCATGTTAATTTAGACCAGACCCAAACAATTTAAAAGAAATTAGATCTTTCTAATTCTTATTCCTTGATGGTGTTGGATGAATAGTGGTGAACAGGTTGGTAATTGGTCATGGTATCATTTCCAACTTGGCTACAATTCAAATAAACTTTTAGCTACATCAATATATAAAAGATTTATTTGATGCTTTTAGTTTCTATTGTCAAAGGTGTACATAATAAACGTATCTAAAATTCATACTTTCGTTGTGCGCAAATCATTTTAACCTATACATATGGCATTTTAATTATTAAAAAAATAGTTTGAGGTATCAAACTTTTATATCCATTAAAAAAGTCGGGTTAATCAAGATCGTTTTGAAGATGTTTAAATGCACATGGCAACAGGCGCGGGGCGAAGCCCCGCTACACCAATCGAAAATTCCTACCAACCCCGGTGCATAGCACGAGTTACATACTAGTCCTTATAACTAAGAAAATAAATTCATTATTGCTAAATATTTATTATGCCAAGATATGATTATTCTTTTTTACTTTAACTTGATATCCTGGTTGCTATCTTTCTTAATAAATATTGATATCAGAAGAAATAATTAATAAGATTTTTTTTTTCAATACAAACTATAAATTCAAGTTCAGAATTGCATATAGTTATGTATATCAAGATTCTTCTTAGCTCAAAAATGGGGTGGAATTCTATCATTTTTTTTCTATCAATTACTCATATTTTACTATTGTTAAATTCAGTCATCGTTGTGTATCAAGAATCACCTTTATATCCTGGTGACCATTTAACATGAGATGATAGGATTCAAAGACTCGTCGAATAATCCAAATCTCAAGCACATTATATCGAGTACTATTAATCCAAAGCAATGCAACATGCACCATGAATCCTGATGTTGGACGTTTACCTGTAGTTTACGAAACAAAAATGTTTTACGTTGCAATGGATGGTTTAGGTACATTTCTTGGTAGCCAAAAAATCAGAAAAGAATTACTATCTAATGATTGATTCGTGTAGTGATCGGACGTGGCTTCAATGTGAAGGAGCCACTAAAGCTTTCAATCAGGATATGCCACTTTATCCTTGGAGCCTATCAACTACGTATCGTCCAATTCCTTGTAATAATTATCATATTTGTAAGGGAGATAAGTATAATGCTGACGGCCAATGCACTTACATAGCACGTTATATGAGTGGATCAGTTATATCTGGTATTGTAGCTGAAGAAAAATTTACTTTAGGCTCCAACACTGGTGGCTTTGAAAGTATTTATTTACTCATAGGTTGTGGTTTTCGCCAAGAAAATTTCGAACAGTTCATTGGTAGTAATCCTTTAGATGAAAAACCTGATCTTATTGCAGGAATACTCGGCTTAGGACCTGGACAATGGTCTTTTCTTAATCAATTAGGTGTTGCTGGAGAAGGAAAATTTGCATATTGTTTCGAGATGTTTAACGATAATATTGAGGGATCAGATACATATTTAAGGTTTGGTGCAAATGCAACAATCGAAGGCGTATTTCAAAAAGTATTCACAACTCCCATTGTTGTCCTTGATTTTCAGGTGTATCAGTATTACTTAAATCTAAAAGATATTAGTGTAGGTAACAAAAGAGCAGGTTTTCCTAGAGGTACTTTTGAGCTTAATGACCGAGGAGAAGGCGGTATTATCATAGATTCTGGTGCTCCAATATCCATTATGTATAAAGATCATTTTGATAGAGTTGCATATTTGGTGAAAGCACATTTCAATGAACTTGGAATTGAATTAATTGGTACCCAAAAAAGTTTTGATGTTTGTTTCCGTATACGGGGAAGATTTGATATTTCTAACTATCCTTCCATAACACTTCATTTTCAACAGTCGATTATGTTATTCAGCATTATAAATCTATTTTCTGATGACATCCCCTCGAATTGTGTGTTTAGGCATTTTCCGAGTGGATACTAATATGCCGACTTTTTATTTTAGGAGCAATGCAACAATCTAATAAAAAGATTTTGTATAATGTTATGGATCGGTCACTATATGTAGCAATCCTATAATTAGTCTTTTATTTGTTGATTTATCAAGGCATAATTAGTGATGATTGTGTCATTAATATATTTAAATTTTCTTGGTGGCCAACCATGCGGCTGGATAACCTTTGTGTAGTATAAAATTTTGCTACTAGGATGCTTTGTGTGTGTGTCACTGTGTACGTGTCTTGTATGGGGGTTAAATTAGCCATAGTATATTAGGGATTTTATCAATCAGAAATGTTTTGGGCTGAGTCTACAAATTTTAGAGACGTGGTGAACTTCTATCTCGACACATAGGGTCTGTGTTAAGGATATGTTTGGCAAGTGAAGGAAAGAAAGATCATTAAAACTCTTGAACCTACCTTATGCTTATATTCTTATCTCATCACCTGTAGTGGAGAATAGTAGAAAGAAAGAGAAGTATCAGAAGAAAACAAAAATCACAGTGAACCCCATGTTAAATCATTGAGTTCCAATCTTGTAAATGGAGGTGCAACGTTGATTGATACCCACTGAAGATAGGGAGTAGACAAACAGACAAAAACGGATTTTGTGTTTCTCTTGGTATGAGTTAGAGGTATGATTTCGAATTCATATTTTTTTTTTTCTTGATTCCGTCAATTGAAAATGCTTATTCCAGCAATTCAACGATCACCCATGTTATCAATTCTTGTTAATTTGTATATGAATTACTTAGGGTTTATTTGAAACCAATTTAATTTAATCTCTCATATTATTGATTCCTGAACGGGGTAGAATTATGCTTGGATTTGGAATTAGATATTTGGGATTTCACATGTCACTATAAATCTTAGATTTCATATGAAAATTTGTTGAATTGAGATGAACAGCATCACTTCAAAACTTAAACCCGACGGCAGATAACATTTTGGTCCGTTTTAGAGCACTATAGGATTTGAATGGGATTAAAGTTCCTTCCTTTGAGAAGTAAGACTCTGAATTACGATGGAAATGTGGTGTTAAGTGTTCCACTCTATTTTATAAGTTGTGAGATGTACCAGCTTTAGAGACTGTTGTTTAGCACCTACGGCAGTTGATATTTTTAACTAATTTGGCTACGCACATCATGAAATAACCTTATGCTTCTACTGACAACTCAAGGAGTACTTCAATGTTTCCAGTTTAGCATTAAGTGCCACTGTCCGATAGTTGTAGGCTTTAATTAAGAGTTAGATTAGTTATAGTGTTCTGTTTAGATCTGTTTCGGTTGAATTGTTCCGTTTTTCTAACTCGTCTTCTATGTACTTAAGGTGCCTTTGGATTTGATAGGCGAGCTTCAGAGGTTAAGGTTTTAGTTGCATTGGAGGTGGGAATTTACATTGTTTTCTTGTAACCATTGATGACTCTTTACAAAATTGTGTTGATGTGTTTTAAAAAAAAAATTCATACATTTAATCTTTTAAACTTTCCATTGTTTGGAAAGAATCTGGAATGTGTTTGCTTGATTGTTATGGGAAATGAAAATTTCCATCTGTGGTATATAGGATGTGCCTCTTCACGTTTTCTTATATCTATTTTTAAGTGTTATGGCTAGGGCGATACACCGCAGTATTATCTAATCGGTGTGGAATTGGCATCAATATTATAATTCAAAGAAGGGGTTGTCCATATACATGATTGTGCATTTTCAGGGAATTGAATGTTGTGTTGTTGTTTGAGGAAAGCTTGCATTCTTTTAAATTCAACTTTGATGATTACATTAAAGTAGTGTAAGTATCCATTGGGCTTGTTTAGCTCACTCTTTCCATTATTTTTAGTGGCAGGCAACTTTGATACAAGTGGTGTCGAGTTGGGCGAAGGAGAGATTCGAGTTTGGGTCGAGTGAAGGGCCTCGGTTGTGTATAGGGAGGTGACTGCCGGTTCCTTTTTGTGGCAGTCCTGTGTATGTAGTTTTTTGGAGGTGATGTGTTTAACTTAGACTAATTTTGTAAATTGTGTATATATACTTATCTATCACCAAAACACTATATCCATATGTTCAGTAAAAGAATGTATGTAAATTTTCCCTTTTAATAAAAAAAAAAAATCTTCAGTTGAACATGTTTTAAAATGCCATGCTTCTTTTTGAAACTTATAAGTTGTTTCTTCATTTGTAAGGATTAAATTAGTGCGTATGGTCTCTTGACTCAGCTAGGGAAAAGCTTGTTAACTTTTCTTTTAGATTTTCTTTTTGTTGTTTGTGCTTTACTTAGGTTTAAGCAACCTAGTAATACTCAATCTAGTCGGATTAGTACCTTAAGGTTTGGGTTTGTGCGCTAATCATGGATTTCTGAAAATGGGGCGCTACACTATCATTCGCTACAAAATATTGCGAATTAGGCTCATGAAGGGACATTAACGTATAGCTAGGAATTATCCAATAATAAGTTCACTTCATCTGGTTTTCATAAATTATTATTCTTCTTAAATTTTTAGTCCCATATATATGCTTGTTTTGAATACTTTAATATGAAAGAGTTGTTGGCTAGGAAGGGAACTAAAAAAAGGTGAAATTTTGGTGATCCTTGGTCCTTATCAAAAATTTTAAAAGCGACATTTTTTACTTTAGCAACTGTTTTATGCCTTTTTTGCCCTTCACAGTAGATTATATGCAACTGTTTTGGTCAAGTGAGGACTCATTGAGTCCAGTTGACTAACCCACCGTAACGTGACCAGTTGACTATATAATGTTGACCAGTTCTTTATATCATCGTGAAGAGGGAGAAAGGATGAAGCCAATGGCAAAGAATGTAGTCAATCCGATGTCGTATGGAGAAGTTATAGGCGAGACAAGAAGTTGATCTTGTCGGTTCCTCGAAACTGACAGTATAACGGGAGTGAAAGCTAAATACTAAGATCACCTCCTAATTGAATAAGGGGCTACTGCTATCATCTTCTTCACCATGCATTCACGACTATTTCAGGGTTCATGTGTAAGAATATTTCTTTACATAGAAATATCTTGTGGGGCCATGTAATAACTTTTGGTTAATTAAGAATATTGCTAAATATTTCGGTTATCATTCTAGGGGATTAATTCCTATTAACTCTTCCTTGATTGATTGCTAACTCTAAACCCTAGGAACCTTTATAACAACCCTACTTTCCACACAACCCTCCTCAATCTAACAGCAACCCCTCTTTTCTTCATCCATTAATAACACTATATCCTCACCGGTTCTACACAAACCCTACATCAGACACCCCAACTTCTAATTCTCTTTAGCAGCATCAAAATCTTCCTCATACAAAGCTAAACTAACTTCATCACTGACAGTCTACCGTGTTACTAAGCTTACTCCCACAAGATTTAAACCAATTCCTCTGAATTAAGATCGACAGAGAAAGAGAGGAAGAAGAACGGAAAGAAGAAGAGAGAAGAAGATAAGAGAAAGAGAAAAGTGATTTCTCTTCGACACGTTTGTGGTGATAAGGTCAACAAAGATGATTAAGGAACCCACAAAACGGATAAGGGAAGCCAGGCGATCTAGAAAAATTACTATTTTGCCCTTCTTACTCATCCGATGATATCTTCATCGTCCGATATCCGATTGACACGTTCAATTAGTCCATTTCGTATAACTTTTCGAGATCTATCTAAAAGTAATAATTTCGATTCTAGATTGTTGTTAAATTAATTTCTATTAATTAAGGTTCGTCTTTGATTAATCGAGTCATTAGCGGCTTAGTCGTCTCTTGATCATCGCAAGATCAGTCAAATAGTGTTGACATGCTTGAGGATCTCTACATTCTCCTCACCTTATAACATTTTTGTCCTCGAAAATCGAATCGTCCTTTGGGTCTGTAAAACTCCTCATCTTATAAAGAAAAACTATCTCGACTAAGTGCAAGTACTTCTCATACTTACAACACGCGAAAAGTAACTCATTTCAAATAAGTTCGAAGCCACGTGGAATAAAAACACAACTCTTGATTACTTACGACAATTAAGATCTAAAATTTGTGGCTCTAGGTTCAATTGACTATTATCTATTACAATAGGTTATTGATTCTAAGTTTATTAAAAATTACTATATAATAAAGTTTTTATATGAATTTGTAATCTATCAGTCAAAATTATCATCCTCAGATATACTAATTTAATCGCGAACGCATAATAAGTGCTCAAGAAGTGTATATGACTTTCAGAATCTGTCAAATAAACTCGTCTCTTTTTTTTTTTTATCATTGTCTACATGTTCATTATATTAGAATAACCATTCTCTAATCTATATTAGCTTTCCGAAATACAAGTTAATTAGTTTACCTTACAATTTTTACTTCATTAAATGCTCAGACGACCAAACAAACAAATCAATCAACCAAACAAATCTTTTAGTTATTGATTGCTTGATTAAGATTTATCTCACACCCAACCCGGTTCCAAACTATAATCTAGTTCACCATCTGGTACTAACTATTATCTATTGTTGCCCATGTAAGATCTAATAGTAAACTCTGATACCAACTTGTGACGCCCCAAATACTAAACCTGCTTAACTGAACGGATAACAACCTAATTGAAGTATCAAAACTAGATTACCGATTTTAAGAATCATAAATATGTAATGTGCTAATAACAAAACCCAAACTCTCTGATATTATATATATGAAAGTCTTCCAAGTGTTAAGGATATATCAATGTGTTGTTTACAGAATAAAGAAGAGTACGTATAGTAAAGAGATATAACAACCGGATTCGATAAAGCTCTAAGCTACGAAACGGATATCTTCGAGCGCTCCATTTCTTTTGATTACCAAAACCGAAGTGGGAACAAGTGAGCACATCATCCCAAAAGGGTGCTCAATGGAAACAGGTAACTTTCAAATAATCATTAATATGCTTCACAGATATAAAAGAATATAAATTGAAAGAAACAAGATGAATCTGAACATTTAGCTATATTTTCATCAAGATAAGAAAGTTAGACAAACAAGTATGATATGCATTCGAGTGATTTCCATCAAATAAAATAGTATATATAATATCATAACGGATGATTTACCGCCCTACTAAGATACTATTCAAACAGATGAGTTACCGCCCTACTATATTGATAAGCAGTAATATTATAACGGATGAATTACCGCCCTACTAATGAAATAGATATAATAATATTTAAACGGCTGAATTACCGCCCTACTAAATAATACTGTCGACGAATGAATTACCGCCTTACTTAACTTAGATAAGAGTCGTGGGTAAACACAGACACTCCTTGCAGGGAAATCTCACAATGCATATCAAACTCAACACATCATAGCAACACCGTACATACAGATACAACATATACATCATACTCAAAATACAGGAAATAGAACATCACAGTATACGCTATCATGCACTCAAATAGTAAAGACTCATCATGTTCGCAGATAAAAGAAAAGCTTAATTATTACAAGAAGGTTACAAAGTTCCCACCTGATTTGATGACAAGCCAACTCCTACCTTGAATTCCTCCATCTACTGGTTCATCCTTTGAATCGATCGTTGTTAATAACGAGTAACTTTTAATCACACAAGCACTCTAAGGGGTTAGCCAAAAGGCTCACACAAGGCTCATAACATAATCTCATACAAGTCTCTAGTCATAGACTAAGTGAACGATCTAATGGTTCTAAGCCCATTTATGATTTTAGACCTTTTAATTGTCTATGTTTAGCACATTTAAGGTTTATTAATCCAATTAGATTGGTTTTATAGTCTATTAGATAAGTCTTAAGAATATCTACAACTTTGTAGAAGGAACCAAATGCTAATTCAGACCTCAAGTGGTCCAATTCATCAAAATAGGAAAACTAGATTTAGGCCCAAGTCCACTAATCTCGGCCCATTAACACAAAGCCTAGTAAATATGGTCAACAGACAGTCTCTAACGGTCACTAACGGTCAATGGTCAAGGTCAGGTCGACTGGTCAAGGTCGGTCAACTGGTCAAGGTTCACTGAGTCAAACTGATTCAACTTAGTTAGATAGCTGAGTCAGGTAATACATGTGACTAACAGAATAACACAAGGCATGAGCCATTGCTC
Source organism: Papaver armeniacum (assembly GCA_023531295.1). Classification (NCBI taxonomy): domain Eukaryota; kingdom Viridiplantae; phylum Streptophyta; class Magnoliopsida; order Ranunculales; family Papaveraceae; genus Papaver; species Papaver armeniacum. Next base: position 69,602 of record JAJJWW010015179.1, read on the forward strand.
AAGCCAGAACATCAAACATGACAAAGGACCAAAAGAAGCAGTCATTACAATTATTATCACTAATATCAATTCTAACATAAATGACTTCTTAACTGAAACCCACACTAACTCCAACTGCAATCTAAATCCCCATGCTATAGTTTCATTTCAATTTTACTTCAGAATTCTAGTACAATTCTTCACCACCAGATTCATTAATCAATCAAATCACAACTTCAGTTCAGAATATATAAAATACCATCAGCTTCTTCATGTTTAACACCTGCGACTCCATTTCCATACAACATCCACACACACACAGGAACCATTTAACATCTTCAAACATTTTCCCCATATGAATCACAGCAAGTTCAAACTCCAATTATTCTCAAAAACAGTACAACACCACTAGCTGGAGCTTCATCTTCTAATTACATACTTAAGAAATCTTAGTCCTCATGGCTATCAGTTCTTCATAAATAATCACTTGAACTCAACATCACCAGCTCATACAATATTCTTCATCTGTCACTCCATCTCCACCAAATTGTAGTTGTAACTCTCATTCAATCTCACTCCATTCGACAACTATGATCAGTCTTCCTACATCTCTGCAATTCAACTACACTCCTTTCCATCTTCTTTCATTTGCACTAGCAAACACATTCCTAGTTCAGTCACACAACAAAACTCTACACCACTATCAATTCAACTCAAAAGCCACAGTCACCTGTAACAAAAATTCAACGCCATTAATAAGAAGACATCACCACCATAATTTCACAATCGCAACTCTTCATCAAAGAATAAATCCTCTTTGTAATTCAACATAGAACTTTAACTTCTTAATTTCACAGCAACAAAACCATCTTTATCTTCTTCTTGTTAAATTGTAACTAATCCATCCAAGCTCAGAGACTCTAAGTTCCAATTAATTACTAAAAGAAACCCTAATCAACTATTTTGGGGACGAATAGGGGGAAAACCCTAATTTCTCCAGGAATTAAAATTTAAACTCCATGACCATCTAGACTATAATTAAACACAAACCAATGAAACGAAACATTAAATTAAACTCAATTTCGCATAAAGAAATAACAAAAGATTAAGAAACCTAATTCTGTTTTCTCTTAATTAGCTTTTTCTTTCGATTCAACTTCAGAAAAGCTTCACCTCCTCAATCTTCAAGAACCCTCTTCTTCATCCATTAATAACACTATATCCTCATTGCTCTACACAAACCCTACATCGAAACCCCAACTTCTAATTCTCTTTAGCAAGCATCAAAATCTTCCTCATACAAAGCTAAACTAGCTTCATCACTGACAGTCTACCGTGTTATTAAGCTTACTCCCACAAGATTCAAACCGATTCCTCTGAATTGAGATCGACAGAGAAAGAGAGGAAGAAGAACAGAAAGAAGAAGAGAGAAGAAGATAAGAGAAAGAGAAAAGTGATTTCTCTTCGACACGTTTTGTGGTGATAAGGTCAACAAAAATTATTAAGGTACCCACGAAACGGATAAGGGCAGCCAGGCGATCTAGAAAAATTACTATTTTGCCCTTCTTACTCATCTGATGATATCTTCATCGTCCGATATCCGATTGACACGTTCGATTAGTCCATTTCGTATAACTTTTCGAGATCTATCTAAAAGTACTAATTTCGATTCTAGATTTCTGTTAAATTAATTTCTATTAATTAAGGTTCGTCTTTGATTAATCGAGTCATTAGCGGCTTAGTCGTCTCTTGATCATCGAGATCAGTCAAATAGTGTTGACGTGCTTTAGGATCTCTACAATGATGCTATGAAGGTTAAAAAAGAAGAAGAAAAGTTGGCAACACTCTACAGAAACTTCAAACTTAAAGCCAATTTTAAGAAGAAGTTATTGCACTGCGAGCATTGTGGAGATTGAGATCACGAACACAAACATTATGCACAGAGAATTGGTGGATGATTAAAGCCCGATTGGAGGAATTTTATGCATCTGTGCATTTCTACAGAAATGCAAGGTGTTTTTGGTGGAGCGGAATGATTGAAGTGTATGAACTAATGGATTCACTATGGTATTATGTTTTTTAGTTTGGTTTATGTTGTGTTATGATTATGTATTCAATGAAAAATTCATGAATTAAACAATACTTCATTCAATAAAATCAACTACATAAGATTGAAGAAAATACGTTAGATTATATCCACTACTACATAGACGTAAATACAACCGACAAGAGCAAAATGGTATTACTTCTGGGTGGTGAAGATTACCTTTACATTCTAGTTACAATAAACATACCTTTAAAACCACGTGACATTAGAACACAAATATATATATATATATATATATATATATATATATATATATATATATATATGTCCGAGTTTAACATGTCTAAGAATGTCACTTTTTCATGTTTGCTAAATCATTGTTTTGTCATAAGTTTACTTTTCCATATCACCGAGTTATATGATTTTTTCCGAAAAATCCTATGTCGAAGCATCATGGAAGTGGAAAACTTTTGCTTATTTTCATGTTTTCCCCTTAACAGTATGAGTATTGACTCTACATTATTTTGGTGTTCATTCCGATTTGAACTTCTGCAATCCTAGAAATTTTTCTGCAGTTTCTTTATTAACTATCATATATTAATTATTTTTTTTTGATACTCACAGATTATGATAACTACATGATCTTTTTAGATCTTTTACAATTGCTACAGGAATGATTATGGATAATATTATTAAAAATTGGAGGGTGAATATCATTTTTGATGTAAGTCTCACGAGCATAAAGTAACCATATCATTATGGTTTTAGCACATGGGTTTGTCAAAACTTGTAAACGCATCTCTAGGTGCAAATCCAAATTGTTTTATTCATAGAGCATAAAGTAAAGATTACTAGGATTTCTAGATCATAATTTCATTAATTTCCAACATAACATAACATAAAAGTAAAGATCACTGACAGAACAAGTACATCAAATGGTCACTCTTGTTTGTCCACTAGAAAATCAACTACCGGATGTCATTGAAAAAATCTTGAAAATTCCTAGCATGTGTTTTTTTGTTATCGGTTACATATGATTTTTTGGTCCTGTCTATATATTTTCTCTCAAAACTAAATTTTTCCCTGTTATTCCACCATTTTTTTAACCCTCATACAAGACCACCTGAGACAAAGTGGAATTAGAGCAATGGTTCTCGGCTAAGGGAATTAGGGGATTGCTAGGACTAACTAAGGATAAGTTTGAATTGGTGGAGTGGGTGAGTGAACCTAAAATCAGTAGCCAACATCACTTAGAGAATCCAGGTTCGTTCTTCCTTCTTTATCATCAACCGAGAAGCATAAAGGTGGTTTCACAAAAAATGGATTTGAAACAGGCAAGAGGTATGGTTTTTCTTCCTTTTAGTTATTGCTTTGAAATGTTTGTTGATATCACTCTTGTTGACTCCTACCTTCCAAATATTGAGTTGGGTACAACCTGTTATTTGTTGTGCTTATTTAAATTTTGAGCTTGAGTTTCTTAGACGAATTTGATTGAATAAACATGAAAATTCCTCTTGTTTTTGTCCTAGTTGTTGAGAGTGAACCATTTTTATATATGTCTTAAACCTTTTTACTGATCCTATATAAAAAAAAATCAAATTCCTTCAAAAATCATGCTTAAACTCTTTTGGTGGTAAGGTGTTTATTTTGTTTTGCTGTAGCTTGGAGTATTTGCTTGCTATCTTGAATTTTAGCACTAGGAAATAATGGGATATGTAGAGAAAGACGCACGAGTAATGGGCATCTAGGTAATAAAAACGCCTAAGTGGCCAAAATATGAACAATTTTTTTTTTAATATTTTTTTTTGGCAGCCAAAATTATAAGTAGTTGTAAATCCCTGGTACCTGAATCCAATGTACTAAGTTAACTAGTGTAATTAAAACATGATAAGTCATGGTTGATAACAAAAATACACAAGCGTAGTATGAATAACTTCTTGGATGCTGCTTTTATAAGTGAGTATGCTTGTATACCAGGAGTAGATAATTAATTCCCACATAAAATAAGTTATTTCACAATTTCAAAGAAAGTGAGTTATGTGTTTTTAACGTATATATAAGAATATAATTTGTAATACATTTTAATAAGTATTATCGATTGTTGTTATTAGATATATACTTGCGTAAGTTTGATTTACTTGCTACATTAGGATAATTTGGAGTCAAAACTCTAATATAACTTGTAAACAAATTTTGTCTAATAGCTGCATGTTCGAGTTAAAGTTCGATGTTGTGACGTTTGAGGGAAAGTGAATTATGAAAGAAATAATAGGGATAGTGCAATGATGTTTGCTCGATGTGGTAACTTTTGTTCCCATTCTAATAAACCCTTGGATTGTTATTCTAACCAATAGTATAATTCAAGTAATCTCCCAACGAAAGGTACAACCTATTCTTTCATTTCACTAACACAGATATAATAGATGGAATCATAAGTTGGTTTACAGTTTAGTTTAGTGTTTGAATAACATAAAGATTCATTTCATTGTAGAATATAACAAACAAAACCCTAATTTCGAAGGTTATGTTATCACTCGTCTTTGATACGATTGGTTCGATAAGTTCAAACAACAAGCATCAGAATAAAACTTTAGGCGTATGTCTACTTCTTTATTCTTCTAGGTTCGCGAACTCAAGTGATCAAAATCCATCAATATTAAACTATTAAATTTATGTTCACGAACTTAAATATCGAGTTTGCGAATCTAGACTCACATTAACTCACTTGTGTTCTTCATCTCTAACTTAGTGTTGATTATAAACAAGAAAACTCTTCCTAATTCATGACAAGTTTTTCCTTGCCGAATAATAAAGTTTTTGACTTTGTTTCAAAATATAGATAGACAAATATATAGGTGGAAAGGAAGGTATATAAAAAGTCCATAAAAAACCAGAGTCTCCATTACTAACTTGTGATGAAGTTAAGTCAAAGGTAACATTAGATTTTATGTATCTTAATATCTAATCTAATCTAATTTGAAATGAACTTTAGAAATATAACATTAAATTTTGACATAACATTGCTCTAAATTTCTCCCCCTTTTACAAATATAACACTACGCCCAAATTACATAATGCTTCTTGATTTCTTGAATCATCAACGTCTTTGAATTCTTTATTCTTGAAAGTTCTTCGTTCGTTCAGTATGTGTCCGTTGAACTCTTGTTTTTAAAGATCCTCACAACTTAGAAACAACTTTTCGTTAACATCCTCCCTTGGAGATTGCACGAATGATGTTCATTTAGCTCAAAGTTGTATCCCATTGAGCGGTATCTTTTGTCGATTTTAAGCGCATCATATTTTTTATATATAAGTGATCTTTAAAGGGGTATATGTTCCCCCCTTAGTTTTAAATATTTCTTTTTGGATGTTACGATGAATGTACAAGTTTATTCGCTCTCTATTTGACAATACTTTGAAAAGCCATATGTTCATTAAGTAGTGATTACTAGTTTATTTTTCATCAAAAAGTTGACAAAGATGATGAGAATAGGGTTCCAAATGAATTAGGCCTTTAAGAGATAGATCACTAAAGATGAACAATTACAGCCTTTGTTGAAAATCCACCATCAGCACCTCTCATCATCACTATCACATTCTCTCTCTATATAAGGGTTGAGTTGAGGTCATAGTTCTTGAAAGTAATGGAGTTGTGGAAAGCTTTTACAATTTAGAATTTGCTGAAAACATATACTCCGTACTGATTTGAAAACGTATTCCTTTTTTTTGCCAATTTATCAGCTGCCTAACTGACATATAGTGCGGACAAATTGACGTGATATATACCTTTTTCTCGAACTGTATTGCTTATTGTCATGTTGATCTTTTTCCCTTTCATCATCACTATCACCTTCTTTCTATTCACAAAAACAGACGACCTTTTTGACATCCATGCATAGACAACCTTTTTTTCCTCTCAGTTGCATTGGCCTAAATGACAAACCAATCTCAGAGCAGCCCTTTATTTCCTTGCGTAGAATTTTTAAAATGCTAAATGTGTGACAGATGCAAAGGAAAAAAAAAAACTCGGACAAAAAGCTAAATGTGCGACAGAGAAAAACTCGGGCAACATATGGTTGTTTTGGAATAAAAATATTGCTTCTCCTCAAGTAGTATCAATGTCTAGTCAGATGATCACAGTCAGTATTGGAGCTGTGCTGGTATCTGGGTTTCATGCACATGTTGGAGTTACTCAGAGGAGATTTATATGGTCAGAAATGGAACTTATTAGTGATCCAAATAAGCCTTAGATTGTCCTTGGTGACTTCAATGCAGTGATTTTTCCAGATGAAAAGGTTGGTGGTATAAATCCTAATAAAAATGCAATGTTGGACTTCATCAATTGCTTAAATAATTGTGAGCTAATTCAAGCTCCCAAAACTGGTTTACAATATTCATGGTCTAATTGTCAACATGGAAGGAATATAATTCTCTGCAATTTGGATAGAGGTGTATTTAATCAAAAATGGCTTCAAAGTTATAGTGATTGGGGTTATAAAGTGGGTCTGAGAATAGTTTTTGATCATGCTCCACTATTAGGAGGATGTGCAAGTATTCCCAAGCCAAAAAATGCACCAAAAAAGTTTCAAAAAATGTGGATTGATCATCCTAACTTTCTTCAAGTGGTTTGAGATCTGGTTGGAGAATATTTCTGGTGATCCTTCATTTATCTTCTTACAAAAGTTAAAAAAGCTCAAAAAAGTGTTAAATGATTGGAACTGGAATGTCTTTGGGAATGTTCAAGTGAAGATTAAGGAAGCTGAAGCAAAAGTGAAAGAAGCAATGATATTATTAGATGCTAATCCTTTTGATAATAATGCTCTAAATTCTCTAGTGGAAGCTCAAAATGACTACTCAAGTAGAGAAGTTCAACAGAGTACTTTATTGAAACAAAAATCTAGAACTAAGTGGGTTCAAGAAGGTGCTGCAAATACTAGTTTCTTCCATGCCAATCTAAAAATTAGACAAGCAAAAAATCAAATTAGTGAGATTAAAGATTCCAATGGTAACATTATCTCAGATCAAACTAAGATAGCCGAAGAATTGGTACATTTCTTTGAAAAGAAATTTGAATTTAAAGAAGTTAGCATTGATGATAGCTTACTAGATGTCATTCCTCAGGCAATTACTAATGAAGATCAAGACATGTTGGAAGCAACTCCTTCTGCTGAAGAAATTAAAAACACAATCTTTGATATGGATCCAGAAAGTTCTCCTGGTCCTGATAGATTCTCTGGAATTTTTTACAGAAGTTGTTGGCATATCATCCAAGAGGATTTCATCAAATTCATTCAGTTATGCTGGAGCAGAAAATTCATTCCCAAAGGTTTAAATTCCATTTTTTTTTTGTTTTACTTCCAAAAGTTCAAGGAGCTAAAACAGCAAACCAGTTCAGGCCCATTGAATTAAACAATGTAAGTTTTAAAATCTTCACTAAGATTATTACTACAAGATTAAGTAGTGTCATGGGAAAACTTATAATTAACCAAAGGATATTTTAGTATTTTTATACCGAAAAATCATCCCTTAACAGATACTACTGGTTGGGGGAAGTAATCTATATCCCCAATTAAGTTTTATATCCCAATCGCGCGTTCATAAAAAGGGACGGAAGGAGTATAGATCGATAAAGTTTCCCACAACCGCAAAACCCAAGAAATTATTTTGTTTGACGTATCTAGGCGTTCTTAGATCACTCATCTCAACGCCTGGGCACTTCTTTTCCAGACACATCGACTAAGTGTAGTAGTAGCTAGCTAGTGTGGTTTTACTGCAACACTGCCCAAATTTGAACCCGATACAAAAGAAATATCTATTCTATCTATTCTATTCTATAAAGCCAACTCCCCTTACTGTAGGGGAGTGAAGCTGCAAAAATCGATTTCCAATTTTGCCCTTGCTCCATTTTTATTTAAAGAACACCAGCTAAATATATGTGGGGTATTAGTGTAATTTGAGTGTCTCAAAGACTAATTTTCAGTTACTGAATCTGGGACATTCGAATTTGTTATTCTAATAAGTAGTATTATACATCACTTGATGAAATCAGATCCTTGAATTTTTCAACTAATTAGATTTAAGAACAATCAAAATATAAAGTCCTAGATTAATCAGATAATGGGTAGCTAATACAACAACAAAAAAAAAAATGAATCTATGGTTCTGTTTTCATAAAGTGATGCCTTAACAAAGATAAAGATGGGAAGGAGATGAAACGATATCATATGGATTTAAGGAGAAAAAAAAATCATATCCAAAGCAGAGGGAGGATGAAAAAAAAGAGAGGGAGAAGGTGGTGGAGGCGTGTAAGTATGTAACAGAGGGAGAAGAAAGAGGAGTAGCGCTGCTAAAATTGGGTTTATTGTTAACAGAGGGAGAAGAAGTAAAATCCACCGCTAAAATTGGTTCGGATAAGTTATAGCACGTGCGGTGCGTACTTGTAATATTATAATGTAAGTTCCTACTACTGATTGACGTTACCACCCATAGCATAGCTAGACTAACGCTAGGATGAGTGCAGTGCAGTGCAGTGTATGGCCAAGCTCTCTTAATATCCAACAGGCTATTAATAATGTTCTTGAACAAAAACAAACCCATCTACTGCCTATTAAAAAATAGCCAGAAAATATTGTAAGTCTCTCTGATTTGATAAGAATAAAAAATGTGTGCTATCTTTTTCTTACCGGGGGTGTCCACGGCCACAGTACGGAATTCTTACCACTAAACGGCGATGACATTTTAGATCAAATATATTTGTGATGGAAATTTACACGGGGTTTGTAGATACCTAGAAAATGCCAAGGAGAAATGACTAGGGGTGAGCATGGGTAGAGGTATGGGACGGGATTGTACCTAAATCGCATCAATCCAATTCACTACGGATTTTAAATTTGGCATCCACATCCAATCCAACATCCAATGGATGCACGGATGAACGGATTGGGTGCGGATAATCCAATAAATTTGTGTTAGTTAAAATTTATAATGAAAAAATAAAACCAGTATAGATGACTTCTTATAGAACATACACACTTTATATATGTATATAGATAGTAGTGCCATGGACAACACTCCAAGTAAATACCTTAAAAATTCCAAAACTATCTATATATTTTCTAGAAACTATATAAATGTCCTTAATCTAACGGATATGGATGTCCAACGGATTTTCAAGGTTGCTGGGATTTGAGCCCGGGTCTCCATGGTGTCGAGTACGGGTGTCCACGGCCACATTATGAATTCTTACCACTAAACGGCGATGAGATTTTAGATCAAATATATTTGTGATGGAAAATTTACATGGGGTTTGTAGATACCTAGAAATTGCCAAGGGAGAAATGACCATGGATTTAAACCCAAATGTGATAATAATAATAATAGGGCTTAAGGAAAGGTTTAAGAGATAATATGGGCTCAAAGGAGAGGAGTCCTAATGACCCATTAAGGGAAGTCAAGATAATAAGTCCAAGAGGAAAGACTAAAGAGTCAAACTTGGAAAGGAAGAAAGGATGGGTATTAGATAAGGCCAAGGAGAGGGATGACTATAAAAAGGGGGTTCATCTCCATAAACAAGGCCGGAGCTAACTTCTTGTGGTTAACCATGTGCTACTTTCTAGAGCAGGCTTCCAACTCTACTATGATATTTGTACCCATTACATTTTGGCGACCACAGTGGGAGCCTACTCATAGGATTAGGACAGCGGTTCAGCCACTCAAAGCTCACAACTATACAACCGCGGCTTCATCCGACAATCCAGCGTCGACAAATAACTCTTCCTCTTCGTACAAGCGGCATTGTTGGACCATCCAATGTCATTTTTAACGCCCAGCGTCTTTAATCAGTACAAGCGGCACCATTAACTGCCTGTAAAAGGCGCTTTCATCTTTATTATATTCGGTTCTAGCGCCTTCGTCCTCTCCGAACATATAAGAAAAACTCAAGAATAGCAGCGCCTCAATAACCCATTTCTCTTTCGCCTCTATCTTCTTCCAAAGAGCGCCTCAAGTAACTCATTTTCTTGGTAGAATTGATCTCTCTTTCTTACCTCTCAAAGAATAAGAACAACTCCCACCACGACGGATTCCTGTGAAATATCAACCGCTACTATCGAACTCGGCGGCCACCACATGACAATCTCCGTTGAATCGCGATGAAGAATTAATAAAGTCGCCATCAACACATTGAATCTCGACAATTGATGTCGTCAAGGATGAATCAAAGATAAGTTCAATTGTTCCTTGCTGTTTAAATCGATCAATTCTCTTATGTGCCTCATAATTGAAAAACCCAACAAAAAGGAAATCTCGTTTTCGATAACCTAATGACTTCAATTTAATCCCGATGTAGTTACTAGGATCTTGATTCGTAACTTTTTTTTTTTATCCTAATTGAAAAATCAGTTTATTAGTAAGCCTTTATAACCATTACTCGTAAATCTGATTTTGTTCTTGATAAATTGCTCCTAGTTCAGTCAAAGTCTATTTTAACTGTTTAATGCACTATTAGTGATGCAATATGATTTCAGTCTCTAACTTATCATGTCTAATCGAGAGTATCTCTCTTAATTTCTTGGTCAATTTCTCAGATTTCAACGATGAAGGGGTTTTGATTCATATTACAGAGGACTAATGATGTAGATTAAGAGGCTCTGCAACCCCTCCATTGGATCAGAAGATTTGGGTTTAGTATTCAACCATACACTCCGTAGAAAATGGGAGTCCTAAACGAATGAATTAAGCCTGCACCAGGAAGACCATTGCCTGCACTTCAACTGTTTGTAAAAACTCCACAGAGAGGAGAATGGGCTGCTAGGGTCTTAGATAATGCCATAAAGGATTTAGCTGTAAATGTTAGCCTCGAATCTAATCATGCTGCATTGGTTAAGGATATTATTTCGACCCCTATATTGGTTTTTGAAATTTTGACTCTAGCTTAAGCCAAGGGAAGCCTGGGTATAGATCCACCCCTATATTTCGCTTAGCTATAGCTTAAATATAATGAAAAATTAATACTATAACGCATCACATGGCTTCAACGTGGCGTATTCGCTTGGCTTAGCTAGTGAGCGGAACAACCATGTTCCTCGTTTGAAAGATGCTTTACTGGAACTTAGTTTTCGTTTTCTTTGTCAACACCGAAACTAAGTTTTCGTATTCAGTATTCGGTTTTCACTTTTCAACCTACCTTTACTCATATTTTTTTTTTCTTTTAACTATTTTTATTTACTAAAATACGCTTTATTTCTGTTATAATTTTTTTTTCTTCTTAATTATCTTTTAATCCATAAAAAACATTTATCTACATCAGAAAAATAAAATTTGATAAGAAAAGAAAAGTTGGACGGAAACACAGTTTTCATATTGCATTGTTTGGACAAAAACTGAGTTTTCGTCTCAATAAACAAAGCCAAGTCCATTTCCTACGGTGAGGTGCAAATGTAACTCTAATTTTTTTTTTTTTTTGATTGGTAAAGAAAAGATATATTGATCAAAAAATAGAGGGCATATAAAAGAGGTATGCCACCCTAGCCAAAAACAGGAAGGAAAGAAAAAAGAAAAAAAGAAAAAGGTGCTCAAAACAAGAGACGACTTTATTGAAGTTATAGACGACTGCTCCTAAGAGATTATAGAGGTCCTGCATTTATGCATTAATTTGGTTTGTATACAAGGAGATAAACTCTGGAGTACTATTAGGAAGAATTTCTTTAACGGGGACACTTTAATAAGCAACATACAAGGGAGAACTCCATATTTGGCGCTTCATATTGCAAGCAACAATGCCTCCCTTAAAAAAAAACAAAAAAAAAATGTGGGAAAATATTTATAGCCCATTTTCTTTTTTTCAAAATGCCATGGTAGCTTCGACGGAGTTGGTGTTTGGCAGATTGAAGAGTTTCCCCAAAGGGACCTCATGCGGAAGAGACGGATTTCGTGCGCAACACCTCCTCGATGCTCTTAGTGGAGACAGCTCTTTGTCTTATCGGATGAACTAATCGCATCTATTACGGATGTGGTTAACTTGTGGTTAGTGTGCTCTTGCCCATCGGTTTTGGGGGCTTTTGTGGCAGTGCTCACCTCTCACCCCACTTACCAAACTGTGGTGGTGGTTTGCGGCCCATTTGCAGTGGGCACTATTTGGAGAAGGCTTGTTTCCAAGTCGCTGCTTCCTTCGTTGGCCAAGAGATGAGCTCTTACCAGGTGATTTCCGATTCGGAGTTGGTGCTAAATGTGGTGGAGAAGCAATCTTACATCTGGTAAATCGTGTGTTGGAAGCTAAGGGGATCGGGATAACCTTTTCCATGCTGTTGGTGGACTTTTCTAATGCATTCAATCTCATCGATAGAACTACAATGATTGCCGAGGTACGTAATTTGTGTCCCTCTATATCCCGTTGGGTTGAATTTTGCTATGCTTCGCCGGCACGCCTATATTACATGGATAATGTTCTCTCTTTCTCTCAAGGAGTACAACAAGGTGATCCATGGGTCCGCTTTTATTTGCTCTCGCACTCCACCCTTTAATCTTGAGTATTGCCAAACGATGCGAGCTAGAACCGCAAGGCCTGGTATCTTGATGACGATGCGGTGATTGGAGATACTTTGATGGTTGCCAAAGCTCTCCAGATCATACAGGATGAAGGTGCTGCTAGGGGCTTTTTTTGAACATCGGAAAAATTGAATTGTTTTGGCCTTCTATTGATCCACAGAGCATCCGGTAGGTGTTTTCATGACATTAGTAGGCGGAGAAAGGGGTTAAGCTGCTTGGAGCTCTGGCCGAGTCTTGATGCCCAATTTATCGGATATGGTTGTGAAAAGAGTGCATAAAAACCGTGGAACTTATTGACAGGTGGAGAAACTTGAAGATCCACAAGTGGAACTTCTTTTTTTATTAGGAATTGTGTTTGGTGTTTCACGCCTATACTTTGCTCTTGAACCACCGTCTTAGGACTACATGTTTGAGGCTCAGATTTGTTTGACTCCGTATCGTACAAGTTTTCGGCATGTGATCACAAGGCGATGGGCCTGGTTTTGGGCCCCTGTGCAGGTTTTCCACTTTGCCACTTAGATACAGGGGTCAAGGGTTTTATGATACGAAGACACCGTGCATTATTGCTATTTGGCGTCTTGTTTGAGGCAGTTGAACTCAGTCTGTTATCTTGAGACACCTGGCTGGTATCAGTGGTTTCAGCACCAACCTCGTGCGAGCTCACGGCTTCCTTCAACTCTGTGTGTAGTCCTTGTTTTCTCCTATATGTATCGATAGCTCTCGCCACCCATTCAATGAAAACCACAGCGAGGTTGTTTACTTCGATGCAGTAAAGAAGACTTGACTACCAATTTTAAGTTGTCCGGAACAGGATTCAATGCTTTAGTGAGTAATCAGATGAAGCACGCTTTGGATTTTTACTAGCCATCCCTATTGGTGGTTTAAATCAGCAAATTGGCATAAACGATTCAGTGCGGTGTTATGTTATAGACTTGGGATTCCTCTCTTTGAGTTGGACAACGTGTGCCCCTTTTGCAAGAGAAATGGACGTCTTTGGTGATCACGCCGTGCATTGTGCAAATGAGGTAGGTCCAAAATTTAGACATGATCTAGTGCGTGATACAATTTGGACATATGCTATCGTGCTTGGAGTTCCGGCACGCAAGGAGGTGGACTTGGGGCTCCTTGCTAATAATGGCACTTCTTTGAGACCAGACATTCCAGTTCACAATTGGGATAATGGCCGTGATGTTTGTTTGGATGTGACGATTGTCTCGCCATTTGCAGGAGGCCGTACTTCGAATGGGGCAAGCCTCAAGGATGCTGTCATTCGTAAGAACTCCAAGTATTTGGAGAAATGCAATTCACAAGGCTATGGGTTTGAGACTTTGGCTTTTACTACTCTCGGTGAGCTTGGGTGTGAAACGATTAATTTCATTAAACGTCTTCGCAACTATATGGCCAGTTATGATGCTAATGTGCGTATTGGGGATTTTCTTTTCCATAGGCTAAGTGTGGTAGTACAAAAAGGGGTTGGAGCCCAGCTTGTTGCTAGGCTCCCGACGAGTTTTTTTGTCAGATGAGTTTTCTTTTGATCAATAAAATAAATATTTTTTAAAAAAAAAAAAAAAAAAAAAAAAAAAAAAAAAATATGAAAAACCCATTATTGAGATATTATATATTTAGAAGTCCATAATTAGTTATAGTATTACTAAAATTACATAAACAACCTTTATTTAAATTAGGAAATTTTAAATTAGAAAAAACAGTTCTGGATTTTTTGTTCAAAAAATAGTATTTAAAGCTTTGAAAAGTCAAAATATCCAAAATTAAGAATAATCCCTAAATTAACTTTTGTTCTACTCCCTCCGTACCACATATTAAAGTCAAAATATCCAAAATTAAGCTTTGGTTTCATATTTTTTCATACCTTTTCTTATTTTACCCTTTGTCCTATTGCTACTACGATTTCCCGTACACAATAAATGAGGGTATTTAGAAGAAAAATCATCTTGAAAATAGGGCTCCGCCTATTTAGTGGGACATATAAAAATCAATATTCCGCCTATATAATAGGTACGGAGGGAGTATAAATTAAGAAAATCTTATTCTTTACTAAAAATGTGGAATATTCTCTATAAATCTATCTAATCTAATTAATACGATAATAATACTCGGTCCCAAAAAAATCTAATTTCCTATTTTTTAGCTTTTTTTTCTAAGGTAAAAATAATATTAAAAAACAAAAAAAAAAACGGTTATTATCAAAACTTACAAAATAATTAACCATTATTTCAGAAAATTAGAAGGAATCCTAGCGAAAAACTGGGCTCCAACTCCTTTCTGAATAACAATCCTTAATCCGTGGAAAAAGTAATTAACTTTCTTCGTAGTAACATCAAACCTAGACAGATGGTTATGCAACCTTTTCAATAAAACCACCAGATCATCCCCAAAATCACCGAGTGTCGTAAAAGCCAGTGCGCCAAAACCATAACCTTGATCTAAACATTTGTCAAGATATTTTTTATTTTTACGAGTAATAGCATTGCCCAAAGCAACCCCCGGATGAAAACTACTAGCCCAATTGCCAGTGAAAGGCGACGAGACTCCAGTGACATCAAAACATACATCACGACCATTGTCCTAGTTGAGAACCATAATGTCAGCCGGACGCAACCCATTCCCCTCATTGGACAAGAACCCTAAACTACTTTAATTTATATTATGCTAAAAATTTATTACACATCTATTACTATGAAAAGAATCATTTCAGAAAACTAGAAGGAATCCTAGCAACAAGCTAGGATCCAACTCCCTCCTGAATAACAATCCCTAATCTGTGGAAAAAGTAATTACATTTCTTAGTCGTAACATCAAACCTAGATAAATAGTTATGTAGCCTCTTCAGTAAATCCACCAAATCCTCTCCCAAATCAGAAAACATGAATATATTTTCTCTATTTTAGTTGTGAAAACACGAATTATCAATCGACAATAAACCGGAAAGTTGTTCAAAATTGCAATTATTAAATTAATTTCACTTTTCTTTGCGATGTTTTGAAAAATTTGCAATTATCACTACCGGTTCATTGAAAACCTTAATTTTCACACTTATCTTAAAAAAATCTTAAAAAACAAAAAAGTCTGTTTTGTTTTCTGCACAAAATTTGACTCGTCCGGAGAAGGTAACTCCGAGAGTGTGTGGTGGTCAATTGCCCACCTTTGCATGGGAGTATTGCAAGCGAATTTAAAAATTCCCCAACAGAAAGCCCAAGCCCTACATAGATGGACCTCACCTGTTTACAAGGGTGAGTGGTTCTCACTTTGAAGTGTCGAAATCGAGAACTAGAAGTTGTTGCCATGCCATGGCCAATGGAGAAATTGTCTCCACTGCCAGTGAAGAGACTAAAATACCAGGAAGAAAGGAAAGCTGTTGATACTGGTGGAGTTAATTAGCTAGTCAGTGAATTGAGAAGGCAGAAAGTGGTGTTGTATTTTTGATGACTGATTTAACGGAAAGAGGCGCTGGTGTTGGTTGGATGATGTTTATGCGAACGGTGAGAAGATGGAGAAGAGAACTAGTTATGTTGGCTGGATTTGAGCCGTGCTACTGGTGCAGAAGGTCAGGTTCTGAGAGGACTTAGTGAAGTTCAAGACGTAAAGAAGTTAGTAGAAGCAAGTTTTCACAATGGCACGAGTTGAGTTGAGTCAATGGAGTTTTGGCTGATTTGGTTTCACCTGGTTTTAAAACCGAGCGAAATTGGTGGGGTGTTGGTCGAGTAAAATGACGACCTTCCTAGGCGCGGACCATTAAGTCCACCTCTCCTCCACCACGGGATCTTGATAGGTTTGAGGTTTTAAGGTGTTAGTGGGCCTACAAAATTTTGTTGGATGGTTGGATTTCATTGGTATACAATTGGACTATGAAATTTGGTCCATCATTATCTTTTCCCGTAAAATGAGTCTAGCTGCGGAGAGTTGTACACTTGTACGAGCAACCAGTAGTGACGGGATTTTCAAGGCAGTAGCCCAATGGTCACTTAATTTAGTGGGCTTTCAGTTCAGTCCAAGAAAACAGGAGTCCAATGATCATTCAGATGGCATTTGGCCCGTAATCCGCGGATTTAACCGGGACCAACCGTTCATTTGCGGATGGATGTCCGGACCGTTCGTTAATGGGTTGGATGCGGATGGAATTTTTGAAATCCAACGGATAACGGATCGGGCCCGGATGCAACTTTGAAAATCCATTGGACATCCATATCCGTTAAATTAAGGACATTTTTATAGTTCTAGAAAATACTATGGATCATTTAGGAATTTTTAAGATGTTTGCTTAGGGTGTTGTACATGTCATTTTTATATTTGTATACATATATATGATATGTAGGTTTTATAAGGAGTCATCTCTGTGTTAGCTTTATTTTCTTTACTATAAATTTTAACTAAAACAAATCCATTGGATTATTCGCATCCAATCCGTCCATCCGTGCATCCATTGGATGCAAATCCGTTGGATATGGATTGGATGCGGATGCCAAATTTGAAATCCGTAGTGCAATGGATTGGATGCGGATGAGGAAAAAAAGGTCCATCTGGCCCATGCTCACCCCTATCTGCAACACCAGACAAAGAAGGGTTTGCATTCTTTGGTTTTTCCATTTTATTTTGATTGGCTAGAGATTTATTTTTATTGATTTATGGCTTTTGAGAAAGCCATGCATTGCTAAACTTTATAACTAGGGTTTATGGTAGAAACTACTTAGAGCATAAGAACAATTTAATTTGAAATATTTAAGTTTTGGAGGCTATTATGAATTGAATATGATTAATTCTTCATATTATTTATCGATTTATCAAAATATGAGTTCCGGTTTTGAAGAACGTTTGTGCATACTTAGAACATGATATTTTGGTAGAATATCTTCCACACTTGGAACAGTGGAGATGAGTTGCTATTTATACGAGTGCTTTCAAAGGTTGTTACAACTTATTCAAATCACAGATTCTATAAAAATGCTAACGGAAGAACCGTATGGCAAGTCTGCTAGATATCAAAAAATACTCGGTCCTATGCTTTATCTTAGGCCTTGTAGCTGATTCTGTTGAGAGTCTTGAGCATATGAGGTGGCATACTTAACATTCCCCTCAAGTTGTCTTGGAGGTGGCGAAGGTGCAACTTGCTTACGATATCTTTGGAACCGTAATGAAGATAGCCCTTTTTTTTATGAGAAAATTGGTGTTTTTCTTCAAATTCATAGTGTGAGATAGTCAAAATACCTCTTCAAATGGTTGTGTGAGATAGTCGAAATAGTATTGAATTAGTAGTATTGATCTGTGTTGGTTAACAGATATAATTGGTAATGGTAATGATTTGTTTTGGTATTATTGTTGAAAGGTATTGAAATTTGCTTAGAACTGGTTTTTAAGAATGTTTTTAGTACCAGATCTAAAATGTTGATACATCAAACGAAAGATTCTGGCCAGTTGCCTTTCCGCTAGTAGAGACATTCAAACAAGCTTTCTTAGCAGCAAACGATGTTAATGGTGGTGGTGAATGGTTATGATCTGGTGATAGAAACTTGTGTTGTAGGTAAAATGGATGGATGATGTGAGTAAAGTAGGTGATGGAACTGGTGATATGGGTGAAAAACAAACGCCTAAATTTGTTAACATAGCGGAAGAGTGAGGGATCGAACCCTCCTGATACCAACTTAGAACATGATATTTTGGTAGAATATCTTCCACACTTGGAACACTGGAGATAAGTTACTATTTATACGAGTGCTTTCAAAGGTTGTTACAACTTATTCAAATCACAGATTCTATAAAAATGCTAACGGAAGAACCGTATGGCAAGTCTGCTAGATATCACAAAATACTCGGTCCTATGCTTTATCTTAGGCCTTGTAGCTGATTCTGTTGAGAGTCTTGAGCATATGAGGTGGCATACTTAACATGCATAACTATTAGGATAACAAATATATTTGTCTCATTGTCTGATATTCCATGCTTGGGTTAATTCTTTTGATTGTATGCTTAGAATAGCCAGATATTATTTGTGCACCTATATTCAATTTCGTATAATTTTATCATTAATACAATTTGACGGTGCATGCATGGATTTTGTATTTTGATGTGCCATGCTTAGGGTCTCCCAGTGATATATGCGAATCTAATACATATAATAGGTGATGTCGATAGAACAGACGATAGATAATTATTCATGAGTTATGCTTTATTTCAGTAATTGAATAGAAATAGTGGTGGACACAATAAACCCTGGTTACCAACTTTCCCATTGGTTTTACTTTAGAAGTTTAATTTTATTATCTCTTTTCCAATTCTAAAATCCAAAAGTACTGTTTCGTGTTAGTCAATTAGGAATACTGGTTATTGATATTTGCACCGCTCCTTATGTGTTCGACCTGTACTTGCCTCTGTCTACTAGTTAGACACCGTGCGATTGCGGTTATTATAATATAGGTATCTCCGGATCCTATCAATTATTAGATAATGTGCTAGACTAATAATAAAAGGTTTTTCTATGAGAGTTTTCGGAAATACTGGTTAACATTAATTGGGAATAGGAAAACCGAATTCAGGTACTTCAATCCATATCTTGAGAATATTTTCGGTTTTGGAATTTCCATGTTGTCTAAACAACCTTGGTCTATAAAAACTTAAGTTTGCATTTCTTGCAAACTATCCTAAGAGTCACGTGAACTTCATTTCTTGTTTTTTTTGGTGGAGCCGTCTATATGGAGAGGAAAGTACCTTAATTAGGTGAAATCTTTTACGACCGCTCGTTTAAATACTTCTGCGGGATCAAGAAGCTCTACGACTACCATTGGTGGGAAACTAGATAATTGCAGTGTTATTAGTTTTTGATTATTGATTTGATTGACTAACGGTTGTTGAAACTTTTATTGCACCTTGTTTGTTTATTCTTGAGAATCTTGTCTTCTGATATAAGATTCACTCAGACTAGCTAGATCAAAGTATTGATGGGATCTTTAAAACCATCTTCGGATCTAAAGACATCTTCTGATAATCCATTATTAACAGACTCCGTTCTGTGCGTGATTAGTCACAAAAGGATTCAAGTTTTGTTGTGCAGTTTATTGAAGATAATAAAAGATTTGAAGACGAAGAAGAATTTTTAATAGTTTTCGTATCTCGTGGATTTAGTGCAAAAACGTTGATCGGTTAGGATCCAACTAGAACCAGTTTATCTTTGATAGACTTGGTTGATTAGTTGCATGAGATCGGCATCGCTTTATAGTTTCTCTTTGAGATCTATATTGATTGAGTGCGAATCAATAACTTGATTATTTCGGTAATCAAAAATACGTTAGCATGTCAAGTTCATTGTCAAGTTTATATGTCAAAACTCTTTCTTTATTAGACTAATAAAGTCGGTTTCAGATCAATTAACTACTAATGAATTTCAATCACTTGAGTTCGCAAACGTAAATGCATAAAAAACACCACTGATGCCTAAAGTTTTATTCATGGTGATGCTAGATGTTTAAACTAACTGTATTAAGGGAGATTAATATATAACTTTCAACATGAGGTTTTTGGTACTATTTGCTTACAATGAAATTATATCTGCATTATTTTGTCATTCAAGTACTGAACTAAATTGTAAACCATATTATGTTTCATGTTATTATATTTGTGTCATGAAATAAAAGAATGGGTTGTATTTTCCTTGGAAGATTACTTGAATCTTACTACGTACTGGTTAGAATCACAACAATGAATTTACAGAATGAGAACAAACATAACCGCACCAAGCAAACATCATTTCACTGAACCTAATATGTCTTTCACATTGCACTTTCCATTAAGCATCACAACGTTGACCTTTAAGGAGAATCTACACCCATTACACAATATCTCTTCAAAAGTTATCTTTGAGTTTTGTCCACAAAATTATCCTAATACTTGTAACAAGTTAATCAAACTTAGACAAATATATACAAATATGATAATAATCCTTATTATGCATGTATTACAAAATATATTTTTCAGAAAATATCATGAAGAATTCGGCAAAGTATCCTTAAATCTTATTAATGTATCTAATATATACATTAACACTAACTTGATTATGAAAGAAAATTCTTATATGTTAAAACCCAAGAATTACCAATGCGATTTTTTCTTTGAGAAAATGTTAAATAATACTCCTGTCGTCCCAAATTAGTAGGTTAACAAGGGGTTTGCCAATATATTTATATTTGCATATGAACCCTCAATCTCCCAAATTATCTGTTTAATATACTAGTTTTTAATCATGGAATTTTAGGGGGAATTGTGTTGTATTTTTTTTTTTTGTATACTTTCGTTAAACAAACCTTATTTATGTTCTATTACACGCTTTTTTGCCTGTTATATTTTGAAAGGAAGGAACACATGAATGAAATGAGTAACTATAAAAGAATAAGCTTCTTCGATGTTGACATTACCAGATCATGACCATTACCATCACTCCCACGCCTAGATGCCCCGAAGAAAATACCAACAAGGACATAGTTTTACACAAGTAAGTTTCGCGACATTGAAGGTTTATAATATGATTCCAAGATCGAGATCACAGCCATCACTCCTACGTCTAGAACCACCGAAGCAAATACCCCTAAGAAACTAGGTTTCAGTCGTTTGTTGTCTTTAGAAAGAACATAGATAGCGGTGTCATAGGCATAAATTCCAGCAATACAACCCGTTGTGATGACAAAGATCTAGTCAACTACTTCTGCTATAGTAGCATCAATACGAGTACCTAAGGTTACACTAATTGGAATTCAAAAAAGGATGGGATAAGTAAGAAACGGATGCAAGGTATAGCATGTCTGGAAACAACTCGAACAGTCCACTTCCCATGGTGACGCCTGCAATCATCTTGGGCAGTGATACGTTCCACAAACTTGCCCATGCACCAACTTAATTATCTAAAAATTAAATAAAAAAACTAACACTTGTCCTCATCTCATTCAGACATTTAAACAACTAAGACTCAACATCATGAACTAAGAGAGTAGTTTAATGTAGTAGTAGCATATATACATGTTTTAATGCCTTCGAAACCAGAATAGACACAGAGTAGAAGCATGCGAACCATAGTAATTACTGAAGTAAACTTGAACGAAATTTTAGCCCCGATGAACATGTTAATTCCAAATATCATCCATTGAATGGTTTCCACAAGTGGAATTGTCCCCATTATAAACCTTCAAAATCACCAGAAGCGCATTCTATAAACCCGTAAACATCAAAAGTAAAGATTTCATTTGCGAATATAAAGGGTGGAATTAATATTCAGTGAAGAAAAATATCAAGCAGTTGATGTAAGTGAATCATTATATTACCCATTTCTTCCTTGTGATAAAACTCAGGATAGGAAGCAACTACAAGCTACAACATAAGAGTCTTAACAAGATCAGAGTCCATCAAAAGAGTTAGAGCATGATTTTTGAAGGAATTAGATTTTTTCTTTCACAGAATTAGTATCAAGAACCAAATTTCATTAAGAATCCATCATTAAGGGTGAGTAATATATAATTTTTAAGATAAGGTTTTTGGTTGTTATTTGCTGATAATGCAATGATTACTAAAATTTTATGATATTCAAGTAATGAACTAAACTGTAAACCAGATTATGATTCATGTTATTATGTTTGTGCCATGAAATGAAAGAATGGGTTGTATTTTTGTTGAACGATTACTTGAATCTTACTACGTATTGGTTAGAATCGAAACAAAGAATTTATCAGAATGAGAAGAAACATCACTGCACCAACAAAATTAACATCATTGCATTGACCCTACTATTTGTTTCATATTTCTCTTTCCCTTAAACATCACAATTCGGACCTTTAACGCGAATCTACACATATTAGATAATATTTCTTCACAAGTTATATTTGAGTTTTGTCCACAAAATCGTCCTAATTGTAACAAGTTAACAAACTTAGACAAGTATCTACTAAATGAAAACAATATGATAATAATTCGTGTTATGCATGTATTACAAAATATATTTTCATAAAATATAATGAAAAACTCGGCAAAATATCTTTAATATTTTATTAATGTATCTAATATATGCATTAACACTTACTTGATTATGAAAAAAATTTCTAATATGTTAAATACGCAATAATTACCTACGTGGTCCCTTCTTTGAGAAAATGTGAAATAATGCTCCCGTCGTCCCAAATTACTCGCTTAATTAGGGATTTGCAAATATATTGATATTTTGTATTTTATATTTCATAAAATATAATGAAAAACTTTATTTATGCAATTAAAGTGCAACCGATGGAGTATATATAATGTGGAAATTTTATTATATGGCATTTTCGACTCCTAGTATACGACGATACTCAATAAAAGCGGTGGTGGTACTCAAGACAAAAAGTTATAGATACCGCACTTGTGTATTTTTGTTATCATCCTATTCTTATCTTGTTTTAGTTAGACCAATTAACTTATTTTATTTATTTAGGTATCATAGAATCACATCAGCTTGCACTTTTGAAAATAGGAATTAAGATAACAATTTATATTTTTATATAGTTAATTTATCTTCGGTGATCTTAAAAATGATAAATTATAATATCGTTATAGTATTGAAGTGAGAGTTGAGGAAACCTCGAGGATCAAACTTTTAGATACTGAAATGAACTTGGAAGTTAGGTAAAATCGTTTTAAGCAAGTTCTTTCTATAGTTTAACCACAATTCACTTTATCTCGAACTTTGTAAACAACCTCAGTTGGATGTTCTGTCTTTGGTTAGGGTTCACAGAGGAGATGATTGGTTGCGCCATGAAATTGAAGACTAAATTTGAATGGAAGAGCAGAGAGTGGAAAAAGAAAAAAGAAAAATGTTTGAAAAGCAGAAAAATATGTAAATGGGTTCTAAGATGAGATGATTCCTCTATATATACACAAATGCTTTTGCGCTTTGGATTTTTCTCATCACCGACCCAATAAAAAAGATAGTTACTGTCTTCTACAAATAAAAATCACGATAATTAATAATAAACAATAACTTAATCAATCAATAACTCACACCTCTTCTACACTTCTTATAATCTCGTTTTGAATTATTGTATTAACACCTCTAAAAACTCTTATACTTTTGAATTTTCCATATGAGTTATGGTTTTTACATCGTTGAGTTCTAACTAAAATAACGTGGTGCATAAAATCAAAGATATGTTAACATAAAGATCGTGCATAAGGATCTTCAAAACAAGCGGAGTGCAAGATTTATTATTTCGTAGATGTATGCATTTGCATGAACCTTTTTTTACACGAGATCCAATCGATGGTGTACAACAACAAGACAAGACAACATGGAAAAACATTTTTCAAAAATTTCAAGAATAAACAATGAACCTCAATAATCGTGATGCAAATAGGTCGAATGTTCGCTTCGTTCAAATCAACCACCAAGTAACCTTGTATGTTGTTGTGGTAATGCAAGTTATAATCGAAGTCGAAAGAGTGAAAACGATGTTGATGTGGTACAATTATACTGATTCCAAATCTTAAATTTTATTTATAATCTTTGATGAATTTTTTCCTTAAAACATAGGATCGAAGGTATTAGGCGGATTGTCACCACAACACGGGAAAGAATAAACAATATAATAGTTGTTACCATATCTTAGAAGTGTTTCCCAATTATAATGCACTCTTGTTCGATGTTTTTCGCCTCACAAAGAATAAACTTTGTTACTTCTAAAAGTCATTTTAAAATTGTATTTCCAAGCTAACCTCTAGAAACTTTTCAAGATGTATCCAAAGTTCTAAACACCATACAAACCTTGAGAGGATTTCCAATATGAAAGTTGTTATAATCTACTCTTGTTCGATGTTTTCCGCTTCATAAAGAATAAACCTTTCTACTTCTAAAAGTTATTTTGAAATTATACCGCTAAACCAACTTTTAGAAGTCGAACTTTTCGAGATGTATCAAAAATTCCAAAAACCCTATAAACCTAGAGTGGATTTCCAAAACGAAAACTGTACTTACAGTATATTTAAAGTGTTGTCCAAACATAATCTATTCTTTTTCGATTCGCTTCACAAAGAATAAAAATTTTCTATTCTTTTTCGATTCGCTTCACAAAGAATAAACATTTTTGCGTCTAAAAATCATTTTAAGAGTTGTATCACCAAACTAACTTCTAGAAACCGAAAAACAGCTTTTCGAGATTTATTTAAAGTTCCAAACACCCTGCAAACCTACATGCAAGGTGTTACAATATCTTGAAAATATCTCCAAATAATCGCTTCGCAAAGAATAACCTTTTAGCTTTTAAAAGCCATTTTAACTTTATATCGCCAAACTAATTTCTAGAATTCGAACAACTTTTCGAAACGTATCCAAAGTTCCAAACGCAGTAGATTTCCAATATGAAATTTTTCACAAATAATAAAGGGTACCCAATAATAAAAGTGTTTTACTTTTAAAAGTCATTTTAAAATTGTATCATAAAACTAACTCCATTTTGCTGTCATCTTTCTTCCATTTCTTCCCTCCCGACCTGCAGAACTCTTCTTCTACAAAATGATAAATCAATGAGCTATTTGAGTCGATTTTTCACTTCTACACCATGAATAAAAGCTAAAATCAAAGACTAGCTAGTGCCACTAAATAGTTCGATAACAATTGAGTATTTCTATATGGACTTATTTTTAGGTATGCATTTCTATGTTTTGTTTTATTAGACGATTGATTGAGTTATTGATTCTGATCACTGTGTAATTTAAGCTTGTTTCTTTTGCCTTGAAAAGTTTTATCAGTGAAAGGAGCTAAAACAAAGACTAGCACCAATAAATCTGGTAAGAAGTGATTATTTGATTTCTTTTCTTTTCTAGATTTTTGTGTCAAAACTTGTTTTAGGTACTTTTATGTTTTGATTAGAAAAGATTGGTTGATTTTTGGTTCTAATTTTGTGATTTCTAGGTTTTATGGTGTGGGGAAATGCATAAGCGAAGGATAAAGCTAATCTTGGCTCTAGGGAAATCAGTCTCTGATGTAAGTTATACTCATAAATTTCCATTTTATGTGACTTGTGCTTGAATGCGTATTTTAAGCTAATCCTACTTAATTTTATGCTCATTTTGGTTTGTTCAATTGTTAGTTGACTGTGTATTTTCATCTCTACTTTGTGTTAGGACAATACTCCTTATTTAGCCAAAGCTAAAAAGAGTATGATTAAGTCATCTGAATGTTGTGATTCTTGCCCTTAGTGAAGCTAAACTTGACGAGATCATTGAAGATGGTTCCGTTGGGTTTTACCTAGTGCTAGTCAAATTCATATACAAAGGCTTGAGATTATTCGGATAATGTCAGGATCAAGAGAACTTGACATGGTTTTCAAAGGTAATATTACTGAATTGTGACTATAGAATGTTTTGTTTCGGTAATTGTTAAAGTTGCATGATCAAGCATGTAACAGGAGAAACTGAAATCCGTTTGTCAATAGAAACCTCTCTTTGTTATATATGGATTTAACACAATTATCCTGATCAATAGAACCTCTTTGTCTATTGACTTTCTCCATATTTTCCACTGCAATACGTTATCATGCACGACTTTACCAACTGGTGCAATTTTTTTTTTCTTCGTTCAAGATTGGTTATGGATTATTCCTTGAAGATAAGCATGGTTATGATCCTATTTGTTTATCATCATGGATGCGTTACCAGGTATTTCTTTTGAACAAAGAAATTTCTTTTTCGTAGTATATATTAGGGTTCCACAAACGTATAATTATAAAAAATAGATATTTAACCGTTAGATGTTCATACAATTTGAATATGCTCAACCCAAGCAATCATTACTTACTGTGTTAAAATTTCAATCCAATCGGAATATGATGCAATCTCCAAAACCTGCATTTAATAAAACTGTGTAGTTCAGAAAAACCCTAATTCTTAACAACATCGAAAAACCTAAGTTTTGAGAATTTCAACCGTTGGATTATGCTATATTTTTGGTATTTTTTGTATATTGTTCATAGCAAGATACTCTAAAAATTTCATAAAGATTCAGCCATGGAAATACTCAAAAGTGTGTGATATTTCCAACTGTGTCCACTGAAACGCTAATTAGAACAGTCATACGGCGTCATGGATAACTTTTTATATAGACGTTGTATTTAGTTGAAATTTTATTATGTTTGTCGAAACAATTTTATGAAGTTACTTTAAAAATTTCATAATCATCGCAGATGTTTACAATTATTTTCTGATCACTAAAGGTAGATGATGAAATTTCCAATTTTAGGGTTAACAATATGTTTTGGGCTCATATGCTATTAGTTTCAAGGTTATTATCAATGGGCCTGAGCACTTCATATATAATGGAACATATATAGTCAACCTAATGGACCGGGCATTGACCAATCCATTGACTGGATTCTGATTAAACCAACTCGAATAAAATTTGACCTTTTGGACTTCGAAGTACTTGAGCGCCATTAAAGAGCCTCTGATACAGAAGTCAATAGTGTCTACAAGGTATTTACTTCCATCATGAAAACCTTCAACCAATGACGATGCATTGTTCAAAATATGAAGGCATAACTTCTACGTTTTAAGGCGACATATTGATTTCAGACGATGGAATGCTTTGAAGGAAGTTTTTGAAACATTCATGAAATTTTCCACCCCAGAAATTTGAATGTTCATTGGAATTTAAAACACTTGTAATATTGGCTCAAGTAGTAACAATACTAAGTAAATGTATTTACTGAGCATGAGACAGAGACGTAATTCTGACTCATTGGAAAGAGAGTTAGACGCTTGGTATAAACATTTACTGAGTATGATACAAGTGATGGAATGCAGGTATCATATTGTAGCAGCCAACTACAAGATATATAAAGAGTTTAAATGACAACAAACTCACTATATGTTAAAAGAAGGTCATACCCCCGCTTGTCAACTTCAGTGGCAATAAGAAATTTGCCCAATTAATACACTTACACTTTGATAAGTTTTTATTAATTATCTTTATTCAACTGAATTTTGTATGATTTAATCCTGGACTATTAGTTGTATGGTAGTTTAGTAAACATTTTTTTTTAAGTTAAAATAAAGAACTTTTTTATGTGAAGAACTAAATTCATAATTTGTACTTATGAAATGAAAAGTATATCATTTCCATGAGACTGAAATACTCTAAAGCACTTGAGACATACTCATAAGTACTTGAGTTAAAACGATCATTCGTACATTATGATGAAAAGTATATCATCCTCATGAATTGTAACACTATAAAGTATATGAGATAAATTTTATTTTGTTACGTAATAAGGCCACACCATTTCTTTTGTTACGTAATAAGGCCACACCACTTATTACACGAAATTCTTAAGGAAATATATTAAACTGCTTGTTGAATTGTTTCCTTATGTAATACCATGCGATGATTGGATCATTACAGATAATAGCCGAACGAAAAAATGCTCAATCTTTGTTGCCTAATTAGTGTAAAGATTAAAAGTTACATGAGCTCTATAAGAACCAAGAGCCAGTCACTTGTTAAGTTTCTACGAAGTCTGTGCAAACGGTTAATGAACGAAAAATAACCGTGAAAATGGGAATGCATCTACAAATTACCTCCAATGAATGTGAAAGGAATCACATTTTAGAGAAAATAATGAGTCAATTAGTCTAGTGAACTGTAAAT
The DNA here is from genome assembly GCA_023531295.1 of Papaver armeniacum. Taxonomy (NCBI): domain Eukaryota; kingdom Viridiplantae; phylum Streptophyta; class Magnoliopsida; order Ranunculales; family Papaveraceae; genus Papaver; species Papaver armeniacum. The sequence goes on from JAJJWW010015179.1 coordinate 97,837, forward strand.
CATTAATACTTGGATAACTGACAATGTAATATTGGGAATTGACTCACTCAGGTTTTCACATAACCATAAAGACACTTTGGTTGTGATATGATGTTTTGTTTTGAAAGAACTCAAATGGACATCCTTTTATTTGAGTTAACAAGAAAATGGGAATCACAAAGATTGAAAGAATGCAAAGTGACGGCATCTCTCACAATCAACTCTTTCTAAAGTACCAGAAACACCATCTCCCCTCCCATTATGCTTTTAAAGTAATAAAGCATGTAACTTATTTTACAAAGTCATTCCTTAGTAAAAAGGATTGAGACCATCTTAAAATGCAAATGGTAAACAACCCATTTTTTCAAAAGAAACAAGATTATATTTGTGGACATATTCATGCAGAATGCGGTCCATTCAAGTGATTTATGGCTCTGGTGGATACTTCAAAGTTTTGAATTAATTATTATTCACAAGAAATTATGCGTTTTTGAAACAATTCTAGCACATATTATACAATTTAAGGTCTCACCAACCTTGTTATATATTGCTAGATATTTTACATCAAAAGGACTTGATGAATATTGCATGTTTAATAAGATCAATATAGAGCATCTTATACCCAATGGTATCGCAGAGGCTACCATCACAGGTTACAGATGGTGTCTAAGGAATAGGTTATGCGTACTAACCTACCTTTTATTTCTTTGGGGATATGCAATATTGCGCGCATCTTTACTTAATTCGTTTTTAGACCCCAATATTAGTCAACCTTTTTGGCGTACCAGTTGGTAAATGGATTTAAGACTGACATTCCTGTTCTTACGTATTTTTGGTTGCACTATACATGTGCCATTACGATTCCACATCATACTATGATGGGTTTTCAAAATGGTTAAGTAGTTATGTTGGAAATGAGTTCCCAACAATTATGCGCATTTTTAAAACTTTTGGAAGGAGATCTCTTACCGCTAGATTTGCGGGTTGTCATTTTAATGAGACAGTTTTCCTGTCATCAGGGGGAGATCAAAAAACGTATTTTCTAAGGGAACGACAGGAATTGTCGTGGTGTGTTCCCACTGTGTCTCATATTGATTCTTGTACTCCACAAATGTAAATGTGAAGTGACAAAGAATAATTGATTTTCAGAATGTACACTGATGTCGCTAAAGTGACAAGATCACACATACCAGCTGCAAATATTCCTACAAGGTTAGAAATCCTCAGTATGGGGTACACCATAGACTAAGGTATTGCAACTACACTTGGTGGAAGTGTACTTGAGGTCATGGCTCCATAAAGGAAGATGGAGAGACCACAAGGTTCGATCAATACTCACCTAGAAAGGAAGTAGATGAGTAAGGCACAACATAATTTGTATCATTAATGAAATCATCTCATTTGATTGTCTCTGACTATGTCCATGAATCAATACTGGAGGATGCTCCGAATTTTTAAATGATTTTAGAGAACAATGAAATCCTGACGGATTATGAGAATGCACATGAGTCAATGGAAGGATTATGCGTGCACATTGATGATATAATCCATCAATAGTTGCTCCAAAAGTAGAGCACAATGAGATCGAACCAGGCTTTATTTTGATTAATTTCAAAGAAATAGCATATTTGGCCTAGGCAATCCAGGTAGAACTTAGTTCTTTGACAAATATACGGGTGTTTGGTGTGGTAGTGCTAACCAATCTAGTATAAAGCCTGTGGGACATACATGATTAATTTGTCACAAAGCATAATGAGAAGAAAGCAGTCTTAAAGTATAAAGACTCGCCTTGTGGCGCGAGGTTTCTCACAAAGCCATATAATTGTTCTCTTGTAATGAACTTTATAGTGTTCCGTTACTTAGTAGCTTGGTAATTTCAAAAATACTTGAAATGCAGCATATGTATGTGGTTGTTACGTATCTTAAAAGAATCAAGAGATAGACGATATTTGCAAAAGTGCATGATGGAATTTTGAGTAAGAATCAAGAGATAGACGATAAACTGCACTATCTTTCTTGCTGTGTAAGCACCATTTTGAGTCTCTTTTTGGAAAGTGATTTCACATCGCGCTTTCCATATATGCCAAGTAACTATACTACAAAATTCAGGACAGTCTATTATCCCTCCGCATTTTTTTCTTCATGAAACCAATAATTTAACCATTCATGAAAGCAATTTCTGTCACAAAATTTATATCAAAGTTTAAGTGCATCCATACTTGAATTGCAAAATTGCACTTGAGAGAGAGATGAGATAGGGATTCCTCATTCTCATTACATAAATTGCATTTAGTATTAATGTTAGGAAGAATTGCAGCTACTATCATACCTGTAGATAAAATCTCCTGAGCTGCTTTCCAGATGTAAAGCTTTATAGATGGAGTTACTTTTAATCTCCATATTCTACCCCAATCACCACCAGTAGTATCACTACTTCTATTTATTTTATTATACAAGGATTTTACAATGAAATTACCTTTTTTTCTAAGTTCTAGTGGGAAACATCTCCCGAATCGATTCATGAGGTATAGGTATATTCGAAATTATATTAAGCGTGTTTTCATCAAAACATATTCGTAGCTTATGTTCATCCCAATTTTTATTTGCTGTGAGGAGATGACATACCTTTTTCAAATTCGTAGTACCTGTAGTTGGTTTTTGAAGTGGAACAATAATATCTGGAATCCATTGATCCTCCCAAATATTAATAAGTTTCCCATTTTCTATTTCACATCTATAGTTTTTCTTAACTTGTTCAACTCCAGTTAGAATCCCTTTCCATATCCAACTGTCCCCATCTTTTGGTTTAGGATTAGTATGAAGAATATCGCAATTAGGATAATATTTTTCCTTTAGAATTTTTTCCCCTAAAGAGTTTGTTTTTTCTTTCCGCCTCCACCCCATCTTAGAGATCATTGCTAAGTTAGACTTTTCTATGTTTTGTATACGTAAACCTCCATCCTCTACAGCTTTGCTGAAAGACTCCCAAGCTTTTAAATAAAAATATTTTTTTACCATTCTTATTCTTCCCTTTTTCATACTTTCCCCACCAATAATCTCTTTGAAGTGAGTTTTTTTACAGATTTTCTTAGGAATTTTTGATAGGATCCGGAAATGCCTATATTATAATAACCGCAATCGCACGGTGTCTAACTAGTAGACAGAGGCAAGTACGGTTCGTTCCCAAATCAGTATCTCTAATCGATTTACCTGCAATGATATGTTTTGGATTTTTATAATTGAAAAAGAAATAATAAAATTAAACGAACATACTAAATTCAATGGGAAGCTCGGTAACCAGGGTTTTATGGTATCCACCACTACTTATGTTTAAGTACCGAAATGAAACATAATTATGAATATTTGTTTATTGTCTGCTCTATCAACATCACCTATTATATATATTAGAGTCGCAAATATCACTTGGTATACCCTAAGCATAACACATCAAAAGACTGAATCTAAGCATGCACCATCAAATTGCATCAGCGAGGAAGTTATACGAAACTAAATATAATTCACAAATTTTATCTAGCTTTTCTAAGCATAACCCATCAAAGATAATAACCCAAGCATGAATCATCAAATAATAAGACAAACATATTTGTAAAACTAACTCATTAAGCACAAAGTTTTTTAAAATCGGTGAAGCGGCAACTAATTTTCAATAAATCCATAAACAATATTCAAGAATAAATTTATTCAAATCATAACGGTCTATTGCTATATAATCAAATCAAAGCATCTTAATACCCCAAGTGGTTTCAATCCATAAAAACCCTAGTTATGAAATCTAGCAAGACATGATTATGGGTTTCTTAAAACCCATCAAAAATAATAACAAAAGAGGAAAGATTAAACCAATATCGTCTTCGCCGTCTCTTGTTCTTATGCTCTAAAAATGGCCGTCACTTCTTCTTCTTTCTCCTTGCGACTCCTCTCTGGTTTTGGCTCTATAGCCGCAAAACTATTCCGGTGTCGGCCTCGCCCCTTCCTGTTCGATTTCTCTTCATATATATATAGATGTTGCTGCGAGAGCCCAAAAATAAGACCTAGACAATAGTTACCGAGGCCCAGTCCATTCACCACTCGCAATTTCCAAATTCCACTTTCCTCGATCCAACTACACCACCGGACCATCTGAACACTTTCATTCATCATGCAGCTTCATCACCCAGTGCTAACAGTAGATAAGCCTCATTCTGTATCTCGCCAGACTCTACTCACTTCTATTTTCCATTTTGTTCGGCTAAGTCGTAACCACAGATCCTTCCCTCGACGACTGCAACAGCTCGACCAAGTTCAGTCCCATTCAACAGACGAGCAACTTTACTTCTTCGCAATTTCTTCTCTATCTCAGCAACTGCATACACCCGCTACAACCAACACCAGCTTGAGATAAATACCATTCTCCACTGCCGATTGCAATCGTTTCAGCTCTATCAAATGAGGTACATGGGCAAACTTCAAATGCAACAGTCCTTCTTCCATTTACTGAACCTTCTGCCACTTGTAACAGCAGTCAGCAGCTAAACCAATACAACTCTCACAAAACTAGTTCAGCCATCTTCCATTCGTTTCTGCGACAGCTCATCCAACCCATCTTCCTTCTTGCAGATGCAGAATCCATCTCAAATCTCCAGCTATTAAGAATAGTAGAAAGTTTCTACTAGAAACCTTGAATTGAGTACCAATGTTGTTGCCGAATTCTGATCCTTGGTACATGGCCATGAATCGACGCCAACAACCATGCCAGTATCATCATTTCTCCCAGCTGACTTTACTCTCAAAACGAACCCATCAACTCCAGTATCAGCAGCTCTACTAGCCACCCATCATCATCTCCTGTGATTACTCAATTAATGAGATCATGCCATCGATCTTGGATACAACAACACCTCTGTCCATTTCCTGAACTTATGAACGCCGGCCACCAATTGTACTCAGCTCAAATCCCATCTTCCTTGTATTTCAGTTCAAGTCTGATCTTGAGATGAAACCAATTTCAGTCGCTACCAAGAACCCCAAATGTCTATACGGCCATGACCATCACCACCATCAATCGACACGACCAACACCATTTTTAGGAAAAACCCACTTCAATCGTTGATGTTGCTGGTTGAAAATGAAAGCAATCATTACTCAGATGAGAATTTTAGCCTGTACCGGACGCATAGAAACTCCACATATCAGTTGCTGTTGTAGATAATGAGCGAAATTACAATGGTTGAAGTTTCCATCTCGTTGGCAGCGGCAGCTTGAGGAATAATTGAAGCTCAGATTCATTCTCTCGGACAAAAACTCGAGCTGCTTGCCTTAGAAATTTATTTCTTCTACTTTAGGAAGGAACATAATATGCTGTTCAGGAGCCTTGAACATTTCACTAAGAATTGTGGTGAAAATGAGGCCACAGTTTCTCTGTAGCCACTAGTGGGTCGGGCTTGAGTGGTGCTGATATATAAACATACCAGGCCAGCCACTTTTGAAGCCCTCTTACTTTGAGTGATTTTGCTCATCTTTGTCGCAAACGCCATTTAAACTGCAATTTAAGGGTTTATACCTCGGATGATCGAATTCGCCTGTTCTTTCTACAAAAGCACTAAAATAATGTTATTAGCCTTTATATAGAGTCCTAACTAATATAAATATGGGTACAATTGTGTCGCACGTACGTGCTTATCAATTTTAAAACAATTCATTTGATATACTGCAAGTGAAGATGTTACATTCTTAACCAAAACAGTTCTTCCAACACTGTTTACCTTGTTACCATTCCAACCTTTTAACTGTTTAGTCATGATTTTGGTTAAGGGTTCAAAACTTTTAACTTTTGATCTGTTAGTGAAAAGTGGAGCTCCTAAATATCTATCATTTAGAGGGATAAAGTTTACCTCTATAATTTGTTTGACTTTACTTATCTTATCCGAGTCAGTTTTAGGACTAAAGAAAACCCCTGATTTACTAAGGTTTATTCGTTGACCAGAATTTGTTCCAAAATCTTTAAAAAGAGACACTAGTTTGTGGCAAGTTTTTATATCATCTTTGCAAAAGATGATGCAATCATCAGCGAAAAAAAAGTGACTCACAGATGGCGCATATCTAGAAATTTTGATTCCTTTTATGTCGCGGTTCTCTTCAACATTTAAAATGGTTCTAGACATAGGTTCCATGCAAATCAAAAAAAGATAGGGAGATAAAGTATCTCCCTGCTCACAGAACTTCATTTCATAGTAAAGATCATTCTCGATGATTGCGTGTGATTCATATGTTTTCACCCTTTAATATGTGACTGCGCTTCCGTAGACCCGTTAGATTGTGGTCGCCTACCAAATGGAAGTCTTTGTTAGTTTACATGCCATATTCACACCAATTATTTGTTGACGCATTCCATTACATGATGCTCCTAGTGGTGATCATGATGCTTTTCGTAAGCAACCTGTTATAGGATGAAGAAATGAGAAATCATTAGAGGGCTGATATAATAGGACAAAAAAGGTCATTACATGGTAATTTCAAGTACCCCTTATCCAAAAATCGATAATGACTAATCAATTCTTACATAATTTAGTGTTGATAATCTAGTTTCACTTATATTTACTCTAAAACAAAACAAAATCAGATTTTAGAGTTTAAAAAAAAATGTAGAGGAGAAGAAAAGAAATTTTTTTTTGATATTTGTGAAACCCTAGGTTTTGATTCACTCAACCAAAATGAGTGATTCCAGTGACAAATTTGAGATGGGTGAATCTCTTATGATAGAGTAAACAAATACTACATACCTCTTGATGGAGATCCGGATATGGAGTATTTGTTAGATGGTAGAGATGATTTAACCCAAAGTGATGGTCAATCTCAATCAATTGAAGAAATTAACCAACAAAGTGAAGAACTAGTGCACTAAAATGACCAAATATGCTTTTAAATTAGTTCCAATTAGCTTTTTTTTGCTCAAATATATCTAAAGTACGTAAAAAAATCAAAACTCTTACATTTTCAGAGATACTTACAGTTGGAATTTTTTCAAGTAACCAACCGTAAATAGTAGTTACGGTTCGTAAAAGATGAACTACAACCGATATTGGTTAAATTTGGGGAAAACCCAATCGTAAAACCACTTACGGTTGGTAACCAAACACTCAAGACGAATCGTAACTTAAAAAGTAAAAGAAATCTTGCTCAGATCTGGTCCAAAAAGAACCAAATCTGAGCAAGAGATTAATTGAGGCTAAGGTTGTTTTTATAGAGAGAATAGGGAAGGAAAAGAAAGAGAAAGAAGAGGAAAGGAAAGGTTTTGCCTATAATCTTCCATAACTCACTTGGTAAATGTAACTTGATTTAATAAAAGTGTGAGTTGATTTACATAATGCGTAGAATTTATCGTTTTGTTTCTAATTGATTAGTAAATGTAATTTGATTTAATAAAAGTGTGAGTTGATTTACGTAATGCGTAGAATTTGTCGCAAAAATGATTTTTAGGCATTAAAAATCATTGAAAATGGTCACACGTGTACATTATCGGTATTTTTGACCGGAATGTTATTTTATTGGGAAAGCTGTTAATATTAATTAATTTAGGGGGCCAATCAATAATTTTTTTGCGAGAGGTAAACTCAGAAACTTTTTAACATTTTATAACAAATCTAGCCTAGCATTTTTAGCAGTGCCGTCTCAAACATTTTAGAGGCTCGGGGCGAGCGTTTTGAAAAGGGCCTTTTTTATGTACATGGGAAGTTGCCATTGAAAAATTTTGCACCTACACAGTTAGCAATTTAGCAGGCAGCCTACTCAAAAGAGTTATGTCAGCATGAATAGACAAGCACATCTACATAAATTCACACTCAAAAGAGTTATGTCAATTGAGATGTTAACAGCTGCACCTCAATTTGTTAAATGTTTGGCAATTTACTTAAATCTAAGATGATTGTTCATAGATATATAAACTTTATATTTGCCTTTGTGTTAGTTTTTGTTGTTTATATCCCATCTATCGTGAACAAACTTGAGCAAGTGACAGAGGAATGATCAACGATGGAATTGATAGAAAAACAACTCTCAAGTGTCCATGCCCTAACAGAGACGAGCTTTCTTTTTTGCTTTTTGAAGCTGTTCGTTCTTTTGTGTTAGTTGTTCACGTCAAATCTATTTACCAGGTTAAAGACCAGGGTCATATAGGTATTGGAATTTTTTTGGGGCCCCTCTTATTTCTGGGCCTAGGGCGGTCGACCCAACCGCCCTATGCCTAAGACGGCCCTGATTTTTAGGAGCGACCCCAAAAGAATTAAGTTCACAATCGGTAGATAGCTTTCCGGGCGTTTTTTTTTTTTTATGGCCAAACTACCCTTTACAATCGGTAGATAACTTTATAATTGGAAGTTAATCCACAACCAGGAGTCAATTTAGTTTATTTAACTTCTGAATATAAAGTATCCCCAAAATAAAATCCTCTATCTTTTGAATTTTGATAGTAAATAAAGGTTTTCCCTATTTCCAATCCCCATTTTTCCTATTTCCTATCCCTTTCACAATTTCTAAAATTAGTTTACTTTTGAATTCTGGTTTTCACTATGTACCGCCTATAAAAGTCAAAATTGACTCTGACTGCCTATTACCGTTTTTATTTGTCATCTTCTTCCTTAAACAAAACCAAAAAAAACCTTAGGCTAGATTCCTAATAATTGTTACTCCTATTTCTTCCGAAACATCGATGAATTAATCGGCGATTAATCGATAAACCATCGATATGGAAGGTATCATCATTGAAATTTAGGAAAATATATCTCAATCATAGTCTGATCAACGATCCAAGTAGATATGTTAATTCTATTTAAAACCCATCGGCTACTCGAATCCAATCATACTTTTTTTTCTTAAAGATGGTGCTTTACGAGGGCTATTTCAAAGAATATAATCATCAATTGCAGTAACAGTGTTAGGTGTACTTTAACCACTCTTCTTGTATCCATCAAAACTACTCTTCGTGTATCCACCAAAGCAGGCTAATCAAATCACACAATTTGTAGTACCCTATTCGGTAGGTTTTATCTAGATGTATTATAAGATTTATATTTAACAAATATTAGTCAAAGTAGTTATATAGGTTGTACAAAAGCTAAATGAGGTTGAAGGTAGTGATGAATCATGGGAGTTAGAGAGGCGGTGGTCGGTGGTGGAGATGGAATGGAAACGTGATTTGTAACCTAAGTTTTTTTTTTTGTTGATTTGGGTGTAAATAAAAAGTCAATAGATGGTATTTAGGATGTATAAAATTTTATATGGATGGTACTTAGGATAATTGGGGATAGGAATTAAGGGAGATGGGAAATAGGGAAAGTGGGGATAGGAAATAGGGAAAACCTAAATAAAGAACCCACAATTGGGGATATGAAAACTAATTGGGGGATATAGCTACAAGACAAAATAGGAGTCCCAATAGCAATTCTTGGTCACCCCTTATGTAATTATTTTTTTAATTCCTAATTTACCCCTCACTAATTAGGTTTAGTAGTTAATAATAATTAGTAAAAATCATAAGTATTTGAGGGATAGATTAGTGTGTATTTTTATTTGTGTTTGAGTGAGAGTAGAAGGAGGGAAACTAATATTTGAGAGGAATTTCTTTTTTTGAAAATGGAAGATGATTGTGATGAGAGAATTACCGCTAATAAGAGGTTGAAAAATTGATTTTTTTGGGCGTAGCTCTCTCGTTACGATTTTTTCGGGTTTTGATCTTCGTAATGTTGATTTTTTTCGGTTTTGAGCAGCACCGGCATGGTAATCATGGATTCGAGCATGCCGGTACATGTTCCGACATAATATTTTGCTTAAATTTCTATCTGGAAGCGAAGGATGAAAAGTATCGAGAATGTTGATTTTTTTTTTCACTTGACTACCGCATTGATAGGAAATTCTCGAGCATGCCGGGTATCATGTTCCGGCATATGGTCTTCATCAATTCCGGCATGGTCTTCATCACTTCCGTTTTGAATTTTTCTCCGGTATTAATCGGTCCCAATTCGGCATGGTGAGTTGATATGAAGACCATGACGGTATTGTTTTCCGGCATACCATGTTGCTTTATTTTCTATCCGGAAGTGGGTTGATTAATACCGAAAAAATTCAAAAACGAAAGTGATGAAGACCATGCCGGAATTGATGAAGACCATATGCCGTAACATGATACCGGCATGGTCTTCATCAATTCCGGATGGTCATCATCACTTTCAAGATGATCTTCATCACTTCCGAATAAAAAAAAATTGGTTTCCAAAGTGAGGAGAAGAGAATTTGATATAGAGTGGGGAGAGTTTAGAATTTGAAAGGTCATCATCACTTTCAGCATGATCTTCATCACTTCCGAATAAAAAAATTGGTTTCCAAAGTGAGGAGAAGAGAATTTGATATAAAGTGGGAAGAGTTTAGAATTTGAAAGGGAATGGGAAATATTTGGGTTTCAAAGCTCCACCCCTAAATAAGATTAATAAGAAGTGGAGATGGAAATGGGGATATGATTTTGTTTTTTGATTTTAAGTTTTTGATTTTTATTTTGTGGGAAGGGTATTTTAGTATTTTCGCCCCCAAAAAGTCACCCCTTAGCACACACCATGGGTTGGGGGAAGTAATTCATATCCCCCAATTAGTTTCTATATCCCCCAATTGCGTGTTCTAAATAAAGTTATCTTGACTCCCGATTAAAATAGACCTTTGGCTAAAATGCTACCATAATCGGTAGTGTATTTAGGTTATTAAACTACCGAATATAGAGTTGCCCCAAAATGAGATTTTGCAAAACTCCTTTTTTTTTTCTGAATTTTGGTTGAGCCTATAATCGGTAGTAAATGAATTTATTCTGACTTCCGATTATACAGTGGCTCTCTTTGCTGAAATCCTACCATAATCGGTAGTCAAGATAGTTCATATAACTACCGAATATAGAGTAGTCCCAAAATCAGATTTTGCAAAAATCCTCTTTTTTTGAATTTTGGTTGAGCCTATAATCGGCAAGAAAGGAAGAGTTATCATGACTTCTGATTATATAGTGGCTCTCTTTGCAAATATCCTACCATACTCGGTGAGTCAAGATAGTTCATAAAACTACCGAATATAGAGTAGCCCCAAAATCGATTTTTGCAAAAATCCACTTTTTTTGAATTTTGGTTGAGCCTTTAATCGGTAAGAAATGAAGAGTTATCATGACTTCCGATTATCTGATTGGCTCTCTTTGCAAATATCCTACCATAATCGGTAGTCAAGATAGTTCATATAACTACCGAATATAGAGTAGCCCCAAATGAGATTTTGCAAAAAATTTTTTTGAATTTTGGTTGAGCCTATAATTGGTAGTAAACGAAGGTATCTTGACTTCCGATTATCGTGGCTGCTGAAATCCTACCATAATCGGTAGTCAAAATAGTTCATATAACTACCGAATATAGAGTTGGACCAAAAATAAGATTTTTCAATCGGTAGATAAAAAAAAACTAAGCTACCGATTATGAAGGGGCATATAAGTATTTTCAACCTATTTTATCTTTTTGTGTCGCCCCTAATTCTTTTGGGATCGCCCCTAAAACTGCTAGGAAATCTAGACATCACACAATGTAAATGCGTACGATCTAAACGGATAGGAATCAGGGAACCATAAAAAAGAAAGAGTTATGTATCATGTGGTTTTGATTTAGAAGGCAAATAGCATGCATGAGCATTTAGGAATTAGATAATAGTGGAAAGCTCTTCATCTTTCCATTTTCGGGAGTTATTTTTGTGCCTAGTAGAAATTCACATCAAAGGGTTTTTTCTCACTTCATTCTAGTTGTTTACTATTAATTAAATTTTTACATTCTAAGGTAATTTCTTACCGTTTCAGCTAAACAGTTTCAACTAAACAGTTTCAACTAAAACCCAATAGATTTTGGTAATTAGTTCTTTCACCGGTTTTTATTTATAAAAAGGTGACTTTAGTTCTTCTTTTTCTTAATTCTTTGTAAGAAGAATTCTAAGATTTACTGAGTTTCTCTACGATTTTATCTGTTCTTGTGTTTGATTCCTTGTTTGATTTTATCTTGTATGCATTTTTTTCTTGTGTTTGATTTCCTAACTTTGTTTTTCTGTAATCTTTGTGTGTATGGTGGATGTTTCGGATTTTACTTCTTCAACGGGTTAAAAGTACTCAGCATTTCAGGTACGCCATCTTTCACTCCGTCTGTTTGTTCATATTTTTGTGTTCATTTTGGTATACTCTCATTATCTTGTTAAAATTTATGTGCATTGCAAGGTGACTTTATCACCAAAGATAGTTGCGCAAAAAGTTATGATCTTTGCTTGCTTACCCATTCAGGGCTATACTTGATATAGAGGCGAAAATCCGTATCTCCATGCTTGATTAGTTTATTAATTATTACATTTTGTTGAAAATAGTCGAGATCTCGATATGATTATATGTTCAACATAGTGGAAGGGATTCTTGATCTGAATCCCTACTTTTATTTTTATTTTTTTTTGTTTGAAAAAAGGGGGTTATTATTGATAACCATGTGCCGAGGAGGCCCGTCAAGATGCGAAAAATAGATAAACCTTTAGTTGTCACTACATTCTGTTCTTGAGCACAACATGTTTATGTTGTCACTCACGTTAAGTTTTATCTTTTCAGTTGTTGTCCTTCAGCACACAACATGTTTATGTTGTCACTCACGTTATACGCTAAGTTTTATCTTTTCAAATGTTGTCCATGTCCCCTCGAATATGTGTTTGGGTTACCATTTGTTGATAGTACTGTGCATTATCATTCTACAAACGATAATATAATTCCGTATGCTTTAAACTAATTCTTTTGCGGTATTCCAGAATAATCATGGGAGATATCGTGGAAGCAGAAAAATTCATGGAAGACGCTGCGAAAAAAATGATTAACCGCTCGTTTGCAAAAGCTGCTGACTGCTATCAGAAAGCGGGTTTTCATTACGAGATCCTTAATTTATGTAAGTCTTTATTTTCTCCCAATGTGAAAGGTTCAAAAAAATAAATAATTGTATATCTAGTAGTGATCATGTTTTAATCAAAGCATTCTTAAAATTATGATTGCTTAAGCTTACTAGTATTATTTTTCTAGTTGAGTATGTTGGAATTTATGCTAGCTCCATAGTTAAGCATGATTACAAATGTTGTAATATAGGGGTTAAAGCAGCAGAGGCTCTTGTTAAAGTGGCTGAATGTCGGTTGCTTGAAGTGGCTAAATGTCGGTTGGAATCGTCAGTTGACAAGCATTTTGCTGCTTTGGCTTTTGTCCAGGCAGCATACCACTACAATTCTGCTGATGGTATGTAAATTATCTCTTGGATATAATTAACTTCAAAATTTTACATCTATACATAACCTGTGTTCTATGTTTTAATCTTATGCAACTATTTCAATGCTTGCTTTACTGATTTTTCAACATTTAAATCATGTATGAAGTATTAAACCACCATATATAAGAAGAATTACATATATAGAACAAAAAACACCGAACTTCAATCTTTATAACGTCCAATTCGTGACATTTCTTAACAGATAATGATAAGGCTATATCATGCTTGGAGAAGGCAGTGAGGCAGTTCGAAACATTAGAGATGTTTGATCAAGCTGCTAGGTTTTGCAAGGTGAAGTTTCAATCATATCATAAAATTAATACTATAAGAGATTGTGTTTGTAATAATTTATATGGTATGTATAAATTTAACTTATTTTTGTGTTTTTAGGTTATTGGTGAGTGGTACGAGAATCAGAGCAATTGGGAGGGATCTATCTGTTTCTTTAAGAAGGCTGCTAATCACTTCCACCATGGAAAGAATGATGCAGAAACCGAATGTAGGGAAAAAGTTAAAGAGCTTAACGATAAAAAAAATGGGGTTTGAAAAGTATAGGTTTATATTTACTGTGGAATGTGTGCGTACTTTACCTTGGACTAAAGTTTAGTCTGTCGTCTTAGATTTTATCAGCAAACTTTGTTAAATGGAAATGTAGTCGTGTTCCAATAGATGCAAATAATGCAGCGAACCTGGTAGGCCGCTAAGGAAGCTTATACTTCGGATTCTAATTTTTATTTTTATTAAATACATTTCATTTTGTTTAAATTAATTAAAGGTTCTTCCAATGAAATACTATGCTACTAGGCTAGATTAATGAAATAGACATAATTTTCCTGAGTCCAATTTTTTGAACCACTCCATCTCTGTGATGAGAATACATAGTTTGTTGATCATCATAATTTTACGATCTAAAAATCAAGTTTTCAAAGGAAAAGGAAATCATTTCTGGAAATTAGTTGTTTCTTCAGTCATTTTACATTGGGAAACTATTAATCATTATATATAGTTCCAAGAAATTGAAAGAATTCGATTCATAATGTGAACACAAAACTTTCCAGTAGCACATTTTTGAACATTAGCAGAATAACCAAACGAGCCAACCATCATTTCACATCCTTGAAATCAAACAGTCAAACTTTAACGTGGTACTCTAGAAATTTAATTTATAGAACGGATACCCAGCCAGAGGCCCTTCTCATGTATGTAGTCGGCATGAGTTTTGATCCCAGATGGAAAATCCTTTGGATCAGGGACAAAACCAATACATTCCAAAGACAAAAAAAGTAAAATCGTCATTTCAGACACTAATGGCAGATTGCACATTTGCACTCTGTGTCATGGACCGCTAGTAGTATTATTTCAGACACTTTGTTCTTTCTTAGCTCTCTTTGGAAATGTTCCTAGATTAGCTAATAATGCAGCCAATTAAGTGGCCTCTGCAGTTGGCTAGGCCAATTGAATTAGATTGAATCATTAACGGAAAATGGGTCATTTGTCCAAAAAAATTTAAAACATGGTTCAAATGGACGAGTAAAAATTATTATGGGTGAAATGGACACAAAAAAAATAGCAAGGATGCAGCTGCGAATCCAGGATTTCAAGACAGGGGTAGCAATAAAAAAAAAGTTTCCATTGCACAAAGAAGCAAACTTCAATTTGTACTCGGATACAAGTAGCTACTAAACAAAACAACAACAACAATAACCGAAAGTCTGATTAAGAATAAAAGGCCCAACAAGATTTGATTAAACACTAATTATGAAGAATAATTAATTATCTAAAGCTAGCTTTTGCGATCATATAACCTGGCGAAACCAGTAAATCGGCAATGCATTTCCCTATTTTAATGCTCTTCCGTTCCTCCGCTATTTTGGGCATAACCGATGATCTATTCTACTAATTCAGCCTAGGATTTCATTACTCCACTCGTCCAATTATACTATAATTACAAACTTGTAATCGTTAATCTTATAAGTCATTACCTAAAGCAGATAAAAGATCACATTGACTCGTTGGTGATTGTGGTAGCTCCTAGTATTCTCTTGTTGCTGGGTTAAAAAGAAAGAGAAGTCCTTGATTAGTAAAATGTTAAGCTAACCAAACAATTAGAAGAACACAACAATTCAGCATAACATCCATCGATTGAGCCAGCTTTATAGAACGTACCAAGAGCATCATCTGCATGTTCATTCAACGACTCATAACCTACGGATAATGGAGGAACCCTCATTTGGGGCATACAAAGAAATTTTGGGGCATACATATGGATGACCCCAACTAGCGTGGGATGATAAGGGGTGTCTAATAAGTGGTTAAGTTACTTAAATACCCTTGATTAATTAATTAATTTTTAACATTAACTTTTTTAGTTTTTTTTTTTTAATTTTAATTTTTAATTTTTTTATAACTTTTTTTTTTTTGAATATTTTTAATTTTTTTTTTTTCTTATTGTGTGGAATTTTTTTTACGACAATTACAGAGCAAAGTTCGGCTAACAATAAAATCAAAATTATCAGCCGAACTTCTTTTTTTTTTTTTCATCCTGAACGTGTCGATGAACAGTTCGGCTGATAATTAAACACGAAGATGTTAGCCGAATTTCACTTTGTGAAGAATAATATTAAATTCGGATGTCCTATTTTTTTATCGAATCTGCCGAACCTAGGTACGTTTTCACAAAACACAAGTTCGGCTGACATATTATCAGCCGAATCATATTTAGGTTCGGCATACCACTTGTCCGCCGAACTTAGATTCGTAAAATAAAAAAATTAACAAGTTTTTTTGTTTTTTAAAAATTATACTAAATTTAAAAAAATTATTTTTTTAAAGATTTTTTTTTTATTTTAATTTAAAAATAACTAAAAAAATATAAATAATAAGGGCATTTTTGTCATTATGAAAAATGACTAGATAAGGGGCACCCTAGAAACACGATTTCCAACCCTGTTTTTCTCTTATTCAATATGCCCCAAAATTTTCATGTATGCCACAAATGATGGTTCTAATGGAGTGCACTGTGTATTCGCTGGAAGCATTTTAATTGGGCTTTGGGAGCGCAAATGTTTCTATGGGCTTCGATAACAAAGCCTATTAGTGGTGATTTGTGAAAGCAAGGGGTCGCAACTGCACACCCTTACTTCACGGTAGCTCCGCCACTGCAAGGATGAAACTGGATTCATAGTGACTTAAACTTAAAAAATAGCAAGGATGAAACTGGATGCATCCTGATGTAAATTAAAAATAAGAAAAAAATTGAAAATGGGTAAGATGAAACTAGTTACATCGACTATTTTTATATTTTGTCCATTTAAACAAAGATATCAAAATCTAAATGTCTTTTATTGATTTTGGTCTTTTAACCAATTTTGTGAATCATTAAATTATGAATGAAATTGAGTCCTGTTATTAGGAGGGAAAGAATGGATACGATGAGGGAATTAATTTTTTTGAGGAGGGATTGACTTCTTAGGAAAATGATGAAATGTATATCATATCCTTGATGTTAATTATAATCACAGAATAAAATAAAATAACAGCACACAAGTCGTGATTTACTCTCACCTTCGAGTCGATATCACTGTGTTGCTACCCGACCTTTTCCTTGGTTCCTTTACTTGTATAGCTAAAGATCTTGTAGTATTCAAGTGTAACATGTAGATGTCTAACTTGATTGTTAACTACAGACATCAATCTCTGACCATCCCAAAAATAAGATCATCCTTAATGCAAATTGTATTCCTAGCACCACGAGTTGTACATTAATTTATATGCTTAAAGAATCAATTGATATGCATAGAAGATCAGAAAAACAAAGTCAATTAATTGTTTGTGTGAAGATGGATGGAATCATTAAACAAACAGTGCCACAAATATCCATTTTACAGAAACCAAAAAGCTTCAATCATACGTAGGCTATAATACTGCACTAAATATGGGTTTAAGATTAACGCTCGTGGAAAGAGGAAGATTCTTAGTGACCCTGATTAACGACATCAGTAGTTATCACAATAAAAAATACCAATCAAATTTTACGTTCTAATAGGTTTTTATATAAAGTTAGGGTTTTTCTTTTTCAGATTAAAAAATAAACGCTGATACAAGTGATTCTTCATAATTGTAGAATTATAGTTATTAAGGGTAGGGTAGGTATTTTGCAGATATTTACTTTTATTCATGGTATTTGAGTTTGACTGTTTATTGACCGGAATTTGGGTAAAATCCTTCCTCCTCGTATCTATTCTTTCCCTCCTAATAAAAGTACTCAATGAAATTCCTTTTTGTTTAATTTTTTTTTCAAATGCAAGTGCTATCGACAATTCAGAAACAGATAAGGGGCATTTCTGAGAAATTACTAAAGGCAGCCGTAACTACAGCTCAGGGCACCCACATGTTTATTGAAAATACAGCAGAGGATAGATGGTTTCTGTAAGCTGCCACCGGCTAGACCAGGAACGTGTACATTACAGAGTCTGTGAGTGAAGGAAGTGTTGGTCGAGTGAAGTTTTTCTTTTATGCTAGGTCGAAAAAGTCTATTAAGGACTTCCCATATAAAGAGGGCCCTTTTGGGCCCCAAAATATAATGAATTTTTGAATGCCCCTCCATTTTGTGCGGACCATTCTCAAAATTTTAGCGGATCATTTAGAAGTAGGGGAAATTAGGCTAAGGCCCAACTCATGGATAACTCATAATATCGGGCCCTTAATTAAAAGAAGTTTAAATCTAGGTTCCGAGTTATTAAAAGACATTCATGCCCTTTTATTTATTGTCAAGCCCCAAATTAAATAAAATTTAAATTTAAGCCCAAAATTATTAAATCTAGGCTCAAAATTATTAAAGTATAGTGTGAATGTGTAAACAAAAGTTACACATGCATATGACATGTGCATCCAGAAATTACACATCCATATGGCATGTGTAATACAAAGTTACACATAAAAAAAAAAAGACAAATTTAATATTCATTTACAACAATTTTTTAGCATGTGTAACTAGAATTTACACACGCATCCGTCTAGTGTAATTGAGGGTTACATATGCGTCTATCTAGTGTAATTGAGGGTTACACATGCATCCGACTTGTGTATTCAGCATCAACTCCAGTTCCAGCGAGACCTAAAATATAACAACAATCAATTAGTTTTTATAAAATTAAATGAAAAACAATGTATATTCAATTTCAAATACATCTAAGTAGTGAAACTAGCAGTTACCCATGCAACTGACTAGTGTAACTAGGAGTTACACATCCATATTGGAATTCACCACCAGAATCAATAAAGGCAAGAACATAAGCATGATTACCAAGTGTATAATGTTCAAACCACTGAAATTCTGCAGTAAAGCTACGAGTTAAAGGTTCAACATTTCCGGGCAAACGAAGAATAGGAAACAAAATATAGACTGAGGCATGCAGAACTAACCTTGTTTTAGTATCAAGCGCAATTTTCATTAAGTTCTCTTTCTTTAGTTGAGTTTCATTGTTCATGATGAGCTGACCTGGAAACATAATGCAAAGTATGAGTTAGCAACAAAAGAACTGGCCATTTTTGTACCTAGTTTTCGAAAATTAAAGAACCTGGACTAAGGGTTGACTGTCACGAAGACCAGTTTTATTTGATACTTGAATAAGTAATATTTTGGGGCTGAGCCACTTTATGATCGAGTCCAGTGCCAGTGGGATGACTATTTGAGCCTGTTAGGATTCTAAGGGGCACACATTAGGGTTCAGGACGTAGTTATAAAAGCCATTACCAGAAAGAAAGAGTTACCCTTTATCTCACAGAAGAAAAACGAGATAAATATATTTTCAACTTTTCCAACTAGCTTGTGTAACTGGCATACGTAATTTTTGGTTGCAAGGTTCATTCATTTTGGCATGTGTAATTAGAAGTTACTCATGCATATGTCTAGTGTAATTCAGAGTTAAACATGCATCCTACTTGTGTAATTAGGAGTTACACAAGCCTATAACATGTGTAACTATAAGTTACATATATAAATAACATGAGTTACACATATAAATAACCTGTGTATATCACAAGATCTACTGGGAAACATCTAAATCGAATACGAGCTATAAATGTTGCCTAATTACTAAGGAAAGAATACGAGCTAAATACAGTGGACTTCATTTAAGACATGATACAAAAAGCAAAGTAGAAAAGAGGCAGGTCGCGAGATTTACCGGAGAGACAACATCACCGACAAAATGTGTCACCTGAAATCCACGGCCATAGCTCTTATTAACAGAAGTAGAATGACTAACAATTTATCATGCAAGATATGAATCAGCTCTCTCACCAAGATATGAACCTAAATCTGCCAGTGATTGCATTGCTAAAACGATCCAGTTTTATTGAACTACCAATCTGACACCCAATAGATATAATAACAATCCAGTACTTTAATAAGGAAAACAATGAAAAATGAAAACGATAAAATTCAATCATGTGTATGAACAAGTAACTTAATCGTATGAGCATGTGTATCTATAAGTTACATAGCTAATTAGCATGTGTAACTAGTAACTACACATCTACTTAGCTTGTGTACCTAGAAGTTACACATCAAATTAGCATGTGTAACTTATAGATACACATCTACTTAGCTTGTGTACCTACCAACAACTTGTTTATCTGGCTTCAATATCTAATCAACACCAACAGAAACTTAGATACTAAACTCATCAATATCTAGTGCCACATACTCCCTTTTTATAATCTTTCTAAAAATACACACATCAATCTAAATCAAATCATCTTAAATTAACAGTTAGAATCGATCTATACAACTTACTTGATTTCTAGTATTCTCAGTGGGAATTGTTGCCTTCCATATAAAGAATAAAAGCATGTTCATTCTACAGATTGATCATCGTTTCCATATCAGATACCTTCAGGCATACTCAAATAACTACAGGCATTCTCAAATAACTATAGGCATTCAGAATTAAACAAATGAGTAAGCTTGAATAAAATTAACATACACGGATGTAATTATAATTTATACCATAATCATGAGAGGAGCAGCAAATACGCAGACTGAAAATACAGAGCAAATCCAACTAAGAGCTGCTAATCGCATCGATGCCTTGTAAATTAAGTAGTATGTAGACAGTAAGATTGTAAACAGTAAAATCTACTCAATAAATAAGATCAAATAACACTTAATCATATGAAAATGGAACATACTAATTCGAAAGGTATATAACTAGCATTTGAAAATGTAACATACTAATTTGAAAAGGTATATAAGATCAAATGTCGGTGTAAGCATGCATTAGACCAATGACTAAATGAATGCCTACGTGACATATGCCAAAATTGATCTACAAGGAGTTTTAGATTGCTTGCCTTTGTGTCGTGAACTTGATAAAGAAGCGAGATTTGGACACAAAGATCTTGTCTTCGAGAATTGCTGCACTCAGTTTAAGACCTCCAATAGATGTTAGCTCACCAAAAGCGTTGTTCTCTTCACTCCTACCGAATGAGATAGGGACTGATCCCTTTAGTAGAACCATAACATACTGCAAATTAACATAAAAACCTCAGTTGGCAAACATGGAAAGAGTTCGCAAGACAAGACAAGTCCACTAGTACGAAACTTAATGCAAAAAATGTACATATATGTTGAAACATTGAGATGATATCTAAGATGGCAATTTTATAAAATTCCCAAAAAATATCTTGAAGGTGTTAAACTGACTCCATCTTCTATGAGTTTTCAATGCAACCATCAAAAGTAGAAAAATGGCGTGAAATCGTACCAACACTCATGAGACAAATATTTTCCTGGTCTGGTTAGATTACTCTAATCGTAAATTCACAGGTCGTATCATCGTAACCTAAATTTGGCACGAAATTTTACCAGATAGCAACTTCAGAAACTCAAATATAACGAAAAAAATGAATGTGTATCAACAACTTACACTAATAATTAGGCAAGCATTTTTAGGGGCGACACAAAAGGACAAAATATGTCATAATCGGAAGGTTAATCCATAATCCCGTTTTTTTAATGGCCAAACTACCCTTTACAATCGGTAGATAACTATACAATCGGTAGTTAATCAACAACCGGAGTCAATTTAGTTTATATAGCTTCTGAATATAAAGTATTCCCAAAATAAAATCCTCTATCTTTTGAATTTTGATTATCTATAATAGGTAGTAAATAAAGTTATCTTGACTTCCGATTAAAGTAGACCTTTGGCAAATGTCCTACCATAATCGGTAGTCAAGATAGTTCATATAACTATCGAATATAGAGTAGCCCCAAAATGAGATTTTGCAAAAATCCTCTTTTTTTGAATTTTGGTTGAGCCTATAATCGGTAAAAAGGAAGAGTTATCATGACTTCCGATTATATAGTGGCTCTTTGCAAATATCCTACCATAATCGGTAGTCAAGATAGTTCATATAACTACCGAATATAGAGTAGCCCCAAAATGAGATTTTGTAAAAAATCCTCTTTTTTTGAATTTTGGTTGAGCATATAATCGGTAAAAAAGAAAGAGTTATCATGACTTCCGATTATACAGTGGCTCTCTTTGCAAATATCCTACCATAATCGGTAGTCAAGATAGTTCATATCCTACCTTGTGAAAATGGTGAAGAATTTGGTGTTGAGGGAGAAGAATTATATGATGACTTTTCAGGTACTATTTGATTATTTGCTAAGTAATCGGGATTATATTTGTTCAAACCCTTCAAAATATGATAACAACTTTCGAAAGAAAACTGTTTACCATGTTTTTGTTGCTAATCTGTTTAACCTGTCTTTCAAAAATCAACATCACTGACGGCCTTGTCCTTTCCTTTTCTCATGGCTTGCATTATCAATGCAACATGTTTCTGCTACTTCGGTTGATTACAATGAAGTGTTCTACAATCCTTTTGCATCATGACTATTGATGTTCATGTTTTGTTCTTCATATTTTGAAATATATTATCCCACATGGTGTTACCATGTTGTTGTGCACCACCGATACAATCGTGGGTAAAAAAAAACGTAATTACGAAAAATACATTCATCTTCTATCATGCTGTATTTTGCACCACCTGACTCAGTTCTTCTTACCTTTGCCTTGAGTTTGTGCTTATGAATCCATTTTACAAGAAAATATAATTGTAGAGGAGTTGTGATAGTTTTAGATTTGAAAAAGATTGAGAAATTAAGAAATTCTAGAGAGATTTAGAATTTTTGGTGTGAGTTGATATGAGTTTGAAATCGTGTATTTATAGAGGGGAAATTGTAGTCGTTAGATGATGATCTCGATCAGCGATTATCATACTAGCGAGCGATATCTTGACTGTCGCGGCATTGGAGGACCATCGAGCGGTTTGTCGACCATCGAGCGACCAAGACTCTATCGCTCACTGGAGACTGCCGTGGTGTGCCTATATGCCAGAAATAACATATTGGCATATGAGTTTGGCATACCCATAGTGGGTGCATATATACCAAATATCATGTTTTGGCATGTGCATAGGAAGAGGCCTTATAAATATAGGTAAGATGGCCTAAGCACATCATAGTCCCCTGAGGAAATGAGTGGTGCTCTAACAAAAAAACAATGGGCTTAAAGGAGGCCCTTGACAAAAAAAAACTAACAAAAGCCCATGTGCCCAAGAAATTCAATTTGGGAAAACGGATGTGATATTGCTGTCGTTTTGACAGAGGAGAGCTCCGAAATAACTGAATTCTGATGCCGTGAAGAATGATAATGCTTATGAGTTCACTTTTACATTTTCAATAACAGCTAAATTTTTAGTAGCCAGTACTGTTAGCTAGCCTACGTATATTCCCTAACGTCATAAAAAGTAATCCAGTACATTTTCAACCCAAAAGTAACAGAATGAGGCATTTTGATCATTTTCACTTGCAATAAAAAGTAATCCAGTACTTGACAGTTATCGCAGTTATCGGTTTAAAAATGGAAGAAACCATTCTATTTCACATGCTAATCTATACATCTGTGTAGGGTATGTGCATACATGCATCGGTACTGTTAGAATAATGGGAATATATGTTGTTGTTGTAATGGTAGTTGGAATGCCTACGGAGTTGTGAAAGATTATTGTTGACTGGCTGCAATATCAAGCCTCAATCATGCAATTTTTACGATAATACCTCTGAGTTACCTCGCATCGATCCCGCAAGGCCTGATAAGTATGATTACTCTAATTTTTCAGTTTGTCTTCATACATGGTATTTTTTTCTTAGTATTTGTCTCAAATGAACGAGACACTTCGGCAAAGGTGCAGCCGTGCAGGAATGAATGCAACGGAACCATCCACAGCGTATGTCTTTGAGATAGTCCAGAATAATTGTACTTTCTTGTAAATTTATTAAAGAATCTTTAATTACTTATCGTACATCCATTATCTCTTCCCTTAATTTGGCGCTGAAACAAATCTGCTTTCGAATCCTGGAAAATCTGCTGTTAACGCTGATAGTCAAATTAACGGCTCCCATTGCAGACACAAACCCTGATTAAAAGATAAAAGCCACAATATTTCGATCTAGCTAGTTGAATCAGCGCATTAAACCTTCTCATGGTCCATTTTTTATGTGCAGCTTGAGTTACCCAAGATTTTCAGTGAAGATGTATGAAAGGGAAGGTGATATTTCGTGTGATAACCTAGCCTCGAGCAAGTGATCCATAATCGTATAGGAATCTTTTTTATGTATGCTAGTTAGCATGGCTAGAGAGTTGGACGGGTCAGTGTTAGGAGTTTATTAGTAGAATTTAGTCATACAGGCTGACTTGACACACAAAGTCATCTAGTCCTGGTTGACTTATGTGAGAGAGAGAAAGGGTATATATCTCAGGGTACATGATATTACACTACACCATTTCCAGGATTTTGTCACAGGCTATACCTGTTACTTATTGAATTTGTAACGGTTATAACCTGTTATAAACAGGCCGTTATTAATAATTGTGATGGTGTTTTGTAACGGTTTTATCTGTGACAAGATCCAGATACAGTCACATATAAAAAGCGTTACAATAAATAACAGTCACAATTGACCTAATTTTAGGATTGCGACACGTGGCTCATTTGTCACGAAAATTTTAACAGTTTTAGGTGTGAGTATATTATTGCAACGATTCGTTTGAGGACACTGTCATCTTATAGTAACGGTTACAGTAACACCTATAAGTGTTACTTATTGCTTGTAACAAATCTTTTAGTAACACGTGTCATCCTCCTATAGCAGCACTCAGATGACGACACGTGTTCTTTTTTACTAACACTTTTTGTAACAATTATTTCCGTGATAATATTTTATATTACAATTAAAAAAAAATGGATAGTCCAGATCCATTATAACGGACCTGTGCTTCCAGTTTACAGGCCTGCGACACAATTTATCCTGAAACACAAGCACAAAGGTCTATTCATTATGATACTTACAACCAAAAAATTGTTTTATTCATTACGAAATTTAACCAAGCACAATTCAAAGCCAACTGACAAAGCAAAAACAAGCTTAACTTAATTAATACACAATGAGATAAGAAGTTGCAAGAGAATAAAAATATACAAATGAATCAATAAGATTTGTTATCATACCATTTAACACGACCATAGACAAAGTTATCATTTCAAGTAATTCCAGCATTGGCATCAAACACGCATGACCTACAAATAATAAAAATTGAACATGTTAATGACAAGTATTGGAGTTTCATGGATCAAGAGAGGAGTGGAAAGAAAAACAGAATAAAGAAATGTAAAGAACTACATTATTATCGATCTCTCTTCACAAACTCCAAATTACAACTTAGCTATATAAAGCAAAACATAGAATAAGTGGCGTTCCACTTCACACGACTCCCACTTCCTAAGGTGTAGGTAAAAAAACTCAACATTAACACCTACAGTTCTTCACGTCCCGTAAAACAATAAAGACTAAAACTAATTCAATACAGTTCTACAAATGTAGTTATAGCACTCTTAACTTGCCGCATTTTTGTACTCACACAAACTACCTGTATATATAACTTGCAATGAATACAAGAACTTCATCTCATAACAACCGAAAGTTGGATACAATTCAAAAGTTAAACACCATGGATTTGATTAAAAATTCAAGGAAGTAAAATTCAGAAAATGGAGAACATTACAAGAAAAAGAAGGTAAAAGGTCAACAGACATACCTAAAGAGCACAATCAAGATCAAGAACTGTTCCACCTAGTTTTGTCTTTGACTGCACCAAAAGAGAGAAAGTGAGGAGTCGAAACACCGTATATTTGACTAAAAATTCAAGGAATGATTGAATTTAGAAAAATAGGAAACATTGCAAGAAAGTGAAAGGAAAAGGTAAGTAGACATACTTAAAGAGCACAACCAAGATCAAGAATGGATGCACCTAGTTTTTTCTTTGGTCGCACCAAAACAAGAGCAAGAAGAAGTTAAAAAAAAATTAAACCATGACACCCACACCCTAATTTTTAAGAGTTGGAATGAGTTTTCTAATCTCTTCACACCTTTTCGGCTCCAGCGAGTAACCCAATGAAGACTTTCGGTGTAAGAACATCCAGACTTGAAATAGTTGCACGACTCACAAAGATTATTGGCACTCTTTTCTATAGAGAAGAGTGTAGTGAATCCCATATAAGCAATTCGAAGTAGTCTTGCCTCAGTAGGTTATTCGAACTGCAGCTTTTTACATCGAGGAATCTTCACAAAAACAGAATAAAAAGAATCAACAAACTTGAAAGAAAGAATAACAATAGGACTCTAACAAAGAAGAAGTCACTCGAAGCTAATGTTAAAGAAATAAGAAGGGCAAAAGGAGGATTTACATTTGCAGAGAATCAATGTAGTGACCGTAAAAAATCAAGTATCCGTCCTTAACTTCATTGACTCCCGCACGAGTTTCCCTGAGCTTTCCACTCGCAATAACCTGTACAACAATTACAAAATTGAAGTTTAATATAATATCAAGCGGACGGGGTAAAAGACTGAATACATGAAAGAATGGGCAGATTGTACCTCACAACCCTTGGCACCACTTCCCATGACGAATCTCAAAACACCATAGAAAGCCCTAAGCAAAGAAATTCCATTAGCGATATACAATGAGCTTATATGATTCATAATGAAACATCTTCATCAAATATATAGAAAGCAACATGATAATGATTATTCAAGATCAAAGATACTTGTTAAAGCATTTTTCATTTAGTCTCCCCCAACACAAAGTTGATACCAAGAGAGCATGTCTAACTGATGTCTCCCAACACAAAGTTGATACCAAAATGCACATGAGATTAATCAAATGTTAGAACAAATTACCTTTGAAACCTAACATTGTCTCGAACCAAAGGCATCCCTCAATGCTCCATAACCATTTGCCCGCCGAATGCAAGAACTCCACGCTTGTTGTGCCGAATCAAAGCCGGAAGACATCCGCAAGAAACACATAAGAGGCTGAAGTCTTTCAAGTGACGCCTTGATTAACATCAACCTGACCTCAAGTATAGATAACAAAGCTATATATCCAACCCGACGAGATGAATACAGAATAAACAGTACTTATTACTTACACGATACTGCACCAAGAACTTTGTTTCGAGCCGTAACATCTGGATCTGAGGTGAGATTAGCCAGCAGAGGTTCTAGACGTTGTCGACTCTTAGGATTGTTTTGAACTATGGTAGTTATAACCCGGCGAGCCTTTGCTCCTGGACACTCAAGTTCTTCACGTGTTCAAGAAGGGGGACTAAACCACCAATTGTATGCAAATCATCAGCACATACCAAGCATTAATGTCAATTACATGGACCTCCTTAAATGTCTTACATTGGTAACCATATACTATCAAGGATGGAAGCCAAAGATTTCTAGAAGATCAATAATTAACAGAGATATAACCAGTAATTACACTTGCCAGCACTATATTACAGAAGGAAACAATAAATGGGACAACTGAATCATCAAAGGCTATCATCATTCATACTTCCAACATGAATACGGAGACCATTTAAAGCACATATGTTTCATACCAAATCCCTAAGTTGTAAAGACAAACCTAAACCAACAAAGGCATCAACAATTTTGTAATGCGCAATGGGAAAGCAAGATGAAAACCCTTACCATGCTAAACTGGAAATCAAGATGGTAATGTGAAATGCACAACTACATACGCACACAAGTGATATTGATAATTCAACAAAGTAGTTAATATACTCTTCAGAAGACCTAAGACACGCATACAAACACGTAACAAAGACACAACAAGCATAATGTATACATAACCCAAATCAACCTATGGCCTATAACTAGTGAGTTAAAATTGTACTAATTAATTCAAATTGAGAGAAGAAATTGGGGAAGCTAAAGACAAATCCATCTTTGAACTCTTATTACCTGAATCCATCTTTGAACTCTAACAACAAAAGCTGATCAAAGGAATAATGGCTTCTCATTCACTTCTAATAACCTTGACATGGATATATCTCGCCAATATCAACTAAAATTACAAAATTAAAATCCTTGCAAACAACATGCATCCGCCAATATCAACTAAAATATCTTCGTGGGTACCTTCAGTTCATTTGTCGGGGTGATGGTAAAGGGCAAGGGTCACCGAGATTGCAAAGATCGGCCAAAGGGTAATCACCAACACCAAAGAATATGCACCCGGAACAATATCGTAAGTTGAGATGAAAAGGTTGTTGCATACGCATTATACCTCGTGGGATTTATACCGATGAAAAGGTTCAGTTGAAATTAAATCCATGAACATGGGATTTATAATCACCTCTATTCTTGGGAAATTGTCGAACCATGTCCATCCGGTGCCGATCATCGACCTTTGTATCCCTATTTTTGCAAAATGGAGATGTTATCACGATAGTAATTAAATAACCATTCAATTAAGAGTTTCAAAAACTTAAGACTTTGTAATGATTTGGAGACTTTGTAAAACTTAACTTCATAGTTGATTCACATACTATCATTCTTTCGCAAAGAGTGGTTCACTTTGTTCGTAACACTTGCTATCTTTTTATTTTTCCTGAAAAAAAGACAACACAAAGACAACAATTAATCAAATTCTAAAACTTCCGGATCTAGAAAATGAGATAAAAAAAAAACAATGATAAAAGAAAATATTGAGTACCCAAGCAATCACTTCCAGTACTGTTTAAGCAAACATCATCCACAGCTGTTGTAACTAGCACTTCAACCCAACCAAGATATTCAACGATGGTACACTTGCGTAGATTATTGCAAACAAACTAAACTAAACAAATAGTCTTAACCTCTATTCCTCGTGAGAATCTCAGAAAGCCCTCTTCTTCAAAGATCCACATACAACCTTCAAAACCAAAAACCCCATTAGAAGACTATCATTACCCAACCGAGACATGTTTGCATATCATGCATCAATTAGAAAGTTGATAATTGCATTTAATTCCATTCACCTACCATGAGACTTGAACTATCCCACAAATGGATCAACAGAGTGGCCGCAACTAAAATCAGGCAAGATGGTTGAACGAGCTAATATGCAGAACAAACTAAAATAAGGCCAGATGGTTAAACAAAAAAGTGCAACTCAAGAATCATTGAAGAACCCTAAATAAACATACTAATCTCAACCCATAATTTGAAATAGCAGAACAAACCTCTAATTTGAAATCAACATCATAATTTACCACAAAACTAACTAATCATGGTGATTTACACAATTCGTGATGTATTAACCCTAGATTTAGGTTGTTTTAAAAGCATAAACTTCTATACTTCTATGTATGAAGATAAATAGCAGAACATACTGATCTCAACCACCAATTTGAAATCAACATCTTAATTTAACACAAAACTAACTAATCATTGTGATTTACACAATTCGTGATGTATTAACCCAAGAATTAAGTTGCATAAACTTCTATGTATGAAGATAAATGAATAAACTCTAATTACACACACAGATCTACATGGTTATTGATAGATTTGACAACCATTTCTCCGTTTTACCTTTGCCTTTGCTTTTCTCTTCATCTACACAAACAAAACAACCACTTCATCAATCAAATTAAATCATCAAAATATACTGGAAAAATACCAAAAAAAGAAAGAAGTAAAGAGAAAAAACTCTAACCCTTGATTTCGATTGGGATTTGGTCTTTGCTTTCATCCAGTTGATGTTGTTGTTGTGTTCCATCAAGAATATCTTTTTCGATTCAAATAAAGCAAAAGGAAAAGAATCACAAAGATTTCTCGTTCAGGAATGAGGGATTACAGTGGTGGTAGAGAGTGATTGAGTGAAGGTGGCCGCGTCAATGTTGATACTAACTTAGGGTTTATTTTCGCCGCTGGAGAGAGACTAAAGAAATTGAGAGAGAGAAGATATTGAGAAAGAGATAAGATAGGAAGGGGGATGAAGTGAGAGAAGATAACTTAAAGTCTATTGATGCGGATCGTGTAAAAATTTGGAGGGGTAGTACTTGGTTTGGGTTCTCATACGGATTAAGGGAAGTGTGTGAGAAGCATGTGTTGTTTTCGTGTCGGTAAATAGTTTGGTGCCTAAGAGCAACCACAGTGGGCGAGTATAACCAAATATTTGGTAAAAAAACGAGATATAGCGGGACAGATTATCGATTAAAATCCGGACAAGACTAAATCCCAGACTATATTTGGTCTGGGACCAAGACCAAAACCAAATATAGTCGAGCGAACGTATAAAGTGATCTTGTGATGGGGCGAACGTATAAAGTGATCCTGTGATGGGGTGAACGCATAAAGTAATCCTTGTATAGGGCGGACATTATATGTGATCCTGACCAAATGGGGCGGACATTATATGTGATCCTGACCAAATGGAGCGGACATTATATGTGATCCTGACCAAATTGGGCAAACATTATATGTGATCCCAAAATGGGGCGAACATTATATGTGATCTGATTTCAAATTTTACTCTTCCGTCCCAAGTATAACACCAGGACTAAACTCAAATTTGGTCGTTTTTTTTTGTCTTTGGTCTTTGGTTTTGATCGCACCACTGCAGTTGCTCTAAGAGTTCCAATTAGCCAAAGATGTCACGAAGCTAAGCAGATTTATAAATTCTAGTTATTAACATAGATTTGGATTAGCCGAAGATGATGTAAAGTAGATTCAAGTTAACTTTAGGGATCCAAAATGAATTTCGATTAGTTAAATTTTAAACTTTTTGAAGTAGATTCTAGTTAATATTTAGAAAATTGGAATTAATTTCTATTGGTCGAAAATGTCATTAAGAAATTTCTAGTTAACATTTGAAGATCTAGTGTCGTTCCTTGTACAATGTAAAATATCTGATATTATCATGTCAGGTCCATATATTACTAGAGTTGGACATGAATCTCGTATTCGGATGAATCAAGATGGATTATATCTAATCTTATCATCTCAGTCCATATATTACTAGAGTTGACATGAGTCTCTCATTCTGATGAACTAAAGATGGATTATATCCGATCTTATCATCTCAAAGTTCATATATTACTAGAGTTAGACCGGAATCTTTCATTCGGATAAACTGAAGATGGGTTATATCTAATCTTATCATCTCAGGTTCATATATAACTAGAGTTGGACCCGAGTCTCTCATTCGGATGAACTAAAAATGGATTATATCTGATCTCATCATCTCAGGTTCATATATTACTAGAGTTAGACCCGAGTCTCTCATTCAAATGAACTGGAGACGAAATATATCAGATTTAAACATCACAGGTTCAAAGATTACTAAAGTTACACTTGAGTTTTTCGTTCGGATGAACTGGAGACGAAATATATCATATTTGAACATCACGAGTTCAAATATCACTAGAGTTAGACCTGAGTTTCTCGTCTGGATGAACTGCAGACGAAATATATCAGATATAAACATCCTGGGTTCAAAGATTACTAGAGTTAGACCCGAGTTTCTCGTTCGGATGAACTGAGGTTGAAATATATTCGAGTTGAACATCTCAGGTTCAAAGATCACCACAGTTAGACCTGAGTTTCTCGTTCGGATGAACTGAGGATGAAATATATCCGAGTTGAATATCCTAGGTTCAAAGATCACCAGAGTTAGACCTGAGTTTCTCGTTCGGATAAACTAGAGACAAAATATATCCCAGGTTCAAAGATCACTAGAGTTAGACCTGAGTTTCTCGTTCGAATGAACTGAAGACGAAATATATCAGATTTAAACATCCTAGGTTCAAAGATTACTAAAGTTAGACCTGAGTTTCTCGTTCAGATGAACTGGAGACGAAATATATCTGATTTGAACATCACAGGTTCAAAGATTACTAGAGTTGCAGTTGAGTTTCTCGTTCGGATGAACTAAAGACGAAATATATCAGATTCTAACATCACAGGTTCAAAGATACCTAGAGTTAGACCTGAGTTTTTCGTTTGGATGAATTGAAGACGAAATATATCAGATTCAAACATCACAGGTTCAAATATTTCTAGATTTAGACCTGAGTTTCTCGTTCGGATGAACTGATGACGAAATATATCGATTTCGAACATCACAAAGTTCAAAGATTGCTAGAGTTAGACCTGAAGTTTCTCGTTCGGATGAATCGAAGACGAAATATATCGGGACCAACATCATGTATAAAGATTACTAAAAGTTAGACTCGAGTTTCGCGTTGGATGAACCGAGACGAAATATATCATAATTGAACATCACAGGTTCAAAGATTACTAAAGTTAGACCTGAGTTTCTCGTTCGGATGAACTGGAGACGAAATATACAATAATTGAACATCACCGGTTCAAAGATTACTAAAGTTATACTGAAGTTTCGTTCGGATGAACTGGAGACGAAATATATCTGAATTGAACATCATAGGTTCAAAGATTACTAGAGGTAGAGATGAGTTTCTCTTTCGGATGAACTGGAGACGAAATATATCATAATTGAACATCATAGGTTCAAAGATTACTAAAGTTAGACCTGAGTTTCTCTTTCGGATGAACTGGAGACGCAATATATCATAATTGAACATCACAGGTTCAAAGATTACTAAAGTTATACCTGAATTTCTCGTTCGGATGAACTGGAGACGAAATATATCTGAATTGAACATCACAGATTCAAATATTTCTAAAGTTATACAAGGGTTTCTCGTTCGGATGAACTGGAGAAGAAATATATCTGAATTGAACATCACAGGTTCAAATATTGCTAGAGGTAGAGCTGAGTTTCACTTTCGGATGAACTGGAGACGAAATATATCATAATTGAACATCACAGTTCAAAGATTACTAAAGTTAGACACGAGTTTCACGTTGGATGAACTGGAGACGAAATATATCATAATTGAACATCACGGGTTCAAAGATTACTAAAGTTAGACATGAGTTTTCGTTCGGATGAACGGGAGACGAAATATATAATAATTGAACATCACAGTTCAAAGATTACTAAAGTTATACCCGAGTTTTTCGTTCTGGATGAACCTGAGACGAATTATATCTCAATTGAACATCATAGGTTCAAAGATTACTAGAGGTAGAGCCGAGTTTCTCTTCTGATGAACTGTGCATTTAAATATATCATAATTGAACATCACAGTTCAAAGATTACTAAAGTTAGACTCCGAGTTTTCGTTGGGGTGAACCGGAGACGAAATATATCATAATTGAACATCACAGTTCATGGATTACTAAAGTTAGACTCCGAGTTTCACGTTCAAGTGAAGCGGAGACGAAATATATCCGAATTGAACATCACAGTTCAAATATTACTAGAGGTAGAGCTGAGTTTATCTTTCGGATGAACCGAGCTAAAATTATATCATAATTGAAAATCACAAAGTTCAAAGATTACAAAAGTTAGACTTGAGTTTCTCGTTCGGATGAAATGGAGACGAAATATATCATAATTGAACATCGCAGGTTCAAAGATTACTAAAGTTAGACTTGAGTTTCTCGTTCGGATGAACTGGAGCCGAAATATATTATAATTGAACATCACAGGTTCAAAGATTACTAAAGTTATACTGAAGTTTCGTTCGGATGAACCGAGACAAATATATCTAAATTGAACATCACGAGTTCAAATATTACTAGAGGCAGAGCCGAAGTTTCTCTTTGGATGAACTGGAGCCGAAATATATTATAATTTAACATCACAGGTTCAAAGATTACTAAAGTTAGACCTAAGTTTCTCTTTCGGATGAACTCGAGAGGAAATATATCATAATTGAACATCACAAGGTTCAAATATTACAGTGATTAGACCAGTTTTTCTTTTTGGATGAATGAGGACGAAATATATGAATTGAACATCACAAAGTTCAAATATTACTAGAGGTAAAGTAGGAAGTTTTCTTTGGGATGAACCGGAGACTTAAATATATCATAATTGAACATCACAGTTCAAATATATCTGATAAACCATGATAATGACCATATTACCCTTATTGGAAAAGTGTAATAAATATTATGAGACGTGAAAATGACCATACTACCCTTTATCGGAAATAAGTAAATTATTCTTAGAGATCGTGAAAATGACCATATTACCCTTATTGGAAAAAATGCAATAAATATTATGGAGACTACCCTTATCAAAAATAAGTAAAGTAAATATTGCAGACAGAAAATGACCATATTACCCTTTATTGAAAAAAGTGCAATAAATTTTTATGGAGAATGTGAAAATGACGATACTACCCTTATCGAAATAAGTAAAGTAATTCTTATAGACTTGTGAAAATTTCCATATTACCCTTATTGAAAAAAAAATGCAATAAATTTTATAGATCGAAAATGACCATACTACCCTTATCGGAAATAAGTAAAGTAATTCTTAGGTATGAAAATGACCCTATTACCCTTATTGGAAAAAATTGCAATAAATATTATGTAGACCGTGAAAATGACGATACTACCCTTATCTAAAATGAGTAAAGTAATTCTTACGAGATCAGTGAAAATGACCATATTACCCTTATTCGAAAAAAGTGCAATTTATATTATGTGATCGGTGAAATGACCATACTACCCTTATCGGGAATAAATAAAGTAATTCTTGATGATGTGAAAATGACCATATTACCCTTATTGGAATAAAGTGCAATAAATATTATGGAGATCATGAAAATGACCATACTACCCTTATCGGAAATGAGTAGTAATTCTTACTAGCCAGGAAAATGACCATATTACCCTTATTGGAAAAAGTGCAATAAATATTATGAGACCGTGAAAATGACGATACTACCCTTATCGGAAATGAGTAAAGTAATTCTTACAGACTGTGAAAATAACCATACTACCCTTATCGGAAATAAGTAAAGTAAATGTTACAGACTATGAAAATGACCATATTACCCTTATTGGAAAAAAGTGTAAATAAATATTATGGAGACTGTGAAAATGACCATACTACTTTATCGGAAATAAGTAAGTAATTTTACATACGTGAATATGACCATATTACCCTTATTGAAAAAAGTGCAATAAATATTATGGAGACAATGAAAATGACCATAGTACCCTTATCGGAAATAAGTAAAGTAATTCTGCTACAGGACAATGAAAATGATCATATTACCCTTCCTTATCGAGTGCAATAAATATTATGGAGATCGTGAAAATGACCATATTACCCTTATCGAAATAAATAAAGTAATGTTAAATACTGTGAAAATGACATATTACCCTTATTGAAAAAGTGCAATAAATATTATGGAGACGAAAATGACCATACTACCGCTTATCGAAAAAATAAGTAAAGGGTAAAAATGGTCATTTTCATAGTTTGTAATATTTACTTTACTTATTTCGATAAGGGTAGTTTGGTCATTTTCACAGCCTCTATTATATTTATTAACCTTATTTCCAAGAAGGGTAAATGGTCATTTTCACGACTATAATATTTACTTGACTTATTTTTGATAAGGGCAATTTGGTCATTTTATAGTCTCCATGATGTTTATTGCATTAATTTCTAGTAAGGGTAATATGGTCATTCTCATCCGAAATATTAACTTTACTTATTTTTAATAAGGGTAGTCCTAGCCATTTTCACATTCTAAATAATATTTATTGCACTAATTTTCTCGCAAGGGTAATATTGTCATTTTCATAGTCTGTAATATTTACTTTACTTATTTCCAATAAGGGTAGTCTGGTCATTTTCCCTATCTCCATAATATTTATTGCATATGTTTCCAATAAGGGTAAAGTGGTCATTTTCATAGCCTGTAATATTTACTTTACTTATTTTTGATAAGGGTAGTTTGGTAATTTTTATAGTCTCAATGATATTTATTGCACTTATTTCGAGTAAGGGTAATATGGTCATTTTCAGTATGTAATATTTACTTTACTTATTTTTGATAAGGGTAGTTTGGTCATTGTCATTGTCTCCATGATATTTATTGTATTTATTTCCAATAAGGGTAATATGGTCATTTTCACAGTCTATAATATTTTACTTTACTTATTTCTGATAAGGGTAGTCTGGTCATTTTCATAGTCTCCAGAATATTTATTACACTTATTTCCAGTAAGGGTAAAATAGTCATTTTCAATAGTCTCAATGATATTTATTGCACTTATTTCTAGTAAGGGTAATATGGTCATTTTCACAGTAAGGGTAATATGGTCATTTTCAAAATGTGTAATATTTCTTTTACTTATTTCCGATAAGGGTAGTTTGGTCATTTACACAGTCTTCATTATTTCTAGTAAAAAGAAGGGTAAGATGGTCGTTTTCACTATTCGTAATATTTTCTTTACTTATTTCTTATAAGGGTTGTATGGTTATTTTCATAGTCTCAGAATATTTACTTTACTTATTTCCGATAAGGGTAGTCCGGTCATTTTCAATAGTTTCCACAATATTTATCAGACTAATTTCATTAAGGGTAATATGGTCATTTTCACAAAGATGTAATATTTACTTCACTTATTTTTATAAGGGTAATCCTGGGTCATTTTCACAATCCGCATAATATTTTGTTGCACTTTTTCCATTAAGGGTAATATGGTAATTTTAACAACTGGTAATATTTACTTTACTTATTTCCGATAAGGGTAGTCCGGTCATTTTCACAATCTTCGAATTTTATCGCAGCTTATTCCGATAAGGGTGTCCGGGTAATTTTCACCGTCTTCTAAGAAGCAGATATGTCAAGGTCAAATTTCTATAAAGTCATGACTTGTTGACTTGGTCTTGATCCTGTTTTCTAATATTAAGAAAATTAAAAAGAAAAAGAAAAATATATTTTGATTTATAGAAATGAAATATAATTGTTAGTTTGTACAAATGTGGGAAAATTAGTGACAAGTAAAATTCAAAGTGTTATAATTTTGGGGTTGTTTTAGATGTTGTGAAATATTTGGGTGGAATCATCACTTTGAATTATAATTGTGATTGTCTGTAAAATTGTCAACAAATATTATTGTGACCAATAAAATAATTTAATATTCCTAATTATTATCACGAATACAAAATTTAATAACAGTTATAACTGTTGCAGGACTATCACAGGTGTATCTGTGACTGAAAAATAAACTGTGACAAGTTGCACTGTTATAAAATCCTGGTTTTGGTGTAGTGTTAACTTCCCCTATTCCATTAGAATTTGAATACTGTCGAAGGTTGCGCGTTTAAGAACCCTAGATCGCTGTTCATGTAACAGGAGTTTTGTTTCACAATTCACATTAGAAAGCATAAGGTGAGATAATAGTTCTGTAATTTAATGGTCTAAATAAATTTCAATGAGCCCGATCTGTGTTGCTGAAAATCTTCTTGACCTAGAGAAATAGAGTCCTTTTAAATCTGATATACAGTAGACACAGGTCAAAATCACAAAACTGGAATATCGATCTATGTATGTCCTCTAAAAGTTGATAACTCACTGAGCGTAGCTTCGTTGCTTTTGTCAGCATTGTAACAGGAAGGAAAAAGCCAAGGGTTGGTGGGTGAACAAAGTAATTTTGATGAGTCATGCATCCAACTGAATCTCAACTACCACTACACGCAACTAAGGAATATATAAAAAATTCACAAGAAGTTCATGTTGAATGAAATACATATTAATTCGAGGGAATTACCGGCCTCCAGTGCAACCAGAATGAATTATCTTCTATAGCCTCCTCTATCAACAAACTTGAGATATCCGCGATTTAATGGTATCCGGCAGACCCGGGAGTTCCTTAAGAAGCATATCGTCATCTCATTGGTATGTTGTTATCTTTTCTTTTGCTCGAAATACTGTTTTCCCTTGAAAATTTCTCAACATACAAATCTATATCATAAACACACTCCGAGTAAGTGTTTGATTGTAAGTGTTTTATGCTCTCTAGACTCTAAAAGTAAGTCAGTAAGTGTTTTATGCTCTCTAGGACTCTAAAAATCTGAATCTTTTTAAAAACTTCAGAGGTTTAAAAACCTCTCCCTTTCATCATCTTACTTCTCAAATATTCCAGATTGATCAATGGGTAAACAACATCCATGCATTGCCTGGGTTCCAATCCTTTGGGATAAGTGTTGTAAATTATTTTCAAAGAAATCAAAGGATTGTGTTCGACCGATTAAGTATCGTGATTTATTGTCAACAAAATATAAAACCGAGGATAGTGTTGAAGAAATTGAAGAGGATAGTGTCGTGAACCCTAATGTTCCTGCTGATATCATCACCAACACACTTAATAGACATTCTTTTTTAGAACTCCCTAAATTGATTAGAGCAACTAAGAAGAGTCTTCCTATCCCTGATCTTCCTTCTGATATTGTCACCAACATACTTACTAGACTTCCAGCAAAGTCCATCTTCCAGATGTGGCAGCAAACTAATCAACAATGCTTATTATATCAATTAACCACGGATCCGTACTTCATGCGTACCCACCTAGACCGACGCCCAGCTACTCCGACCATTGTCGCGCAATCTCGTTCACAATCCATTGACAATAACATCAAACTTTTCCTTTTTGATGGTATTCCATGTAACGAATATTGCAATAATATTGAGGAGGCCACAAGCTTGGATCTCAGATCATGGAATTGCAGGAGTCGAATTTTTATCTGCGGTTCATATGATGGGTTTCTTTTATTCAGTACGATCTACGGTTGCAAGAAGCCAATTTTCTGTATTTGGAATCCGATTACAAAAGAACAAGTCATTGTGACTTCCCCACCGTGTGTTATTCCAGAGTCTAGGCGAGCAGGGCCGATCCGTCAAAACCCAGAGACATGGGTTTGTGGATTTTACTTCCATCCACGCAAAAAGGAATACGAAGTGATTTGTGTGCATCTGTTACTTGGTACGAAGATTTGGGTCTATCAGATTCTTAATTTAAGAACGAAGCAGGGAAGAAGTGTTGGCAGTTGCTCTTATCCTCCATGTAGAAGTAGGTGGCCTGTATTTATTAATGAAACGTTTTACTGGATGGTCAATCGTGCCGTGTATTGGGTGGAGAACGATGTTTACCCTAGCCTATCGAACTCTATATTGTCATTCAATTTAGAAACCGAGGAATTTAATACCATGGAAGTCGTTAAGCCATCTAACGAGTCTCCCGTGCTTACAAGATACCAAGATTTTAAACTTTTTGATTTCGATGGCGAATTAGGCCTATTTGATCCTTTGTCGTCTACTAACCCTCAAGTGGCGGTCATATGGGTGTTTAACTACAATGCCAAGCGTTGGGATAAAAAACACTTGATGAAGTCGTCCCCGATTCGCAAGTCCTGGGATTCTTTCAGAGAAATTGACTACGTTAAGATGTCAGCCGAATTTATTCTATATCCTTGGCACAGCTTAGATAACGAATGGTATGTTTACAGTCTGCGTACAGGTACTTGGAAGGTGTTTACATGGAAGACATCTGAAAAAGATGAATACAGAACAGCAATGCATACTCATAGTCTTGTCTCTTTGGATGCTGCGGATTCAGTCATACCAATACAGTGGGAGTGTACGTAAAACATAGATTCCAATCAACTTTCAACTTAATTATGTTCTTGTTAGACAAAACTTTTATGCATTAATTTATGAAAGTTTCATTTGGCATCAAAAAAAAGTGTGTATATAGATATATCTTTGTGCAGTGCACACTAGTGTATCGTCCTAGATTTAATTACGTTTAATGCAGTTATGAGATCCCTTGTGCAAGAAGGATAATAGGGTATGGTTTGATGAAGGGTTTCTTGTCTTTGGATGCTCCCCACTTCGCATGTAATTATATGTGGGTTAAGGACTTACGGTCATATCGTTTTATGCAACTTTTAGTGTTAAGAATTCCACGTACACTTTACCCGAGTCTTTTTTGTGCTACAATTTTGCTGGGTATCCGTATCAAGCCGCATCTTGCAGCAAGTTTTTTTACAATTGGCTCAACCCTGAACCAAATTACTCTTCACA
Organism: Papaver armeniacum; assembly: GCA_023531295.1. Taxonomy (NCBI): domain Eukaryota; kingdom Viridiplantae; phylum Streptophyta; class Magnoliopsida; order Ranunculales; family Papaveraceae; genus Papaver; species Papaver armeniacum. The sequence continues at coordinate 137,553 of JAJJWW010015179.1, forward strand.
TGACTTACTTGAATGAAATTCAGTTTGTTGGAATCAACCTAGATGTCAGCAGTTACGTTTTTGATTTGTCAGTTGGTGTTGCTGAGAATCACCCTTTTCGTAATCACATTCTGACCTCCAATCCTGAATGTTAATCTAGTCCCTATGCGACTTATAGGCTTTATAACCTTATATCCTCCTTGATCCCTAATTTCACTTGCACCTGCAACAAACTCACCTTTATTATATCTCATCTACCAGTAGTCCCATCCGCATTGAGTTGCTCTCACCTTCTGCCTGAGAAGAGTTATTGATTCACAGATGTTGAGAATGGTAGAACTTTAACGCCATCATTATAGTTTCCTTGTTCCAGATCCTTGCCTTTTCACACATTGCAATACTTCACGACTGTCATCAGTGTTCTAGAGCTATCATGCACGTTTTTGTCTTTTTTTGTTTCTGTGCAGGGCCTAAGTGGAATGACTGCAATACGATGTTACGTACAGTTAGATAAAATGTCATTACAGATGCTGCCTACCTTGCGAGGGATTTTGATCTTACTGATAAGGTCAAGGTTACAGTTAAGGGTTACCGGAAATCCGATACCCGATAACATCCAGCGGAATACAAAAATTCCAATCCGATAAGGTTAAGGCTAAGTTATCGGATATTGGATTTTTTTTCCAATAAAATGCGGTTTATGGGAAAAGAAGTTCAAATTTAAATTTAACAGAGTTTTTTTTTTTTCAAAATGTTCAGTGAAACTGAAAGACAAACCCACACAAACACTACTCCCAGTCTCTCGGTCTCACACATCACACATGAAAAAGAAAGTACAAACTACAAACACACACAAACAGTCTGCAAACTAAAGTACACAACAGTGAACAGCAAAAAGAAAAAACAATGTCTTCTTGTAACAGACTAACTACAATGTCAATAGGCTAATGAGTAATGATCTTGCATGGCTGCCTGGTAGCATGTTGCATCATTGCATCAACTTCAGTCCACGATTTCCATATCTGCATTCACAAACAATCACTTAGAAAGAAAACTCAAGAAAAAAAAAAAAAAATTCCAGCAACTTCTCCATATCACTACTTGTCCATTTCAGAAGCCGAAAATGAAGACAACTCGAAACTTGAAAACTTAGAAACAATGCTGCCACCTACAACTTTCCTTAGTGGAAATCCAACTGCAACTACTAGTAAATGCAATCCAGGGGAAAAACAATTCACAAGGAGTTGTGGCATGCCATCGTTGCCTTCGACAACAAAAAAAACAGGATTTTATTTTTATTGAAGATAAAAAGTAATAGAACTTCCATAGGAACTGATGAAACTCATGAAACAATAATCTGTACTAGAATCGAGACCATGGTACAACAGACTACCCATATATGACTACAGTAATACCAATATCAGATAATGTGTCTATCTACATTCTGTTACAGTAACACCAATAACAGAATGTAGATAGACACATTGTCTGATTAGAGACCCAATAAGTAGTTTGCAGAAGAGCAAAATAGGACGAACATAACCAACCATTCCCTTTTCTAAGCTACACTAACCAGAGAAATTAGATACCGTCCAGTTTAACAAAAAGAGCAAATGCCAACTGATTAAGAGAGATGATAGTCAATGGAAACTGCCATTATTCAATCTCAAACACCGATTACATGGTCATATTACTTCTGCTTCCTAATATTTTCCTACATGGAATAAAAACTCATCTTCTCATTACGTTTACCTAGTTTTTAAGAAGATAAATTGCTCAAATAGAGATAACAACAGGCAGTATTCAATAAGTTACTGTTCAGAATCCCTTCCTTTAATCATACATTTTCTTCCAAAACAGCAATAAAAATTTTTGTTTTAGCAACTTTTGAGGAGAATCAAACACTGGGTTCTGCTTATTTTTGTGATTAGCTGAATATTTAAAGCATAACCAAGGATTCAAGCAGACCCTCTGGAACTAAATTAAAAAATTGTGCAGGGAGATGAATGATTATATGACTAACCAGGTAAAGCTATAAAGGCATCAGATTACATAGATTGAGAGGTTCGAAAATGGCTAAAACTTAATCATTCATTCTAGGACAGTAATCAAAGAAAATTTAGAACTAAGCAACATTTTATTATTCACACAGACCAGGATATGAAACTCACCTTCAAGGAGTAGAATGGGGATGTGTAGAAGTAGCTGCATCTCTCTCAGATATCGCCATGAGAACAAAATATAGCAACACTGGTACTGTAAGAGAGAACACTGAATAAAAGATAAAATTGCCCAAGTATGTCCATCCCATATTTCCAACAACCTTTTTACCCAATGTTAAGGACTTATGAAGTTTTGAAAAATCTTCTTTTAACTCAGCAGAAAACTTATGTTTTTCTTCAGATACTTTCCAATCAACAATTAAAACTTCTCCATCTTTATATATATTGTTCTGGTTTTTGTAAAGATCTTTAAATTTCTTTCTAAAGCTCCATAACTCAAAACCAACTTTTTGGACAATCCATATAGAGCTAAAGGCCATAGATATTACCATCGAAAATAATGTCCACCATCTTTCTGGATTAAGACCCGCTTGCAAACCAAACAAAAGAGACACGAAGCTTTGAAACATCATATTTCGCAATCTTATATCATCCAAAGAATTATTGGTATCTTTCCTCAGGTCAATTTCTGATTTGTCAATCTTGTCCAAATCATCACTTACATTTTTAATTCTCTTGGCTAGCCCCTTTTCTGGAAATATATTGAAGTAAAGTTTCTTAATAAACGAAGTATATAAAGGAAACATCTATTTAACAATTTATAATAAAAATACACCTCGATTGAAAGAAAAAGTATACATACCATCCTTCTCAGCCTTTTTCTCATCCTTTTCCTCTTCCTTTTTCTGTTCCTCTTTTTGTTTCTCATTCTTCTCACTGAAATAAAATAAGTCCCATTAAGACTTAGGTTCTTATCGCAGTTATTTATTAGATTAAGTTAATTAGTAAGGGAAAAAAACTTACAAGTTATCAAGAGAATCTGCCACAAGCTGCAATCTCTCAGCTATATTTTCATAAGATAAGGAGTTCCCCTGATTATATCAAATCATTACAGCTCTTTTAGAGCAATAAGGAAAATCAATAGTAAAAATAATTGATAAACAATGTAAAACAAAACAGAATTGTTACCTCAATTTCAATCTTAAGACATTTGATATCTTTAGTGATTGATGACAATTGTTCCATGCCTTCAGAAAAAAATGGCTGCAAGTCTCTGGATTTCATGAAACATGTTGCAGATAAGAATAAACGTTACGGAACTAAAAGGTCATACAGATGTTTCTGGGTACTCAACTCTAACACCTACCAAGTTGACAGATAGATAAGACACTAAATGCAAAAGTGGGTCTTGCATTTAACAGACATATTATTGTGTTTAGTTCTAAGTCGATAGCCTGGGTGCCTGACAGCCTTTGTTACAAAAATACGTTGCGGACCAAAGAGCCTGACTGGTAGTCTACCAAATTAAGCATTGTTTTGCCACCTGACAGAGAGTACTTGGACATCTGCTCACAGAGTCAGAAAGACTGACAGAAAAAGATCTGACAGTTTTGCTGACCATGCAAGTTATAAGAGGCAACCGATTTGCTCAGAGTATAAAAATAGTCTAATCCAACACGTACATGAAATTGACAATGCTATTGCTCATTGCCTCGTCTCAAATTAACATGGACAGAGAATGAACGAAAATCAATAATCATCAGTGAAGATTAATCCCAAGTCAATCATGAGGCTCTACAGCCTCTACTTATTTATTGCAGTTGAATCTAGAATGATAGAGGTCTTGTTGTTTATGATGGGGCCATTAAAAAGTTACAGTACATTTCTGACCTGTGTATGATGCTAATCTATGTCTAATTTGTAACCTAGAAATTGATCTTTCTACCTAGCTACATACGTAAAATTTCTGCAATGGCCAATGGGATTATGGATGGGGTCCCTTTCGTTGCCGCATTCATTCATATACTTTCTGTTTGAATTATAGCATCTAAATATGTGTTCACGTTGATAAGAGGAAATGAAAAACATGATTTGGTTTATAGTCTAATGAATTCAAAACCAACATTATCTAACGGAATATTAGTTAGAAAAATTGAATACCAATATGTTCGGGCTCTAGACTATATGCACAAAAATGTACAAACCCAATTTCTTATATAAACAGTACATGAGATAAGATCATACCTTACCAAAGCTAAAATCTTCTTCCCTCTTCCTTCTTTGCTTCTCTCCTGGAAGTCAGAAAAACCTGAAACGATATATATGGATGAAGAATGTTAAAATTTCTGCATTTTCTTCCAGTTGTGCTGAAGTATAACTCCACTTCGTACTGAGTAGATAATTACTTCATAGTTTCAACCCTACATCTAAGGACTAAGGATCCTAGTTATGTATGTTAATCAGAGATGCAATGGATCTTAATACTTGGAAGTGGGGCTGCAATCAGCATTTTCTGTATTATGGTTTCAGAACAATCTGGACAAGGAAATCTCAACTTGCAGCCTACTTGAAGTACATCAAGAACACCTAAAAGCTAACAAACAACCATCAAAAAAGAAATTATATACGCAAGGACATTGATAACATTTATTATTTCAAGGAAGTAGTTGAAGTAAGTTCGAAAGATATAGCACGAGCTCATAACAGAGTTCTTGTATATACTACATAGCTAGCTATTGAAACAAATGGAGAGGAAGAACCAGCAAAGCTAAACATCCTAAAAGTAAAACGGTAATCAATTAGAGCGTTAGCATAGTAAAAAGTAAGGGCCGTAAGATTGTGGACATGAGATTGTGAAAGGAGACCATTTAGCAAAAATGAATGGACAAAGATCCCGACCCATTATAACTATCCCCAGGAAATATTTCATCCCTCTCGTAAAAGTAAAACAAGAACAAGAACTGATTGCATACTAAAAGAAACACAAAGATCTTTTTAAATCAAAGATTAACCTAAAAGTCACCATATGAGCCTCACATGAGAAATACAATAAGTCCACTCTATGTTCCCAATTCAGAAACTCTCCTGTTGTTTTCTCCAGGCGCACCAATTTCCTGAACTTAATATTCTAGTTAGTTGACAACTCTAATTTGGGAGCTTGTAAGTAAGATATCTAGCTGTTTATTCGTTTGACTAGTCCTAATTCGTCGAGTTAGAAACCTTCAACTGAAACACAAATCAGACACTACAAACACATCGAAAAAAAGGTCTGATATTTGATTCTGACCAGTGTGAGAATCAGGCACTGAGTCAGCAAGATTGCTTTATAGTTTGTACAAATACTATGTTGATTTCATGAAATAAAATATAGAAACAAAAATAATAGAGCAACCTTGAAGCCGATTCTTCTTTCAATAGTCCACAAGATACAAGAGTTGGGATTTTCAACGACATTAACTTTTGTATCATGCCTAGAGCATGTTAGAATGGAAAGAGAAGACTCGACGAAAGAACAGTACCTACCAAGATTGTCTATCTTCGAGATGCTGCCATGCACTCTCTTTAAAACAATTGGGGTTAGAAACCTTTGATCAAGCAGCAATGTGTTCCTTGCAGTTTCAAGATTGCCTCCAAACACTCTTAACCATCTGAAAAATTTCAACACAACGAAGGTGCAATGAGAATTGGAGTAATTTGAGTGGACATATACATGTTTTTAGAACATCTGAATGGATCAAAAAAAGGCAGAATGCATCATATCCATGCTCAGATCAAATAAACAACAAGCAAAAAAAAAAAAAAAAAAAAAAAAAAAAAAAAAAAACAGTAGAGACCAGCTGTATCCAACATTAATCATATTAAACCTTTGAAACATGTCACAGTTAAACACCAAAACCCCCAAATTCCTATAAACCCTAGAATTCAAAATTCAATCAATCAACAAATTAACACAAAAAATAATATAATTTAAGAAGAAATTGATTCGATCTACTTACATGTTTGGACCAATAATCAATCCGATTTAAAAATAATATAATCATATTAAACATTCATAACCTTTGAAACATGTCACAATTAAACACCAAAACCCCCAAATTCCTATAAACCCTAGAATTCAAAACTTCAATGAATTAACACAAAAAATAATATAATTTAAGAAGAAATCGATTCGATCTACTTACATGTTTGGACCAATAATTACTCCGATTTAAAAATAACATAATCATATTAAACATTCATAACCTTTGAAACATGTCACAGTTAAACACCAAAACCCCCAAATTCCTATAAACCCTAGAATTCAAAATTCAATCAATTAACAAATTAACACAAAAAATAATATAATTTAAGAAGAAATCGATTCGATCTACTTACATGTTTGGACCAAATATTACTCCAATTCTTCGTCTTCAAAAAAATTTAACTGCAACTTCAATTCGTATTCAAGTTTTTCTAGATCGCAACAACAAATAAACCCTAAAGGGAAATTACGATAACAATACTGGATTTTTCTTCACTCTTGCTCGCCTCTCATCGATTAAAACATCGGTTATCAGTCATAATCTCCCTTAAGCGCTACTGTTTTTCTTTCTTTCTTTTTTCCACTGGAGAAAGAAAATAATAAAAAGAAAAATCAATGGAAAAAGAAAATTAAAACACAAGTCGTATAATGGGTGTACAGAAAAAAAAAAGAGAAAAAACCATTATTAATCTTGAGCCGTCCGATAACGTCGAGATTTAAATTTTGATAAGATTTTAACTTGTATCAAGCGTCGACGGTTATCAGTCTATTACTCCATATTATGTCCAATCAATACAAGTTTATCTATTTATTTATTTTTGTTGATGTTGTCCCCTAATTTTTTTTATCAGACTACCTCATAAACCAAATGTGCCGGGATAACTTTCTAGAAAGATTAGATAGAGCTTTAGCCACCTAACATTGGCGAACGGGAAATCCACATGAGCAGTTACTCATCTTCCAAGAATAGTTTCAGATCAAGCCGTGATACTACTACAAAGGAAAGCAATGGATTGGCAAGAAACAAAAAACTACAAATTCGAAAACCCATGGCTCTTTCATCCCCAACTCAAGCAAATAGTCGAATCGGCATGGGAGCAACAACAAGATAATGAACCTACCCTAGGCCTCCAACTCAAACTCATAACAACCGGACAAAACCTCCTAGAATGAACAAACAAACCTTTGGACAACTATGATCAAGAAATCAACAGCCAAGATAAAATACGCACAACATCAATGTGCAACCCAATCGGGCCCTGCCATGGATCTCAAGCTTCATCAAGAAAAATAGCTAAGAATAGCTCAGGTAAAACTATTACAATGCCATGCGACATACTGGCAACAAAGATCTAGAATTCAATGGTTACAATCCGGTGATCTAAACACAACTTTCTTCCATACTAAAGCTACCATCCACAAAGCCTGTAACAATATACAACAATTACAAGACCCACAAAATAACTGGATTAACAAGAAGGAAGAGGTTGTTCAACTCATTCTAGATCACTACACTCAGCAATATACGGCACCGCCTACAATGAGTAATGAAGATCTATTCACAAATATCAGACCAAGATTAACTCCCAGACAATCATACCTACTCACAAAGGAAGTAACTATGACGGAAATCAAACAAGCTCTCTTCTCCATTAATTCAGAAAGTGCTCCAGGCCCATACGGCTACACAAGTAAGTTCTTCAAGGTTTTCTGGGAAACAAATCATCACCAATCGATAGCAATGGTTCGGAGTTTTTTTAATAACCTAAATATCCACCCTCTAATGAATCACACAAACATAACACTAATACCTAAAATCGACCATCCATCAAAACCATCTCAGTTCAGACCCATAGCACTCTGCAATGTCACTTATAAAATAATTTCAAAAATTCTATTCAACTGGATTAGGCCACTTCTCCCATTCTTAATAAGCCAATATCAAAGTGATTTTGTCCCACAAAGATCGATACATGATAACAGAGCGATAACTAGAGACCTAAAAATAGCTCTCAAACTTGATATCCAGAAATCCTATGATCGCTTAGATTAGGGATTCATCAAAACGTCCTTTACAAAACTTGGATTTCCATCAGCCTTTATGGACTACATTATGTTATGCGTCACAACAGTTACATACTTAATAAACATCAATGGTACCCCCCCATGGCTACATAATCCCAACTAGAGGTATCAGACAAGAAGACCCCCTATCTTCCTATATTTTCATTATATGCGCTGAAATCCTATCTACAAATTTAGGAAACCTACAAAACCAAAAGTCAGTTCGGGGACTCGACATATCAAAAAAAGCATCGCCCATTATTCATTTAATGTATGCGGATGACTTACTAATCACATATAAAGCTTCCAATCAGAGCAACCAAAACCTTAAAACCCTTCTGCACTCCTATAAAACTTCTGCAGGGCAGACAATTAATACTTCTAAATCGGTAATCATCCATCACCTGAATCTGGACCCGTCCAAAATAAACGAACTTCAACAATTCTTAAATATGTTGACCACTTCAAAACCTCCAATCTACCTGGAAGTCCAATTCAAATAAGGAAGAGCTTCCAATCAAACCGTTGCTCCCCTTTTACAAAGATTATACCGAAAAGCCAGAGGATGGATGACAAAATTCTTAACTCCAGCCGGAAGACTCACTCTCATCAAAACCTCCCTAATTCCCACTTCAAACCACATCATGCAAACACAAAACCTACCCAACAATATTCATAAACAAATAGATCGTATTACCGAGAATTTTTTCTGGGGACATGACTCAACCATTAAAAAACTTCACCCTATAGGATGGGATAAAATAACGAAACCAATTTCCGAAGGAAGACTAGAAATAAGGAAGAGCTGTGATCATAATAAGGTACTACTCATGAAGAGAATATTGAATCTACATGAACAACCTAACTCTATCTTTTAAGTCTCTTCAGTGCAAAATATCTCAACCACCAACCAATCCTATAGGGCATTAACTTCATACCATCCTCCACCAGTCCTCAATGGAGTCAACTAGCAGCAATTGTCTGTTCCATGAAACATTTGATATTTTATCGTATTGGTAATGGATTATCAACCCTAATAGAAGCCAATTGGATACCACATTCAACAAACATAGACCTATCACAATGCTGCCTAATCCGAATGGTAGCAAATATCATAGACTCAATTTCTCACTCATGGGATCACGATAAATTAAGCTCCATTCCAAACATCATAAACCAAAAATAATAAACATCCACCTACCCCAAGATGCCCTCTAGGACAAAATTATCTGGACACTACACAACCTCATCTGGATAAAATGTCTAACCCATGATCAACCAACTCACACTCCCTCTACCACCCACCAAATTCTTATGGACTTTACCATGTCCACCGAAAATTCAAGCCGTGGAAAGCCATCAATGAAGGATTACCAACCTTCTCTCTCTTACATCACATCCATTTGACTAATTCAGACATACACTACGGGAAAAATCATCATTTACAACACTGTATTAGGGTTGTAGTACCCCTACTACAACGCTTTTGTGTATTGTAGGGTGGTATTGTAGAAAGTCCAAGCTTTTCTACAATACTTGACTAAGTGTTGTAAAGGGTGATGTGATTCATGGTTCGACAATATTTTGCCAAAGTTGTGATTCTCTTTCGATTTTTTAGAAAGCCTAACACAACTCTTGTTTGTGTTGTAGACTATCTTGGACAACAAAGGATGTGTATCGTAGAAATATGTAACACAACACTTGTATAAGTTCAAGGACTATCTTAGACAACCTAACATGTGTATTGTAGAAATATGTAACAACTCTTATTACTATTATGAATAAGATTTGCACTACACTTGTTAGAGTTGTAGAACTATGTTGGACTATCATACACACTATTTACATGTTCGCACACACACAATATAACGTATTCTCATAAGTTATGTTTTACATTCGCATGAATAATATATTATGTCCAGATAATTAATATTTTGTATTCGCTCAAGTAATATCTTATATTCGCACAAGTATCATTCTTCTTAATAGACTTTACCTTCTTGAAAAGTATTTCATGAGAACGTTATTCTCTAACATGCATATAATAGAGGCAAGTATGGGAATTACGGAAAGAAAGTATTATCTGCATGTTTAGAAAATAACCTTGCATAGAAATTGTTCGCATACTCAGAAAATAATCTCTAGAAACAAATTTGTCTTTCCTTAAATGTGCAGCGAAAAATAAAAAGGCGAGATCCAAAAAAGTTCAAAAGGGTAGATATAGAAGGAAGCTAAGAGTCATTCTGAGGAATTTCATCATGCGAATCAATGGCTTCAATCTCAGCAGCAGGAGGGGATATTGGAATAGAAGTCTTCGTGAAACTTCAGATGTAAATAGCTTCGTGATTCGCAGATATCAAAAAGAAAAGATCGCCCGGGCCCATCCCCTGATGATCTATAGGAAGAGGTACCTCCTCGTCACCACTGACATAATCATAGTCACTATCAGGCTGAGGAATAGCTTCATTATCAAAAATATCAAGAGGTCCCACGTCCTCCAGAGGCAGCGAATTGGCGATGCATATCCCATCAGCGAAAGCTTTAGCTTGAAGATGAGCTTCCCGTGCGACGTCCTTTTGAGCATTCTTGACATAAATCCTCATCAATTTTTCAAGGTATATCCTCCTCCTCCGCCCCGTCACGAGAAGATGAAAGTGCGAGATGAAAGATCCCTAACATTCTTGTGAGCTTTAGCCAAGTCAGACCTCACTTTTAATAAGGAGTCGATTGACTTCAGACTCCAAGTAAGAACAAATAATACTAGAATTAGCTTAGAAACCACAAAATCGCATAAAAGAAGCAAACATTCAAAAGAAGCTAAAATAAGAGTTAAGGTAGTCAGCTTGGTGCGACTACCTTCCATCTGAGAAAGGTAATATTGAGACAGGGCAAGACCACTACTTCTCATAACCTCCAAGTGTTTATCAAAATCATCACCTATCAAGCCTTCAAGACGAGAGCGAATATTATTCTCATCTTTAGTAAAAGAGGCATGTTTCTTCTTCAAGATATCATGCGAGCTCTCCAACCGAGTGTGATGTTCGCGAAGCTTCTTCATTTCGACAGTTATTTTCACTTTGCTATTTACAATCTTATCATTTTCCAAGGACACTCTCTTCATATCTTTGTCATACCGATTCCTTAAAGAGCGAAGAGATTCCTCTTGCCTCAACATGTTAAATTAGAATACCGAGGTATTGCTGGGTGTTATTCGCTATCTCCTTCAAAAGAGATTGATTCTCTCCCATGAGGGTGCGGTTTTTCTCTGATAAAGTTTGGTTACTTAAGTCAATGTCATATAAAAGCCCAGAAATATGGGATATTTGGGAATTCAGGGAGTCAAATTGAGTGCTAAGGCCATGATTTTCATTTTTCAAATTATCAACTTGGTCAACTAAATATGAGCGATCACTAAGAAGTTGATTCAACTGATGCCACAACTCTTTATTCTCCGCACACAAGCATCTTCAGCTGAATATTGGAAATTGTACCTTTCCATGACTCGCTTTTGATTTAAATCTAAATATTCGCACAATAGAGGCAAAAAGGAAAAAGGAACATGCGAATAAATACATGCAGTAAAACTTAAGGGAGAAGCGAGATAAGGTAAAGTCCCAAGACTAATAAGAGAAAGAAGAGAATACCTCTGAGCTCTTGGTTCTGATGCGAAGTTTCACCAAGAGTTCACAAAGATGCACATCAGCTTTCAATTTGGAATTCTGCAGAGTAAGTTCTTGAATGAGGGAACTAGACTCTGAAAATCCTTCGGGCTTGGATAAAGCGGTGCCGAGATTCCATACAATCAAAGGCTGCGCTAATCGAGGATCCATCCGAGCGAAGATCTCACTCCTAGTAGACTTATCCGGAGCAGGGCCGCCCAAAATCTTAGCAAGAGACTCACACAAACGCTGTTGGGACTGGTCATTGGAAGATGAGTGTGCGAGTTGTACGATATCAAGGAGAGGGTTTACTCCCAAGTTCGCTATATCAGAGGCGCATACCTCATGAGCTGCGAATTTCGCTTGAGAGGGAATAGCTGTGCGAAGAGGAGAAGTGGTCAATATAGTGCTCATGGAGGAAATAGCAGCTGCAGCATCCAGAAGAGAAGAGACAAAGTAATCCACAGATGTGGGGATAACCAAAGAGGTGGAGACGGGGATATATAGCATAGATGCAACAACTTCTTCAGTAGAAGAAGAGATGGCTTGAGTCATTGAAGTTAGGTCCAGAGGAGCCGGAGTCACTGTTGGAAGAGAAGAAGTATGTGAAGAATCTAAAAGCACAAGTTCTTTACATGGATTTTCAGCAAGAGGAGGGAATGATGAACATGCGATACTGTTCGCTGAAGAAGAAATAATGGATGATGAAGGGGTGTTAACACTCGCTTGATCGGTAGCATAGGCATTCGCCTGAGTAGGAGGAGTGTTCGCACCGGAAGGCCACTGCTGTGTTGACTTCTTCCCGAAACTTGGAAGAGCCATACGAGTATCAAGGGTAGGAGGTTGTTTGTTCCTTCTAGGTCTCTTCTCCTTCTCCTTCGCATCACCATGCGAATGACAACGCATATAAGAAACAGACGAAACAATATTGTTTTGAAGAGTAAGGTGTTTCTTAATACCTTGTCATGCGAATGCTTCCTTTTGAGAGGCTTGTCACCTTGGGACTTGTCTTCTCTAGGGTTTGGGACAGAGAAACAAATTTCATAGGATGAAGTTTTGCTCCAACAAAAAACAGTATGGGAATTATCGATAAGCAGCAGCAGAACAATAAAATGGCGATTCAGAAAAGAACAGTAACAGAGGAATAACAAGGGCGATGATTAACTGCAAACAACCAAAAACAAGCTATACACAGTAATAAGTACGATTGAAGAGATAAAACAAACTTTTGAGTAGGATCCATGAAGTGCAAACACTAGCAAGAGAAGAGAAGATGAGGATTCTGAGAAAACGAAAATTCAAGCAGGTCTGTGAAGAAGAAAAACTAAGGAGGAGAAAATCTCTCTCTCCCAAATGGATCAAATAAGTAAGAATATGACCGGTTACAACAGGTGGAAAAGAATACGTGCCGGTAATAAAGGAAAAAGTGGGGACGTGTGAACGGGTACGCCAAAAAATCGGAAACTTGTCGGTTAAAAAGAATATGAAAAGTTGATAGAGTGCGACAAATGACATATAAGGGTGCGAAAACAACCATGGAAAAGTTTCTCTCATCGCTCCTTCTTCGATAAAGATCGCTGAGAGAAGAGGCAAAATGTAGGGGTTAAATATCGCATAGCCAATAAATCATACGAAGTAACTGAATTGAAAAGGGTCGAATGGTATTCGCACGTTGCATATCCTAAATGACGGAATCAGTGACGTCACAAAGTCACATAAAAAGTGTGGAATCTATACGAAGTTTAGGAGCACGTGCGAGAAGGCCAGATACATGGGTGCGACGACATTGCACGAGAGATCCGAAAAATAGGCTTCCTTTAGTCATGTCCTCCACTATGTAAAATCCCTATATATTGGGGACCGACCACCCCTGAGGTGAGGAGAGAGTTCTTCTTGAGAGTTGAGATAGAAAGTTAGGAGATAGAAAGTTATTTGCTTCCCAAGTTAAGGTTTTATCTTCTTTGTATTGATTTCTATACTTAATAAAAATCTCTTTAAGTGTTCTTCATTTGATTTCATAATTTACTATATAGATTTTTTAAGGGGTGTGGTAGTAGGATTTTCTACTACTACATCTGACTTCCATCAGCTTTTCATTTCACAAGCACATTGAGAAGTTATAGAAAATGAGAGTTCAGGTCTTTCAATGGCAGCATGCATTCCTCCTCACAAAAGGCAATCTAAGGATGATGATGATAATAGGCCCCTTTATAAGTTT